>VZTA01009858.1:155335-307603 GCA_013398855.1 Mohoua ochrocephala
AAAAAAATAAAAAAAGAAAAAAGCAAGCAGCAGCAAGTAACAGGTTACTGAGCCTCCTGGGTTTCCGAGGGAAAGTTGAATTGCGGTGCTACCCTCTGTGCGGTGGGCATGGCAGCGGGCTGGGCTGGCGGGGATTGACAGTGACTTCATCACACGTGAATTTGGAGCTCAATTCATCATCTTTCACAGAGCCCGACAGATGGAAGGACACGAGCTTGCCTCCTTAGTGGGAGTTTCGAGTAATCAAATTACTTTCCTCAAGTAATACACTATCTTGACAATTAGCATCTCAATGCATGGAGGCGTCTCGTTAACCCTTTCGCTGCTGCTGCCCCGCCTGAAGCTCCCGGCTCCCGGCCCCGGCCCCTGCTCTGCCGCGCCGGGCTCCCGTTAACCCTTCGCCCGCGGCTCGGCTCTCCCACGGAGAGAGAGGCTCTCCTTGCATCCTCACGGACCCGGCACAGCCGTGGGTGGTCATTTCATTAATCTGCCTGGGCTCTTTTCACCGTACAGATGCTGTAAATCCCTACTTATCTATAGCATGGAGACTCATTAATTGCTCCGGCATTACTTATATCAAAAGCATAGTCTTGTTAACCCTTTGGTTTCTTTTTCATCATCATCTCGCACGGATCCTTAATAGCTGCTCCCATTTCATTTCAGCACAGCACTGGCACAGAATCTCATCAATTCTCCTGGTCCCGCTTTATTGTAACTAAGGAATGAGCACTCAGAGCAATCCTGCCATCTCTAGAGCCAGTCAAATCCCAGCATCGCAGAGTCTCTTATTTATACTGAAAGCACTGGCCATTAATCACGAGCAATTTAAACCTTATTGATTAATGGCTAACAATCATATTTGAGTATGAAATAAATTAAAGATTAAAAATAGAGAAATGTAAATTTAATCAGTTAACCAGCAGGAAATTTGTCAAACTGCCTAATAAAACATCCCAAATGACAAATTGTTGGTTCTTCATTGGGTCACTTGTCTTCCCTTTTTCTCATTTACTTCTGATTTACCCATTAGATAAGTTGTCAGTCAGGCTGGTGTTTGCACGGTAATTTCTGATGACAAACATTAAGGATTTTAAGCATTCACCATAACTTGGTAGGCAGGAAGCTGGCTGCAGGAAAAACTCTCCTCAATTTCTCAGTAACATATATAATACGTGTTTACATGGTCCTTGCAATGTCTGTTGGAACCACAAGGTTGCCTGTGGAAAATCTCAGACCTTGAGAATCAAACTGTAACCTAAGGACCCATAATTGCTTTCTCTAATTTGTGTCTATCCATTGAATCCTGAATATTGTGTCATGTGCAGGAAATAGATTCAACATTGCTGATCAGAAAATGAACCACAGGGGCTTTCTCCCTGGGCATGAGAAGCTACTGGCAGACCCCTGGGCTTGCCCGTTTGACTCTCCAGACGTGAGCTCTCCAACACTGCCCTGATCATCATGTGCCTTTCATTTTGGTGAGACAACATAGTTTCTCTCCAGGGTTACTTAGTAAGTATTTCTTTGCCTTGAACTCTGGGAGTCACCATGAAGATGGAGTGCTTAGAATATCTGATTTCAGAGCTCCTGTCATGGCAATATCTGCAGACATAAAGGGAAGCTACCTGGCCTTGCTTTTGCCAAGTGCTTTGAATAATGCTGCGCTCGTGGGGTCAGTGTGGGGGTTGCTTTGCGTGATTAAATCAAAGTATTGGGAAGAGGAGCTGTAGACTGATGTTTTGGTGATACTCATCTGTGAATGCAGGTGAGTCATTGGCTGCCAATCCTGACAGGAAATTAGTAGGGGGAAAAAAAGCACAGCAAATGCCTAGCACCAATTCAAACAAGAAAACTAAGCCAAGCTGCAGTTACTTTTTTTTTTCCTGGTAGGGCTGGTTTTTTACCTCCTCACAGTAAAAGCTCTTTGTTTCATGTAATATTGCCAATTTTCCTCTGGACCACTGATGATGTTCTTGTCTGCCTTTCCCTGGCAGGATGTGCAGTAAAGAGACAGCTCCTCTCTGATGTGGAAGCTGCGGGTTCAGATCAATCCTCAAGGAGGATGCTCTGCCCCGGGTCAGGGGCCTCTGGGCTGCAGCACTGCAATTCTCTATTACATCTTTTGATGGGGATCCACTTCCAGTAAATAAATAGGAGCACAGGACAGGACTGGAGCCTGTGTGTTCTCCAGCAGATTGCCCTAGCTTTCAGCCTGGGGAGTCAAATGAGCATACAGAAGCTAGAAATGGTGGAAACAAAGACAGGAGCATCTGTAGAAATATAGCTTTCATCTCAAGCAGTTTATTTTCTCAGATAGTTGTGTCCCTTAGAAAGGTCCTTTTTTATCCTCT
Source organism: Mohoua ochrocephala (assembly GCA_013398855.1). NCBI lineage: Eukaryota > Metazoa > Chordata > Aves > Passeriformes > Acanthizidae > Mohoua > Mohoua ochrocephala. Next base: position 157,687 of record VZTA01009858.1, read on the forward strand.
TTTTTTGTTTTTCTTCTTCTTCTTCCATGTCTTCCTCTTCTCCCTTTTTATTTTTTAAATTTTTTTTCTTTTATCCCCCCAAAAAGCCTTAGCAACTCACAACTATTTTAAAAGTCTGTGGTTTTCTGAAACAGCTCTGCTATCACAAGGTGACATTTTTACTCAGGCAAAATTGCTGTTCCTAGCCGGATCCCTGCCATTGATTTAGCCTGTGGAAGTTTAGAGGTTGCATCATCCTCCCACTGCTCTCTATGAAGGCTCCTATCTGAAATATCTTACTGAATTGAGTTAAAAATATATTCTAAACAGCTCTGAATTGGCCACCTTAAGGACAAATCTTGTCCTTAAACTCTTGTGGGACCTATTTCAAGCAGATAGACTGAAGTAAAAGTTGGTGTAAGAATGTCCTTAATGGTAAGTTATCCATAAATTGTTGCTTGCTAGTGTGTTGATTCATTTCAAGTGATTCTTAATGCCTAAACTGAGCAGTGATTGAAGATGTGTGATTTTTTAAAATTAAATATTTTAAATTAAGATCAGTAATTACGTTTAATTACAAAAATATCAGATGTGATTTATTTACATGGGTTTTTTTTAAAACAATATCAATGCAGTATGACTAAAGAATTTATTTAATTGGCCTAAAAATAACAACTTTTGCTTTTAATAAAAAGTTTGGTCTTAGTAATTCAATAGCCTACATTTCCATATACATTTCCTACATTTCCAATTCTCTCTATTTAAAACACTGAGACAGGTTTGAAGATTTTGATTTTTACAGAAGTACTTGGTGTGACAACTCTGCCTAGAAGCACTTTTGGACAATGCCTAATAATATTGGTAGAAACCCGATTTTTTCCAAGTATTTGAAGGAAGCAAGTGTCATACACTGAACAACTGCCAAGACTCTCCTTTTTTGGAAGTGTTAAACATTTAAAAGTCCATTTTGGAGCAGATATTAAAAAAGGAAAAAAAAAGGAAAATCAGTTATCTTCNNNNTTAAATATAATCCCCTGTCCCTCACTTATTCTAGATTGCAAGTTGATATTCTTTGATATTCTTTGAGAACAAAGTCATTTGCTGGCTTGAATGAAAGCATGGATGCTGTTAATGGAAACCCCGGGAAATTTTACTTTGCCTTTTTCCCTCTTTAGAATATGGTTACAGCCTTTTAGACAGCATGACAACCTCTGGGTTGTTTTCAAGTTAGCAGAGTAAATAAAGGATACTGTGATCCCCTAAATTTTATCTTTCCGTGTTTCATTAATGAGTCAAACAACCTCAAGACAATGGCAGAATATTCTTAGTCATTGACATACATAAAATTTAGTATAGTGATCCAATTCTTTGGGTTTTTTATATAATCAGTGTCCATAGTAGTGATTATTGAACTTAAACATATTTTAAATGAAAAAGTCATACTGATGGTCTATCTACCACTCTATTCAGTTCACACTGTGTTTATGTTTTATTTCCTTTACGATCACTTTCTGAGGGATAAGCAATCATGAGATTTCAGATCTTTCAGATGTCTAATGAAATTTCCTTCCCCTAAGATCTTGAGGTTAATTTTCATCCTTCTGCATCTTCCCAATGTATGTGTGAAAAAGGAGGAGTACCCTGGAGGTGAATTTTTTATTTTACTTGTTGTCTTTTGTTTTCTTGGAAAGAGCTGTTTCATTGCAGAGGGAGAGACAGGACCCAGACTCTGGCTCAGTGCTCTTCCCACTGTGTTCGGTGACTTTGGCGTTGCATGTTGGTTTGTTGCAGCCGAATGTACCAGAAAAGAAAGAGTAGCAGGAAGTTACTGCCACTCTTTTTTTCTGACTGTTTACTCAGACTTGTTTATTATTGTGGGAGTTACTTTTATTTCTTTGTTGAGGAAAGCTGTAGATGAGAGCTCATTCACAACTAAAGTTGTCTGGACTTCTGGCACGTTTGTAAACTGCCACTCGTTTTCAATCCAACAATATTACTTCAATATTCTTTTGTGCTCACTGTTGTACTAAAGTTTTATTGATAGAAACCACTGTGGTCCTTTTTCCTTTCTTTTCCTACACAGTACAAGAGTTAAAGATTTGATTTAATAAAAATTAGAGACCACATAATTGGATAGGATCAATCTTTAATTAGATCTTAATCAATTTTTAGAGATTTCTTTTATCGACTTTAAAGTACCACTCAGGCAATGCCCGAAGAAAGACTAAAATTTAATCCATAGAAACTTTAAAAGAGCTGGAGGAAGTGTCCATTTGAATTTGATTGTATTGAATGTATCTGATAGATGTTAACGAAAGAATCATCTTTCTGTAAAACTCTTGCCTGAAATTTTCATGGAGATACATAGAAAATTGAGTCCAAGTCTCCACAGTTGCCACCGTAGTAGAAATTTTGCTCAGAAAGCATGTCCTCCAGCCATACCTCCACACCAAGGACTATAAAATACCTCCACTGCGCTCAGACCATCTGAAGATAGTTCGTATATGAAAGGTGAAGAGGTTTAACACTGAGGGAAGAAGGCAGAAGCTGCCAAGACTAACAGCCTTTATCCTTTCCATACTAATGAATTTGTTAGAGCCGCTGACGATTTTCTCTCGGGAAAAGGAACATCACACATATTAGAAAGAATGGGAGGGTTCCATTGAGCTGTGGAGGGTTCTCAGGTTGGACATGAGGAGGAGCATTTGTCAACCAATTTAGGTGTAAATAACCACAAGTTAGTCATAGCAAATCTCTGACCACCCCCAAGAGTAGCATTGCACTTTCCCAAAATTCCCTCCCTATCTGGAACAATCTGCCAATGTTTCTTAGGGTGAAAGAAGAAATCCTCCACAGCAAAATTAAGTTACAAATGAAAACTCAGGTGTTTGGGACTAACTGCATACAGCAAAGAAATGGCATAAATGGGCCCAACTCAGTAAACAAAAAGATAAACTGTCTTTTAATTCTCAGAGCAGATGACTAAGTTCAATGCCCAGGATTTTTACACTGCAGCAGAACACCCGTACTCTGTCATGCAATGTCCATAAGGCTGCTGGGATCCATCTTGAAACAGTTCGATTTGGTTTTTACCCTGTTTTTCTGAACTCTACTGAACTGATTGAAATCAGAGGGTGATTTTAACCATGTTAAATTTTGTATGACCAGTTCTCTCTTTGATCTTGTACCAATTTTATGTTTAAAGCTTATTACTCCCACCCTGGTTTTACATCCCCATACACATTTATGAAGAGCAGTTTTATCTGAGAAGGAAAACAAGATATGATTCTCTGACTGCTCTCAGAAGATTGAACTCCTTTCCCTTCATCATTTCAGTATTCCTTCTCTGGATCTGTCCCAAATTACCTTAAATCTGATTTGAAAATGGGCGATCGGAATAAACATCATGTACAAAGCACCTTGGAAGTACCTTGTATGTAAATGTATGCTTCAGTGACTCTAAAGAAAATATATCTGCAGTGCATCTTAGGCTTGTCTCAGATTTCTTGTGGTTCTCTCCCACTGGAGGCTCAGAGCTGTTTCACAGTCTAACAACACACCTGGATCTCTGTTTCTCTGCTGCTGCTAAATGATGAGCTCCACAACATAAAATCTTTATGTGGATATGTTGTGTTAAAATTCATCAGTTTCCATTATTCTGCTTATAAATAAGCCAGTTCTTATATGAGCTTCCTAATTGTTGTCAATACCTCAAAATGCCTTTATTGTTTAGGCAAACCTGTTTATTGGCTCAAAGTCACTAACAAGTATTAGCAACAAAATATGTCCAAAACCTTCTTTGAAAGTTCCAATAATCCCTTTCCAACCTGACAGACTTCTATTTTAACATTTACATACGGTTTTCATTCAGATTAATCATCTTGAATTGCTCTCCATTTTATAAGTTTTAGACAGTAATTCTCACCTGAGCACTTTATGAAGTACTTTGTGCAAATCTAGATAGATCACGACTTCTTCCCTGAGTATGAAATTGCTTCTCTTAGCAAAAAGTTACTTTTGCAAGAACTGTCATGATTTATGCCACTTCTCCTCATCCTTGATTGCTCAGCTTGCTTGACCATGAAGCCTTTGCTTCGCTTCATGTTACATTTTCTCTTCACCACTTAGGATATATTTGTACCATTGCACACAGAGAAAAGCTTTGCCTCTGAGTTTGCCTATTCATGTGTCAATTGAGCAAGATTTTGGGCTGGGGATTACTGCAGGATTCCTGACATCAGCAGAGTGAATAGTTTTAGTTTGAATCTGCCTTAATTATGACAGTTTCTGTTAAACCTTCCTCATCCTTACTCAGATATCCTCCAATTATTCCGTTCACTATCATTCATACTGAGAGATGAGGCAGAGAACCTCTTTTATAATTGGACAACATCTAAGTTATCCTGAACTTCTGTCTGACCTTCAATATACACTAGGTCTTCCGTTTTTTGTTGTTTGTTGGTTTTGGTTTTTGGGTTTTTGTTTGTTTTGTTTTGTTTTTGTTTTTGTTTTTCTGTCTGTATGGTTGAAGACCTTTTCAGCGCTAGTGTTTTAAAAATCATTAGCAAGGTCTGACCTCACTGAATTTTTGGCTGAAACAGACTGGGGAATAATCATGACAGAAATAAGATAAAAATAAATATTGGGTATTTTTCTCAAAACATGCTTTTAAATTCTCTGTGACACATCCTGCATGTGTGAACATGTATCAAATAACAACAAATTAAATTGAAACTGTAACCTACAGGCTTCTCTTTTGCATGGTTGGGAAAACATAGCGTTCTCAAGCTGTTTTATTTCCTAATATTTTAGAATCTTTGTTTTGCTTCCTTAGTTTCTTTTTCACTCTGTAAAGTCTTAAAGCCACATTCCCAACAGGGGTAAATTAGCAGAGCTCCAGTGAAGTGAAGTCTTGCTGATTTGTATCACTAGAGGTTCTGCTTTTAAAAGGCTGTTTCAATAAGTCAAGCTGATTTCTGTCACACCCAGTACCCCCAAGTAGCAGGAATGCTGTGGTTTCTCTCAGAAAAGGGTCCCCAAAGAACCTACACCTCTTCTCCATGTCACTGGACAAACCATCCAACGAAACCCAAATAAAGACCATTGAAAACAGGGAGCTTCCTGCCTTAAAATGATAGCTCAGACTCCACTTGAATTGTTCAGTGTATTTTTGTTCAATCAGATTATTTGAACCTGTGCATGCAACTATTGTCATTAAATGCTTGGTTTTTATGAAAATGGCCCTTGTAGTCATCAGCAGAGATGAGGATCCATAGTGCTAGGAGCTGTACAAACTTTTCAAATGAAAACTGTTCCCAGACAACCAGACCAACTAAAATAGGGAGAGATATGTACAGTATTTTTTTTCCTTTATGGTGCTGTCACAGCAGCACTTGTGACAATGGATTGATGAACTGTTTTCTTTATTCATCCTATGATGCCATAACATTACAAAAGGTTAAAATAGTGAGGTGACGCCACACTGCTTGCCCAGCCAACCCTCTGTACACTTCAGTTCCCTCCAGTGTGACCCCACCAGCGACAGTGTAACTAAATACTTTAAGTGAGACTGAGGACCCAGAGGAAAATGCAATCTAGTTGCCTAAATGGTCTCTACGTCTCCTAAATTAATGCATAACACAACCGACTGGACATTGCCAGTACACATATGTGGCTGTCTCTGATACAGACATTATGTGATTACAGACACAATATTAAAGCATTTAGCTACAGCAGTTGTCATTTAAAAAGCTCCTGTTTGTCAATAGATAATATAAAGTGGCATCTGAGACAGTCAGGAATAACTGCAATATCCTGGAGCACTGACTCCTGGCTGGTTATGTATGGGTTGGTACTGAGTGGGACCAAAGCCTGGGTTGTCATGACCCAGGATGGCACATGAATTCTAACGTAGCTGCTCCCATGAATTTCTGTGCTTGCATCTTTGTGTCTCTACATATGTCCCTACATAATGAGGATGTTTTGTTCATGAATGTTGAAGATGGGAAGTGGGAGAGAGAGATGAGAGGAGGAGCAGAACTGCAAAATTCATACATCCTACACTTGTAGAACTCTGTTTGTTACAAAACATGCATTTTATGCTCTTACTGCATCTATACCTATCTAGGTGATAAAAGTAATCATTTGGGGTCCTGTTGAATAAAACTTCATCTCTAATTTTTGTTGAGGTGCCTAGTTCTGTGCCCTGTGTTCAGGACCACCCCTAAAGGAACTGGGTTCTGAACACAGGGCACAAGTGGTTCTTTGGAGGAAGGCAACCAGAATCCTAAGACAGCCAAAAAACTTCTTAGCAAAACAAAGACTGCAATGAATGAAGAGATTTGCTTTCAAACAGGATGAAGATTGCTGTAAAGAGAATGGAAATCTACCATTTTTCATGTTCAGTGTGGATTGAATAGGAACTAATAGATTCAAAGTGAAGACAAAAAACGTAGAGAAAGCATTAGAGGGATTATTTTAATCATAGAGATAGTAATGTACTGAGGGGATTTCACATAATAGCTGTGTCATGTTCCATAAAGATTGGAAGGATTCACATAGAAGTTCCCTTTCTTGGGGCAGGAGGACAGACTAGACACCTTTCATGGTCTTCATGACTCTTCTGAGTCCACGAACAAAGGACAATATAAATCAGTGTAAATATTTCTTGCAACAAACAGAATTTTCTCTCTGCTTTACTGCCTTCAGTGTGAGTCAGTTCCCAAGGCACCACTGCTTCCCTGGGACCCATACACTGGGGACTTGATCAGGTCTCCTAAAAGTAGGACATTTGTGTTCATGACTTTTGTCTCTTGTGAACTTGTCTGTGGACAGGGAAGAGTAAACTGAACAAGGTGCACCAATACACCCAGGCAATATCACAGACATTTCCTTCAAAAGAAAGGCAAACTTCAAAGCTTTCACTTCTCCTGTCACAGCACTGGTGGAAAACAGTATCTGTTTATTGATTCGCCTTATTTTTCATCCTGCTTCCAACCAACGGGAGTGGGGCTTCAAAGTCATACCGGTGGTGCTACATCTATTTCTGGAACAACGGTAATTCCAGGGAATAAAAAGCCATGGCCTGTGATAGATCATTTGGATTTTTGCCTGTAATTGTTTAAGAGAACTTTACTTAAGCAATAAAAGAATGAGGCCAGAGAATAATGCTGAGGAGATCTTTGATCTTCCTCCTTCAAACCAGTCTCTTCACCAAAGGAATAGGATCTTCCCAAAAGATAAAAAAAATCTCCCCAAACCCAGAGCAGACTAGAAGGGAATTAGGATGTTACTTGAATGAAAAGAACTTGTTCTAGTCACCACTTTGACTTATGTGCCAGGAAAGTATAAATATGAGGGAGCAAAGGGGAGATCATATTCCTAGAAGTGCTGCTGGTTGATGCTGCTTTTCTTTTTACACCAGTGTAAAACTTGCCTTGTAGATTTGTTCTCTCAGTTGTCTTAGGGCACATGCAAACTATGTGTCTGTACAACAGGCGTGTCTCAGTCCTCTGTTAAATCACAGTGTCTGCTATCCACATGGAGGTCAAGAGATGATGATGGATCATCAGATATTCCTAATACATATCTGTATTATATGTAGATGTATTTATATGGATAACTCACTTGGAGCCTTCAGATGGTAAATATTAATTACCATCAAATTAATCTGCTAGGTAAGATGGGGTTTAGAGAAGTACGTCTTTTAAAGAAAGCGCGAGTTCCTTAAGGGAGTCCCAAGGCCAGGCAGTGATGTTAAGAGGCAGAAGAGACTCGAACTTTGCTCTCCCCAAGTCTTTAACTAATTTGCTGACTACTTAATCTGTCTCTTCACTACTTTTTAGGCAGGGTATGAAAGTGAATAAAGCTCCTCTTGCCGGCTCCCCTCTGCACTCCCTCATGAGAGCCAGCCAGGTTCTCACTCCAGTATTGTCTAGGAAATGTTTCCTAAGCCGTAGTGGTTTTTGTTTCTGCAAAGCCACGATATTACTGGTGTGTGTCAGCATTGCTGAGTCCACTGGTGTCCTTGTAATAATTTTAAGTATACTATAAGGTGACTTCTCTGCTGGACTTGGATGGTGTCTTAATTGCTACAGGGTCATCAGAGGTCTTTTTATTTTCACTGCACTGTGCATTAGCATTCTTCTCAGGGGTTCTTTTCTGGGAGTTTAAAGAAGTCTGTTCTTACTCCTACACAAAACGTGGAATTGCTAGGCTTTACTGTGGAGACATTAAATCAGACTCTGGAGATTCCTTTGTCGAAAAGGAAGCTGCATTGTTAAAATTACATCTGGCTTTTGCACGTGTCACATTTCACGGGAGCATTGAGCCTGTATTATCTAGTGGCTTTGCCTGCAGTCTTTCTTCACACAGTGCTATTTTTAGACTTTCATACTGTTGGAATTCAATAGTCTAGCTGTCAAGGCAAGCACGAGAAGATAGTTAAGGTTGAATTTGTCAATGATTCAGCCATGTTCGTTGCTACTATTACTATATAATCTTACCATAGTGGGGGACAAATACCACATTTAGGACATGTAATTGCATGGAACTGTCAGGTTTTGGATTGAAATTATAAAGTGCTTAAATATAATTACAATCCAGGTTTGAATCATTACAGAATAAGTAGAAGATTATCAGAAGACTCTGGGGGAAGCGATAGTTTTTCTGAAAGGAATGGCAGTCACCCACACTGTGACTTCAGCCAGCATTTTACCCTTTTTCCTCTCTCCTGCCCCTTTTGTCCCCACGGGCACTTTCTTTCATATACCCTTACAGATACATGAAGGAGAAAAGAGTTGGGCCATGGTGTTAGATGAGGACAGTGAAGGATCAGATCAGAACATTATTCTGTCCTGGTGCATGATAAGAAGTGAAGGCATTTGCAGTTAAATAGAATCAGGATCAAAATCCATAAAAAGGCTGGCTCCAGTCACCTACAGATTGGTGTTTAATATTGTGATGTTACACTGAATAACTGAAAAGCCCTGAATGAGAAAATAGACATTATTCTTCATAGGTGAATAACTTTGTAACATATACCTATTTAAACTGTACTAAAGGCAGTGATCCAGTAGAGCATAAAACCGATACAGAGCTCTGATCACAAGTGTTATTTCATTGAAAATAGCATGCTCTTGTGCTTAACAGAGCTCCTGGGTCATGAAGAATACAGAATTTTAAAGATTACCAAATTATAGACCTCAGTGATTTCCGAGATCCTTACTATGCCCTCTCAGTCACTGCAATAAAACCACTCTGATTTAGCAGATATGGGATATTTCCTTTAATTTAGTTAAAATTAGGAGATGGAGTCAATGTGGCAAAAACTCCACTGTGGCACTCCTGCCTCTGAGTGCACATATTCTGAGATGTTTAGGTGCCAGGGAGACCAATGCACTTCTGTTGCTGTAGTTGTAACCCGGGAGCTCCCAGAGGCGCGGGTGGTAAAGGAGGCACCTTGAGGTTGCTCAGGGTGCAGATGGTCTGCCTGTAAGGCAGTGGAAGTGGTAGGGCTTGGGATGGCCAAACTCTCGCTCTGAACTGACTTAGATGAGCTCAGCTCTTTCTACGGTGGCAAAAACTTGTCAGCACACTCAAAACAAGTTTCTAGATATCAGATACCCAAGGTATTATTGATAAAAAAAGGATTTAAGGGTGCCATATTATAGATACAAGATAAAATAGCTACTTGGAGAAACCCAAGGACTCTTGAATTTTCCTGTTGTACAAACTTTAGTTTAAATCACAATTTTTAAACAATAAGCCATAAACTTTAGTTGTTTGAGTGCTGTCTGGCAGGAAAACCTGATTATTGCCAGTTTGCTCTTTGCAGTGTGGAAGATTTGCAGGACGAAACAGCAGTCTCCTAGCAACCACAGATCCTCTAAGAATCTTCTCTTTGATAGTTCTTAAAATATGTTACTGCCACTAGATATTGCAAAATAAAACATTGGGATCCACACCTAACGAAAGGAGGAATTTTGATTTATATCTTCAGTCCAGAATAACAATGCACTAGTCAGCAACTGTAGCACAGTTCTGACAGTGACTCAACCCAGTTTGGGTTGCTAACCATTTTTGTTTTGTTTAATTAGATCTGCATTACTAAATCCCAGTAGTGCAAATGCTTATACTCATAATTGTGTATATGAGCAGTCCCAATGAACTTTGTGTGACTATTTATGTGTTTAATTACTTGCTGGACTGAAGATTTACTGTCTGAATTTGAGTGGGCAATATTTTAAAGCCCTGCTCCTCTCTCTTGCCCTGGTTGTCTACAGGCATCTTATTAGGAGATTATTCTCTGACAATTTTTCATACACATGCTGAGAAATAGAGAATTTACATCTTGAAAGCAAAGTTCAAAGCTCACATTCTTATGGGAGATTTTGATTCAGCAATTATCTTGTCCTCAGAGCATGTACAGAGTGCCTCACCCCTCCGAAGTGCAGTAAATCTTTCAGGGTGAGGCCCTGAGAGCAGGAGAGAAATAAAAAATGAGCAAGCATGTTAATCAATTCAAATGCCTACTACGAGGGACAGCTGCAGTGGTGTGCCAATAGACATCAAAAGGGCTACACAGATGTAAGCCAGCGCAGGATGCAAGACTCTGCATTTAATGTAGAATCCCAAAGGATTTATTCATGCTGCTGCATTGCTATTTTTAATGAATGGAGCAGGAAGGACCACAGTGCCAGGCAGAACTTATTGTAAGGGACCGAAATTCCTATTTCTGAAAAATAAGGAGGAGAGTTCACAAATGGTTTTTGTCCCCCCTCAACCATGCCTTTCTGAAGAGACAAAAGGATTGAACAAAGAACAAACTGTATGAAATAGCTTCTCAGGAATCTTGGAATTAGCAAAAATGTATCTTCCCATATGGAGCTGAGCTATAAAGAACACATGCATTCTAAGTCTCTGTAGGGCAGTTGAGATAATTAGACAAAGTGTAGCATTTCTCATCCATTTCTGCTGATTATTGTTTAAGAGCCACAGAATCTCATTAGTTTGGTCTTTATTATGTTCGTTACAGAGGCTTCACGGAGAGGAAAAAGGCTTCCCCTTATCCATTTCTCTTACAGGCAAAGGACAACTGACCATTTGTGGTCACATCATCTGCTTGGCTCATTTTACAGTGAAAAAAGGGTCGATAGAACAGAAGTGAAGCATATGAGAGGCAGTGTCATGTCTGTCTCCTCCAGAGCAGCCCTGCCTGAGCTCTTGAGTGCAAGAAGAAGGGAACTTTCCTTCTATTTAAAGCATTTCTATTTATAGCATATTGAAAAGAGCTGCCACTAATTTCTATGCATGTAATCAGTAAGCAAAGCTACAGCAAAGTGGAGGGGGATTCTCCAGGTGATGAAGTTCTCTGTAACTGAGGAATGTGGTCTTCTTTTGAGTAATTGTAAACAGGTATTTCTAGAACTTCTAGGTTTCTTAAACTGCTAAGAAATCTTGCGGATGTCTGGTTGTGTCCTTGTACGGAGCTCTGACATTCAGAATCATTTTAGAAGTTACTGCAAAGGCAAGGAAATTTCTTTCTGTGAGTTCTCTGGTGTGTGCTGTCTATAGACACAGCCGCTCAGATGATTACTGCAATGTTCCAAAAGGAAAGCTTTTTACAAACTTTATTTATTTATAAGTGAGATTATAAGTGAAAAACCAAGATTGTAAACAGGCCTAAAATGTTTCTTTATTTTTATCCTACCCCTTAACGAGCAAAAAAAAGGATGATGGAATTTCATGACTGTAAAGAAATATCTTTTTTCTCTATTCAACAAGACTTTGTTTCTTTATGCCTGCATCGTTATTTAGCACGATAGTACAGTTTTTCCCCATAGCAGGGAAGTTTGATTTCTTGTTATAAGGCAGACACATTATGCAAACTGTCCTCTTTTGTGACCCCATATGATTTCTAAGCCACAGACCATATGTGAAGCAGTGCTATTGACCAAGGTCAGTCAGTCATCTATTCACATCCCAGGTGGCTGCTGTTGAGACTAGAAAAAGGGATTGAAACATAAGGAGAGCCTATCTAAAGGCTATAGAGAGAAGAAGAATGGAGAGGTATCAAATAATGACAACCTACACCTGCAAAGTTGTCATGTTGCACTAAATAAATTTGTAAGAGAAGTATTATTGCCTTAAAAATGCATCTTCCAGTGCTTTGCTAGGCTAATGGTTTTCTGATGAATACCTGAGAAAGAGGTGGGGAACAGAGGCTCTGGCTTTTTCCAAACTGCAGAGACATTACAGAACTGCTCTCTTTCTCAAGAAGTCAACAGAAAGTCACCCAATTCTAAGTGCTTGTAGAAGAAATGCTTTTAATTTGGGCCAGGGAAGGTTCTCCCTTACCAAGAGGCAATGGAAGAGACTGAGCAGGGCCACATCAAAGTGACTTCAGCCAGAGTGTCCCTGTTAATTATTTCAAAAATGCTTCCGGATAGATACAAATGGAAAGAGAGTGGGAGTCAAGAGGATTTTGCTCCACAGGCATCAGAACTGCTGTTTGGAGGGTAGGTTTTCTTCAGCTGTTACTATTTCAAAGGAGCTGGGCATCTTTTGAACTGTGTTATGCCCATCACTGCTATATGAGAATGGCAGGTTTGGGCATCAGAAAGACAAATGCATAGGGATGAACAAGAACCATCACTTGCAAAGACTCAAGGATATTGCACAGCCTTGGAGAAACAAACATCTAAATGGGATGCTAATAAATTAATGAACAGCGCTTTATGAATAGTGCCACCACATGCTGGCTCTCCAGTCAAGGTTAAATGAAGACATAGTGACATCTTTTAAGAAGTCAACTAAAAAGGGAGATTGTGATTCAAGCAGCAAAGAAATCTTGTTAGAAACCTTGATTCAGTTCCCACATCTACTTCACATTTCCCTTCCAGTAAGCTCCTTGAACCCTACTATTGCCAAGATAAATAACTGCACTCACATGTGGAGGTTTAGGGTCTAAATCTCCATCTATCCTACAATTTACAGTTTACCAGCACTACAAATATCACTGCTTCTTCCTGTATATATTTATGTCACAATCATACAGTGACAATTGCAATCATAATTTTATTTCAGTTAGGAAAGCTGTATTATTACTGCACCGATTTCATGAAAAAGACAAGGATAATACAACTAATAAAGATTCAACTAGTTAGGCTCTATAAACTGAAATATATTTTGTATCTGTCAAAGGTTTTGTTTTGCATTTAAATTGAATTTTTCTATCAAAGAGGGAAGATGTTGCTGTGGTTCAAGACTTCATCTAGTTTCACAAATCTTGCTTTTCAGCTCATTCTTTGAGCGAAAATGGGACTACTCGAGAGATAGATTTGTGTCTTAGTGTCTTTATATTGATACCTGTAAAACAAAGGTTGTAAACAAAGTTTCACAATATCACAAAGAGGGAGAGAGAAGAAAAGAACCAAGGACTGAAATCTTCAGAGGTAAAAGGAGATGAACTCAGTAAAAAAACCCACAGGCAGCGTTGTCTCTGCAAAACACTTATGCCTGACTATGGCAAGGAAATGGGGCATTAAATTAGGTATAAATTAAACTGAAGGCACATTTATGCTGGTAGTGGTCTTTGGCCTGACAATACCGTTGTGAATATCAAGCTGCAAAATAATAGCCCTTGTACAGAAATAAACAAAGGGAGGCTGTGCATCTGCCAAATGCTTTGTCATGAAGTAGAAGGAATTTTAGTGCTGAAAATCTGCTTGAGACATTAATCAGGGATAGGCAGATCGATAAAGAGTAAAGCATATAAGCAACTACAAGATATGTGTGGGCAAATAGCTTTCTTGGTGGCCAAAATAGAAAAAGTCACAGGGAGAACTTCAGGGTGGAGAATTATCATCTCATGCAATTGTAAATTTCTTCTTTGAACAGTGAAAACACGAGGAACTCAAGTAAGAGAACCCGAGAAAGGATTGTCACCACTGTGGCAGAATAGAGAGTCCATGGAACCAAAAGAATTACGTGAAGCATAAAATAAAAGGGAGTGAGATAATTGACTAAAATAGGGACGGGTTAAAAAGAACATACCCAGAAAATCTAGGAGCAAATGGAAAATATAAGGCTTAGCAGACAAAACTTCGGTATACAATATTGTGACATTTTTGCAATCAACGTACCAAGAGACTTTTCTCAAAAACAGTGTAGGAAAACGTCAGTGCCAACCAGAGAAAGCCCTTCCTATGATGTCCTTTTACAACTGGGAAAGGATCTAAATTTACAGACTGAAATTCTGGCTCTATTGATTTCTTGTGTGATTTCTGCTATTTGATTCAACTGTTTCCAGAATTTCCCCCAACAGGCATATTCTTCTAGGATAGACAATTCACTTTAACTTCCAGTTTGGTATTAGTATTTATCAGTGAGAAGATGACATCACTCTTCTCTTTCTTAAACCAAAGGGAATAGCAAGGATTTGCCTGAAAGCCTGTACTTCAGGCATCACTAGGAAAGGGCTGTTGGGATCATCTCCTCTTTCAGGCTGCAGTGAGGCCAGTCTAGCAGCCTGGCTATGACTACAAAGCCAAATGAACCCTCTGAAAGAAATATTTCATGCTGCCAGGTCATTATTTCAAAAAGAAAAGCTGCTTTTTTTTTCTCTTTAGAGCAATAACTGACACACATGAAATGAGCTAGTCAAGTTTTATAGGGAGAATTCATACATTTTATTACACCAGTTGGTATATTTCTGAAAAGCAAAGAGAAAAGCCATGACATCCTTGAAACTTTATTTGGGAGAAACAAAGGTTTAAACACAAACAGACTTTGTTGGTTTTGCTTTCTTTCCCCAGCTATACCACTTGGCCCAATAGAGTTTCTCTTGTTCTGCAAACCTTGCCTGCTTATAGCCTTATATTATGAAAGCTAGAATAACTCTACAAAAATGTCTGGCATGGGTGTATCCTTCCATATTTTGCTACCACTGTATACAGTTTTATTCAGCTTGGTGATGACCTAAACACTCCCCTCCTTCCCAATTTTCCACATCAATGATCTCCAGAGTGCATTGTGGAAATCAATGCTCCTGGTATTTGTAGCATCTAAACTAAAAGTCTTATCCCTAATGTTTCACAAGAAAATGGATGAAGTGACATAGTGAGTGACTGGGGAAGAACTCATAAGTAGGAACTAACTTTTGAATTCCTGCCAGGTAGAATTTGGATTATGCCTTGCTGCCTGGGGATTTCTATACCTTCAGACAAATGTCTAACTTCGGTCTGATTCCCATTGATCTTTTCAGACCTTCAGATCGTTTTGTGACAATGAGCTCCACATGCAACTTACTCTATTTAAAAATCACTTTTGATCAGTTTTGATCTTATTGCCTTTCTGTGTCATTTAAGTCTTTCATTCTTGCATTATGAAAGTAGAAAGTGGAGCACCCGACAATCATTTTTCTACCCCTGGTTTTGTATATGTTTCTCCTAAACATAATGCGTTCTTTTCGCTATCTCTTCCTAAAAGAGTCTTTTAACTTTTAGTTCAGCTTTCCTAAAGGCTTTCTGTTTCTGATTGTTGTTGGCAAGGTGAAAATCAGAATTCTTTTTTATACTCTAGACCAGAGTTATATGGTCAGAAAAATTACATTTTTCTCTGTGTGCGTAGTGTTTTGACTACAGCAGTGTTCAGCAGATCTTGCTACTGGGTTTTCCATAAGTTTTTTTTTTTGTTCTGTTCCTCTATTTTCCCCCACAATAAATTTAGACTTCTTGTCACCAAGCACACTTGGATTTGTCAGTATTGAACTTTGCCTTCCCTTGTGCTCTATCTTCTTCCAGCTCTGTTAATTCTCCTTGAAATCTTGTACCTACTGATTTTTCTGAATAAGTTTGTGCATCTTTAAGGCTTTTTCCTTCACTTTTCATCTACTTTTCCTTTTGCTAAGGTATGACTCAGTGGTCCCCGTGTTAACCTATTATTAGCCTTTAACTTTTATTAACCTTTTTGAACATTCAGCCTTAACATTTCTTTTTCTTAGTTTGTTTTGAATGACAACAAAACTTTACTTCTCTCTCACTCCTTTCTGACTTCGTTTAACTGATAGAAGTACAAACTCTATACACACCTCCCTGGGACCTACCAAATGTAGTATATGTAATCTTCTTGAATGACTTGGAGAGCAGTAACTTTAAGAAGCCTCTGAGAAGGAAGCATTGGAGAATTACACACCAGTCAGCCTTCCCTCTGGTCTGGAGTAGCCATGGAGCACATATTCTTTGAATCCATTTCCACACACATGAGTTTCTTCTGTCACAGGATAATTGTGTCTTTCTTCAATGTCAGCCCGGAATTTTTGTCAGTCTTTCTAACGCTAATCTTGCTTTGCTCTGTGCATGGAGGGGAATATACCTCTTTAACGTTCCATCCCATTTAAGTTTTTTAACCCAAGGTTATGTTAGCTTCTTTTCAGCTAAACAGAACTCCTTGATCCTCAGCAGACTCTGTTTTATGGTCTCCTAGCCTAAAAGTATGATCTTACCTTCCTACACCTGGATGTATAATTTTATCATTGACCATTTAAAGGTTCTTTCAGTAAGTTAGAAGTGAGATCACTCTGTCCTGATATCATTATTTATCGCACTATGGATGTTTTTATTAACCATGAATTAATCATAAAAGGTTTTCCTTGCAATCACCAATGAAACGGCTTAATACTCTTAGACCTGATTTCTCAGATCCTTGTAAGGTGATTTCCTTTGAAACAACTCTCTAAAGAGTAGTTAGTCTGTTCTGTATTCACTGCAAAAGTGTTTTATTGCCACAGTATAGCTCCATACATTTTTCAAAAGAAAGCATCATGTCA
The DNA here is from genome assembly GCA_013398855.1 of Mohoua ochrocephala. Classification (NCBI taxonomy): domain Eukaryota; kingdom Metazoa; phylum Chordata; class Aves; order Passeriformes; family Acanthizidae; genus Mohoua; species Mohoua ochrocephala. Next base: position 174,494 of record VZTA01009858.1, read on the forward strand.
TATTAAATCAAATATAGGTAAAAGACTGTTACAGCTGCTCTTCTAAATTCATCAGTCCTTTGGGGAACTTCAGCCAGAGTGTGAAGCTGACATTGTCTATAGGGATGGAAACATCACAGTACTTCTTATCAGAGTGATGACATTTTATAGAACTTTGAAAAAACCCCAGTTTAATTATTTCCTTCCAACCTGCTGTGATTATGCAAGACTCAAACTGAGAAATCAGCTGTTACAATTATTTAGCATCATGAGCTGAGGCTCAGGCTCTGTGAGGACTGTGCAATGCCTCCTTTTGGGGGTGTCCTTAGGGCCTTGCTGTTAAGACTGGGCACTTGACTGAAGCACTTTGTGCTTCCTTCTGCAACAGGCAGCTGGGTTTTCCTTCCCATTAAAAGAGTGACAGGACAGGGGTAGGAGAGGGAATACAATCCAAAGTCTCGAATGATGTAGAATTAGGATTACTGGGCACTGGAATGCTGCAAGCTTACTCGGCTGCCCGGCTGACCAGCTCAGTGATGAGATTTCAGGGAAACCATCACCATTTTTGTCCTGGGAATCAATCCCAAAGATACTCCCTCTTGCCTCCAAGCAGTGCCTGTCACATACATCTCATCCAGTTTGGGAATGCAACCCAAAGAATGAGGACGAGTGGTGACTCCAAGCACAGGTGAGTATTTTCTGCTTGTGTTTGTTTCATTGCCTGACACATCAGGAAGCACACTCCCCCACAGTGAGTGTTTGCAAGATTAGGTTCTCAAGCCCTACTGCTTTGCCTCTGACTTCACGGCTCAGTAATGAGTAGTTCCAGAGTGGCCATAATGTGTTATGCATTGATTATAACAGCACACGTATCATTAGACTTCCTACTTACAGTATTTCTCATAATCCTTAAATCATATTTTTCCACAAATAAATAAAACCCAGCGACAGATAATTTCAGGCTTTTATGTCAGAAGAGCACAAAAAGCTATAGTTCTTTCAGCACTTGGGGTTATTTTCCCTGAGTTCTCTTTTAATGTTTTGAGAGGTAAAACATTAATGTAAAACAGTAACATGGCTGTCAGTTAACTTTTAATATGCATTAGTGGAGAGAGGTAGAAATGCATCACTGAATAAAAAGAATTTATTTGAAGTATTGTAGGCCCAAGGTGAACACACAACACCCCATTGCACCAGTGGTAAATAAAAAATGCAGAACTATTAAAGAGAGGCAGAGCTGTGAAACGGGCCTGCTAGATCGGGTATTTTGGGAAATACAGACGACAATTGGAAAAGATTTTAACGGTGCACCTATCATCTGTGAAGGCAATGGATGACAATGGAAAGCAAGATAATGAAAAGGTAGATTTATTTCTCACAGTAACAAGTTCTGCTGCACTTCTACTGAAGTTAATGGTTTACAGTTAATCCAGACATGGTAATTTAACTGCAAAACTGCATTACAGGGGGTTGAGTGCTGTACTTGACATAGAAATGTAAGATATTTTTAACTCTGAGCTATAAGAGGAAAGTGCAAATATAGAAAGTCTGCAACTGAACTAAGTCTGAACCACAACAGCTTCGCAGGCTGCAAGTCCTGCCAGTTCTGGCTGGCGTTACCATCCCTGGCTGCTGGAATACTCAGAACAAACCTGAGACAAGACGGTCAAATTTGCCCTGACATGCAGTCATTCTACGTAGATCAAAGTTTTCAGGGATTGACAGTGCATTGACATTATAGACGGACCTAATTTAATTTTTTACTAGGAATAGGTTGCCCAGGGAGGCTGGGGAGTTACCATCCCTGGAGGTGTTCAAGAGGTGTGTGGGTGTGGTGCTGGGTGATGCGGTTTAGTGGTTTAGGGGTTACAGGGACAGTGACGGGTTAATGGTTGGACTGGATGATCTTAAAGGTCTCTTCTGACTTTGATGATTCCATGGTTTTATTATTCTATTTTATTTTCGTTACATCCAGCCCAACTGGAATTACATAAGTACAAAAGAATAATTACTTCAGGGAGAGAAATTTAGATGGCACACAGAGGGGTTCGTATGTTCATAGATTTGGATGCCCTTAAAAAGGCCAAGGAAGACAGCATAGCAGGTATATTTTTGCACATTCAACACCTTTGTTGGAAAATCCTGTTATACTTGATACTCAAGAAATTTCCCTAGAAAACACATTAGTGCCATTGCTAAGGCTCACAGAGATGATGCCCTAACCTGGAAGAAAAATAATGAGGTGATGTGATAATAGGGTGTAAGTAACTTTGGGAATAACCAGTTTTACTGGTCTGGAGCTAAAAACTATCAACTGCAATACAGAAATTTTCCTTTCAACAAACTGAAGTAATTGAGAAGCTCATAATTCCCTAGTTACCCTAGAGGGACATATCCATGTTTTTGTAAAATTCTGTTATGACTAGGAGGTTCATAAGCTGTACTAAGCATGAAATAATAAAAAGGTATTAGTGGCACAATGCAGTGTCAATCCACCTGCTCTAAAAGCAGGTGGATAAAAAAAGGAAGGTGTACAGACCTTTGTGGAAACAGGTAATTCTTTTGGTGAATGTGTGTCTAATTTAGTTGACCTGGGAATGACCTATACAAAACTACCCGCCAAAAAAGGACTGCTCGCTTTAAATAATTTTAGGAAACTGAGGAATGAAATAAACATATGTTCATGTCTTGAAGTATTAGGGCAGTAAGCACGAGACTCGGTTGTCCCTCAGTGCCTCAAGAGGGACTCAAGCAGTGCTAAACCTTTACCTTGCTGGCCAGACTGCACACAATGTTCATAGACTGAGTTGGAAGGGACCCACCAGGGTCATCGAGTCCAACTCCTGGCCCTGCACAGGACGCCCCAAAGATCACACCACGTGCCTGAGGGCATTGTCCAAATGCTCCTTGAGCTCTGATGGGCTTGGTGCTGTGACCACTTCCGTGGGGAGCCCCTTTCAATTCTTAGTTATTTTCTTTCAGATATGAAGATTATATGATATTCTAACACTCATCATAATTTAATTATCTATTTAATTATCTATTCCAGGAAAAGAATTTTCCAGTTGCAGGCTACATCTTAAAAGTTTTTAACAAAAACCAAAGCAAGGCATAAACACTTCAGAACAGCAAGAAAATAAACACTCCTAAATATCATAGATTTGATAAGTACTACAGGGGGATAGGACAAATTTCCAGTATACATTAGAATAAGGAGTCCTCATTTTTCTAAGAATGTTTTTGCAACACATCCATTTTATGAGAGGATCTTGAAACACTAAACAAACTGACTAAGAGTTATTTTTACTTTGCAGCTGGAGAAACTGAGGAACTGCCAAATTCGACCCTTACCCAAAGTTACACAATGAACCAGTGGAGGCAATTGTAAGAAAAGCCAGTTTTATTCCCTATAAATATGTATCTAAATTTACCTACATTTTGCCACAATGTTTATCTGGAAAATAATTGTTTGCACAAGAAGTAGCAATCAGCACTGGAGCAGCTGTGGTGTTAACAATTGTTATTCTGCAGAAAGTAAGGATTTAAAAGACACTTGTTAGCCGGTTCTTCCTGACAAGTTACAACAGTGCAGATGCACCTTCATAAAATTCCATTATAGCTTAGAGGACACATACTCATATTTATTATAGCTATTAGGCTTCATAATTTTGAGAAAAGTAAAAATCAAGCTATTGATCTGTGGCACTAAAATAACTGAGTTACTAGAAGAGCTACCTCTTGTTTTTCTTCTGATTATAGAAGTTCATTAAGAGTGGAAAATAATTAACCTCTGGTTGTCATGATGTTTAGTTAATTATTGTGTTATTAAATAGTGACTCAGCCGGAAGGGTTCATTTGTTTCTTCCTTCTCAACTGGAAGAACTTGAAAGCTTATGCAATGTGAAAGTGAAAGCTGAAACTTTCTTCTCAGCATCCCACTCTTTGTTACTCACATTTCCCAACACGGGGGAGAGATGTATTTCCTTCAAGGAAGGAAGGAACATTTAAGATGTGAATGAATACAAGAAAAGCAGGAAACCAACCATAGCTGTCAATACACAATTTATAGAGCTGCAGCACTGCTGGGGTAATATCAGTCAGAGATGCAATCACCTGTAAAAGGAATTCCTGCAGACCTGAGCTCAGAAATGAGCCATTAGCTATGTTAGTACCCATCATTTGTTCTGAAGGCCTGGTGGTTGAAGAACAAAGCCTCTTTCCTTCCTAGGTTGCTTCCTGCAATATTAGTTTCTACCCTCCAAGACGATTATGAGCAAGATACAAAAAAAGCTGCCAGTAGCTTGTGAGTGGAACAGTCTTACTTCTTGCTGCCCTTGCCTATTTCCAACATAAATAAACAGATAAATAATAATTTGCCAACAGCTTCCCTCCTGCTGTAGGGAAATGTTTCATGTTTGGTTGGAATAATTAACAGGCTTTTTGTTATTTTCTACCACCATATGCTGCTTTTCTGCTCTGTATTTGCAGCTCCTCAGACCGGCTCCCAGTTTTGCAGCACTGGGAGTTGAATGGCAGATTGGTTGTGGAAGGTGTGTAGAGAAAGGGGAAGGGGGGAAAGGGGGGCTCGTGCACTCACACCTCAACACTGAAAGGGGAACTCGGGGCTGCAAAGATAGCTTTTGTGGCTATCAATGAAGTAAAAAGCCATTTACTTTTACTGGGGACTGAGTGGCTCAACAAAAGAGCCAAACTAATTTTGTTTTAATTATTTATTGTGTTCCAATTCTCACGACTGATTCTGTTTTAATTGTATTTTTAATTAACTGCATCGATTGCAATGGACTGTACACTTCCCTCATGTAACTGCTGACTGGTTTAGCTTCCATTTTGCTTTACTACAACATCAAAAAAGGAAGCAAGAGAAGACAGGTTTATACAGGGAAAATGAAGGGTCTTTTCTGCATTTTTCTGGTGAATATGGGCACTTATGAAGCTAGTTTTAGGAGGTTTTTGTTAGCAATTTGCTAATCTATGTAAATTTGTTAGCAATTTGTTACTCCATGAGTAGTTCTGGTTTTGCAAGGGTTGCAATGGGGTGGTTCTGTTCTATCATAAGGTTCCTCCTTATGATAACTGGGCAATATTTTATCTTCTACTGCTGCTCAGGAATCAGCTGGGTGGGAGTGGCAGCAGGCAAGTGCCTGATACAGCCCTGCCTCCATCTCTGCTCTGTTGGCATCCCATTGTGGGGCTGGGGACACCCCTGGGGTCTGTCAGGTGGGCTGGGGGCACCAGGGGCAGCCCCAGCCTCGTGCCCTGGGCACTTTCCTGTGTCATGAAGTTCTGCTCGTGCCCTCCAGCCCCTGACTGCTCACTGTTTCTGCTCCTCTGAATCCTCCTGGCTTACCAGCGCTCCTGGTTTTCCCCTTGCAAGACTATGAATCAGCTCTGAGTCTCCAGAAATAAGACGTGTCTGGTGCTTTCTGTGCGCTCACAGCACCGTGCAGCATCGCAAGCAGAGCGAAGGTCTGGCTGGCTGCTGGAGAAATAAGTGGTTGTGAACCAGATTTTGAATCCTCAATAGCTGCTCATTTTAGCCGTGTTCACAAAGTGGGTTTTTGTTACTACTGTTATCCAGGGAATAGCTGTTCTTTGCGGGAAATGTCTCTTCATTTTTAAGAGAACAATTGTAGCTGTGTGAACAGGCCGAGTATTTATTCCTCATTCTCTTTTGTTTAAAATGCTCTCTCTATCCAAGCAGGGAACAGGGGGCTGAGACTGCCATATCCCTGATCATTCTTGCCCAACCATCGTCAAATATTAATGCAACCAGCTCATAAGCTCGACAGATACAGATGTGATTTGAATAATTTTAGTTTGTCTTTGCAGGTATTGAATTTACTGTCAGGAATTGAGAGCTGTTGGCCAACAGTGTCACAACAGAAGGCTCTGCAGACTACAGTCTAGGAGCTAGTTGTTCAGCAATGGGTGCTCCAACACTGTTGTATCCAGTTGCCTTGGGTTTTTTCAACATTAAGTTCTGAACAAGGTTTGGAATTCCCTTTTTGTGCTGAAAAAGGAGAGGGAGTTGGCTGTAGATACAGTGCTGATTTGAGGCATGGAGACAACAGTGAGATCTTTAAACAATTTCTGTCCATTCTAGGTACTGAGTAAGTGTGACACAGAATAAAAACACTAGAAGGCTTTTCAACTAAGAGTGATTTTCAATACAGGAAAGGTTTATTTAAACTTGATAAGTACCTGCTCACTTTTGGGAAATCGGTGTTTTTGAAATTTCAGAAGCATCCTCTCCAGAGTATTACACAGGGACACAAACAGACTACTGTAGTTTCCAACTCAGATAAAGGAGCAGAATTGCATGTTTTATTTACTCTCTGTAGATAGAAAGAAATGGTATTTCAAAACAAATGCATGTGCTTGCTAACAGCAAATAGTTTGCTGACCCTGGTCACAACCGAGTATTGTGAACTACCCTCTCAATAAGGTTTTCCAATCACTTTTGTCTCTACCTTTTAATATTTCCCCTCTTATCTTACCAGCTTACTTTTGAGAATATCATGTGAGACTGTTTTAAAGCCAAGATTTACGGCATCTACTGCTTCTTCCTTATCCACAAGATGTGTTTTCCTGTCACCTATACCTCCTGGCACTGAAGGGTTTCATCTGAGAAGGTCAAATTTAAGCTTCTTTGCAAAGAGGAAGTTGTTGAAACAAATACCTGAGCTAGTCTGTGAAAATACCTTTTTTTTGAGCTTTATGAAAAAATATGTATTTTATAAAGATAAAATAGGTTCCCAAATGGCATCCTGCTTCTCCTTATCTGACCCGAGGTCAAAACCAACAGTTCCTGATGTTCTGAGACATGAGTCATGCTGTTGGGGCAGATGGGCTTGATTTCTGAGACCCACATTTAGTATAAAACCTTTCAAAACCATCCTATAACTCATGAAAGTTTCTCTTCTTTAAATTTACTGGGCTCAAAGTTTTAGCGCTGCAGTTTCTGATGGGAGAATAAAACCACTGGATCACCAAGCCTACAGAAAAAACAGAGTAATGCAAATGCGGCTTTGGCAGAGTAATGTAATACTGATTCCCTCTTTTCTGTCCCCAAAATGCTTGCTGTGGTGGGTTCATATTAATAAGTAAACTTTTATTTTACTCCAGTTAGACGTTAGAACGCAGTGGGAGTGTGGGAGCAAAGTTATATCTATGTTTCTATTAATTGCAACCAGTACATCACTGAGCAGAATTTTAAAAGAGATGAAAACCTTAGAATGAGTGGGGAAAAATATCAGTCCCTCACAACTGAAAAACAAATCAGATCGACCTCTGGCTCTGGGCAGTGCCTCGCACTTGAATCTCTTCTCGGTAGAGTTCAGAGATTTTCACTGTGTGGACCAGGTAAAATAGTTACGTTAAGCATTGCATATGGCTGTGTGAGAGAGTCCCTGCACACCGAGGTCTTTGCTTTTCTGATGTACTACAGCCATGTAGTACAGGGCAAAACCCCACACTTTGTAAACATGACAAACATAGGCTGCTGGCTGAAGGAAGAAATGAAAAATGAGTTGAAGCACCTTTAAAATCTTTGTCATAAATAACAGTTGTATATCAAACCTGGACCAGAAAAGGGAAATCTATTAGTCTTTTCTACCTCTTGCTCTTTCACCTTCCCTTGCCTGGCTTTGCGCTTTTCAGGCATCTCTGCTGATGGTAATTGTTCTAAGCCTGTTGTAACTTCCATTACTTTGAAAGTACCGTTTCTTTCTAAAGGCATCCAAAGATAAAGAGTACAATTGAGGAGTGTTTTTCAAACTCAGAAGGAAGGGGAAAAGTCATGTTAACAAAATCACTAGGAAAGGAACGCTAAACATTTCTGATTGCCAATTTTGCTTTCCTGTGGCATGTGCCAAAAGACACTGAAATCAATGTGACCTGCATGTGCTCAGGATTTTTCTCTGTCTGAGTAGCTGCCCCTCTGAAGGCAAAGAGTAGATTTGGCTGGAAAATTATTTTGTTTTCTGGTTGGAGCTCTGAATCCTGTGCAAAAATTCACCATTATAATATTGGGGTTTTTTCCTTTATACAAATATCTCCCTCCTGACTCACTTGCTGCTCTCCTTCTCTAAAAAAGAAGGGGTGGGAGGGCAGAAAAGGGAGGAAAACTGAATTAAAAACCCTAACTTCAAAAATGCAGGCTTTATGGTGAAATACTTAATTTCATTGAAAACACATCCTTGTTATTGGGAAGCAGCTCAGACTGTCTATTTTAGCCTGTCTTCAATAAATAGCCTATTCTTTTGAGTACTGGCTTATAGACGTCTATGCTGTGTGAAGAAGATTTTGATCTAATTTGTATTTGATGAGCTGGGAAGCTGTAAATGACCATATGCGTCATCTTGGGAACATTGTAGCTGTATGCAGTGTTCGACAAGACGGAGGATCCATTAGTGACCCAACGGAGGTGTTTTAGAGCAGGCAAGGAGAACTCTCTAAACACCATCTGCTCGTACTGTTGCTTGTAAAACGATGTCACATCTGCTGCTCTAAAAACATTATGCTGATCTCTCCTACAGTACACGGCTGCTGCGCTCCTCTTAGCACTGGAGAAAGGAGTCAGTGCCACAGTACTGGGACAAGAGGTGTTAACTGTAGATGAAATTGCACATGGCCTGCCTGCTCGGCTTTCCAAGTCTTGTGACCGAACCGTAAATGTCACCAAAAAAAAAAAAAAATTAAGGAGAGGCTTCAGCACTCTACATTTAACTGGTGAAGCTGAGTAAATACTTCAGCTGTTAGTCTTTGCTGAGCTACATCTTGCCCCAGGTTGGCTGCTGCTGGCACAACTAATACTGCTGCATGCTTCAAGCCTAACATGGCTAAGTCCTCTCAGAGATTGAGAAGATATTTGAGATAGCTTGATTGGTAGAAAATGAGATTTGTCTTTGATTTCAGGTGGAATGAGCTCAGAAAGTACTACCATTTCCTTTGGCCATCAGATTTTATACCTTAGAGTATTTGGCTGCTTAACACCTATGAGGTGTTATAAAGCTAATTTACCTACCCTGGAAGCTCCAAGTGTACACAGTGGTGTGCATTTGCAATACTACTCATTACTACTACACCCAGAGTGATCATTTCATAAGAGTGGTGTATAGGAAAACAGTGTTGGTACCAGAGGAAAGAGGTTATAATGATGCAATAGAAATCCTTGGAAGTACCAAGGAACTGCAGCCCCAGATGATTAAAGATTTAGTACTTGGCTTTCCACATCCAAATGCAATTGTTATGATCTGAGATTCTTATACAGTATTGCCAGACACAGAGACTGTTTTCAGGAATCTGCAGATGAAGGAAAAATAACAGAGTGAAGTTGTTATGGTGCATGTTGCTTGCAGTTCAGTGGCTATGCTCACTTCACATAAGGAGCTTAAACTAGTAAATCTTAAAATTGTTGTATTTTCCTGGTATCTCTGAATGGTGAAAAGAAGTGAACACTATCTTCTGTCAATCGAGTTTATGGTAAGGAATTAAACCATCTATTTTAATAGCCATTTTGAGAAAAAATTTTTAGGCTACTGACAACCTGATGGTCTCCTCCGATTTGGAAAGCAGAGGGGAACAAACTTCCATGCAGTGTCATGTGGAATATCATGACAAGAAAGAGGCCAGGATGTCAGGAAAGGTGGCCATGTGGCATCTTCCATTGCTGTATGAAACTCATAAAAGGCCCTAATGAGTTATGCTATGTTATCTGGATATCACGCTAAAGAACTGAAGCACCTGATGTACTTCACTTTCTTGCTTTCCTCTGGTAACCTAGAGATACCACAGCTTCGTTATATCAGCTACTGAAGGTGGTTCTGCATTGACCTGCCTGTCTGCAAGAGCAGGAACAGACCAGAAAATCGGATACTGGAAGACTTTTCAGGCTGTGTTTGGCTGCTGGCTTGATCACTGACCTGGGGAAAGCACCTCGTTACCCTTTCCTTCTGGTGCCACTTCTTACTATTTCTCCTTTAGCATATTGCATGCATGAGTCAGTGAAACAATATATACTTTCCATTATAATGTATTTGAACCCAAATCTTACTTGTAAACATCACTGTACTGTAAATAGAAATGAAAGATTTGGTATTCATCCAAGAACAAAGCAAATGCCTATTTTTACATGATGATGGCAGGCTGGAAGTGCTGAAAGAGGACTGAAAACCTTCTTGTATAAAAGAGCTTTGACCTAGAGCAACAAAAATCTTGTCTGCTCTTTCAGCAAGATTCTGTTAGTACTCAGGTGCCCTAGAAACTGAGAACCTAGAAACTGCCCTAGAAACTTCCATTTAGAAATGGGAGATTGGTTGCATCTTCTACTGCTGTGGAATTCTACCACAGCCTTTGCATGACAATCTTCCTCTATTCTTACAGATTTCACTGATTTCACAGAACATTCTGAGTTGGAAGGGAACCACGAGGATCTTTGAGTTCAGCTGCTAAGAGAATGGCCCATATGGGGATCAAACCCCTCAATGCCTGTGAAGTTCAGGTGTGTGAGGCTGTAATTTCTAAAGATGCTTGTGCACCTTCGGAGAGCCATCCCTGTGCTCAGGCGTTTGTCTTGCAAGAGAACCTGTAATGGACAGCAGGAATCCTCATGGATAACAAATAGTAAAAGAGCAGAAATTAACATAATTTTCCTTGTTTGTGTTAATGTCTGTGACACTGTACTTCAGCAGCTACCCACAGGGTTCCTTAAGAATTAAACAGCCTACCTGGATTAGAGATATAAATGAATCTTCGAATCTTCTCAATATCCTAGGTAAATGTCTACTCTGGTTATTTTTCCTCTTTACAATAGTTATTGTAATAATGATTTCTTGTGAGAGGAATGAAAAGAGGTGTTATTCTAGTTTGTGCTTCATTCATCTGCATTTTATAAGGATGCAAGCCCTTGTAACAGGCAATTGCCCCCTTCTCTCTCAAGGGTTATAGAAATTAAATCCTTTAGAGCATGCATTGCTGGAAATCTGAATAAGAGTGAATACTTTGTTTTCAGATAGTTTTGCTAAGGCTACGGGAGGGAATGGAATCGCTTATATGGGGTCAAAGTTTGGCCCTTGCGACTAAATCACACAGGAGAGAGCATGACTGCGCAGTGACTCTCCAGGTGGCTGAAGCACCAGCCTGAGCCAGGTGATGTCTAGGAAATCAGCAATTGCCATTGCATCTGTCATCACTGGTGCAGCTTTCAGGTCCAGCAAATTATTCTCAGACTTGAAGTTCAGCAAAGTGAAATGCAAGGTCCTACACCTGGAACACAGCAATCCCAGGCAGGCCTACAGGCTGGGCAGAGAACTGATTGAGAGCAGCCCTCTGGAGAAAGACTTGGGGGTGATGGTTGATGAAAAACCCAATATGAGCTGGCAAAGTGTGCTCAGAGCCCAGAAAAACAACCGTGTCCTGGGCTGCATTCAAAGGAGTGTGGGCAGCAGGTCAAGGGAGGGGATTCTGCCCCTCTATTCTGCCCTTGTGAAACCCCACCTGGAGTGCTACATCCAGCTCTGGTGTGCCCATCAGAAGAACATGGAGCTGTTGGAGCAAGTCCAGAGGGAGACATGAAGGTGAAAAAAGGACTGGAGCACCTTTCTCTGCAAGGACAGGCTGAGGAAGTTGGGGCTGTTCAGCCTGGAGAAGAGAAGGTGGCATGGAGAACTCACAGCAACCTTACAGTAACTGAAGGGGCTGCAGGAAAACTGGAGAGGGACTCATTGTGAACTGCAGTGATAGGACAAGGAATACAGGGTACAAACTAAAAGAGAGGAAATTTAGGTTAGATATTAGGAAGAACTTCTTCACTGCGAGGGTGGTGAGGCTGAAACAGGTTGCCCAGGGAGGTTGTGGATGCCCCAACCCTGGCAGTGTTCAAGGCCAGGTTGGGCAAGGTCTTGAGCAATGTGGTTTAGTGGAAGGTGTCCCTGCCCATGGCAGGGGGGATTGGGACTAGATGGCCTTTAAGGTCCCTTCCATTCCTTAACATTCTCCGCTCAGTTGGTCAGAGCCTGGTGCTAATAACACCAAGGTTGCAGGTTTGATCCCAGTGTGGGCCTTCATTTAAAAGCTGGACTTGATAATCCCTGTAGGTCCCTTCCAACTCAGAATATTTTGTGATCCAAATATACAGGGGTGTCTAGGGAACGATTATGAGGATTATGAGGAATCTATGGCTCATAAGCATGGTAAGTTCCTGTGGAGGGAGCATGGCCGAGTTTCTGCCTCTCGCCACCTGCCCTAATCAGTAATATCTGAAATCTTAACTTCCAAAATGTAGAAGTGACGCTATCCCAACCCAAGCTTGTTTTTTAAGACAGCCCCTGCAGCTTAATAAGTCATTTGTATCGATCAGGCTTGCCCATATTTATTTTGTGTGATGATGGCATGGTCTTAGGTGACCATGAAACGCTCAATTCCTTAGGATATGTATACATACAGTTGCAATGGTGAGGTCAAAAGTTGTTTCTAAGACCTCTTGCACACAGAATGCATACTACCAATAATTTAATGTAAGATGGAAAGATACAGCTCTTCTAAGAAAGAAATTGACTTCCTGTGGTCGAGAAAAGTCAATGTCTAATGTTGTGTTATATGGTTCCTTGTCTAGGTGAAAGTAGGTATGTAAAGATAAGACCTAGCTGGAAAGTTGATCCTCATTCGTGTATTACTAAAGTTAACTGAAATGTAATTTTCAGGTTGACTCAAACCCTAAAGTGCTGCAGATTTACTCAGGTCTGAAGTAATATTCCTGTATGATTATTTAAGAATTAAATTTTTACCTGTATTTTCTTCCTGGAACAGTAGTAGTGGTACATAAAGCTTTCCTGAAGGCATTGGTTACTTGGAACAAATGTATTTGAGATAAAATATGTATTAAAAGACACAGGCTAATCTCCTTTCACACCTAGCTTTCTTTGAAACATACCCTGAGCCTAAGAAAAAAATATGTATTGTTTGGATCCATCCACATTTCTCTCTGTATTGATCTGTCCTTTGACAGACTCTGACAGGCATGTCTTTCCAGTTCTTAGAAACTTTCCATTGTGTACAACCCTTTTCAGACATTTCCTGCATTTTTCAGCCCACTGAACCGGTCGTATCATTTCAGTCTGGAAGTATGACGCAGTCTCGAGTTGCACACCCTCCACTACGTTGGTGTGGATTCAGAGATTTGCTTTCATTTAGTTATAGCATTTTCCTCTCCTGCTTGCTCGTCCAGTGACTTCAAATTTAGATCAATACATAGAAATGAAAAATTATTTCATCCTGCTGGCCAGGTTACTAAAATATTTAGACCACACCAAGGTCATATCCATCATATTTTGGAATTGCTTTCTACCTATCACAATTCCCTTTAACTTCAGTCACAGAATAAAGCATCCTTTTTTTATTCTGCTAGCTGTCCAGAAATTCCTCTGCATAAATCGACAGTGACGGTTGTTTTTTTGTGAGATTTCATTTCAGCAGCAGCTGTTTGCAAACCAATAAATAGTTGCTGCAGAAATTGAACATTTTGACCAGTTCTCAGAAGTCTAAAAGTTGAAAATCACTTTAGTGGGTCTGGATCCAATCAACTGTAGTACAGAGGCAGTTGTGGACACCTCAGGGGTCTTCAGAAAACATAATAGACAGGAGGCAATGTCACAGCATTCATCTTCTGAGTCACTTTTTTTTTTTTATTAGGTGCAGCTTTTTTAACCTCAAACTTTCAGGCATGTTCTTTCATGCTCTTCAGGATGTGTGTTATTATATCTCTGCTATCCAGTTTTTATATTTAAGTCAATGTAATCTTATAATTTCTTTCAAAGATCATCTTCTGCACACGAATAATAACTCGGCACCTAAAACATGAAACAGTTTTAGGCAATGTTCTGTATGTGTATTCAAATGAACATTACATAACCACGAACTTTTAAAATATCTTTACAATAATGACACCCAAGACTGTACAGTTATCCTTTTGCTTCTTGCTAGGCATGCTTCAGGTGAGGACTGGCACTAAATAAATTGCGTTGAAGTCAAAGCTTCTGCATCTGTGAATGCAAAGACATGAATCTGTAGATGTGGCTGAACATGTTTTGCTCTTGTATTTTGCCCTGCCACTCGTTTCTTTTCTCATGCTGAGCTCTGCTGTCTGAGGCATTGTTTGTTGAGGTACAGTGTTGGGTAACTACTGTGTTTAATTTAAATGACTAGGCTTAGAGCAGACTGATGCTTAAACTGGAGTAGACTGATGCCTACACTGACTGCATGGAATTACAGAGCACTCGGCAGTGTTTAGTCAGTGAGGACTCGATCGGTTGGAAGTTTCAATCTGTATGTATAATCAAGTCCACTGGAAAAGATGCTCTGACAGATGCTTAATTAAAATTTGAAAAAAAGCATACCCTGCCATGGGCTCAGACTGGAGCCTCCTCACCCCTTTGCAGGACAGCTCTCATTGTGGAGCTGTGACACAACATAGTGCGCAAATTCCCTCTGTTTCGTTACCTTTCACCTCTTCTCCCTCCAGACATCTTTGATGGCTCACAATTAAAACATCCAAGGACATAAAATCCTAAGCTTGGGTTACTGAAGTTTGAATTAAATTCCTAAGACTCGGATGTTCTCCTGTTTGCTGCAGTCCTCTGCGAAATGAAACAACTTTTTGTTTCTTTGTTTTTAAACTTGAATAGACTTTTTAAAGAATAATGCAGTTGTAATAGCTCCCAGTTTAGCAACGTCTGTGTACATGTGTATAGTCTTAAGCAATAGTTTCTGGACCTTTATTGTTTTAGTGGAATTGCAAATACTACTCTGGAGAGATACTAACATAATGTATCAGTTCAAGGTTTGGCAGTTCAGGATTTCAGACCGTGCCATGCTAGCAAACAACAATTTCCCTTTGCCCTCTTTCATAGGCACAAATACCTCTTCCTCAACAAAACCAAGAATCTCATAAGAAAAAATTAAAAACATATTTTTTTTTACCAGACTGTAGAAGAAAGCTTCAGCCTTTTTTAGTTTTTTTCTTTTTTTTTTTTAGTTCTTAAGGTTTTGTGGTTGCTTGGGGTTTTTTTAGCACATCAATAAAGAAATTATCAATTGATATGTATTAATTCCAGACACACAAACATTAGCAACACTTTCAGGATGTCAGAGCTCTCACTAGTACTTAAACACACTAACTGAGCGTTCTCGTTTAGTGTAGAGATACCTGAGCAAGTTCTAAACTAATGATCTTGAATACCTGAGTGGTCTCTCACAGTGCTCTCTTCACCCTTTTCTGAGGGTGCCTTCAGTGTTCATATCAAGCTGACCTGGTTATATATATGGTTCATTGCAGCGCAGGAATAACCTTCTTGTTTGATCTTGTAAAGCCATCTTCTACGACCCCAAACTAAAAGGACTAGGGAATTGTATTCTGCTTTTCCTTTCTCCCATACCTCCTACAGCTGGGTTCTTGAGCTACTAAAAATAAACATTCCACGTTTGTTCCCACCCTGGAGAAAAGTTTGTTTACGTGGTAAGAGCCCACCCAGGAAGACAGAAACACTTTTCAAATAGCCACGCTAACGCATAAGTACTCGTCACATACCCCCCAAAGAACGTATTTGAGAGAGCTCACCATGCTTGTACTTCTAGGAAGAGATGCAGATTTTGTGGCTGGCATTCCTTTGCTTTGAGAAATCATAATTTCTACTGGCAAGCCAGATCTTGTTCTGCACGAGACACCATTATCAAATGACCTGAAAGAGGGACTTGTATCCAGGGACAACGATTTCTCTAATTTGTGTGTTCGTGCTCCAGCCACGATGTCGTCACTTCTCAGAGTCTCTAAGTCTACTTCTTCATGGGTCTTCCCATCTAGAATGTTTTCTTTCCAGTTTTCAGGAGACTTTCTCTTAATATGAAAATCATCTAAGCTTCTCACACTGGGTGGAAAAGTATTTTTCAGTTTAGCAGCTCGGTATGCCCTCAGGCTCATGGGATCAAGTACTCTGAAAGTAACTTCATTAATAAATTGAGAGAATTTGAGTTTAGCTTCTATTTTTTCTTCCACAACAGACAATGAACTTGATGATCCTTGACTCACCAAGCTCAAGTCAGATGTAGAGGAGCTGCTTTTCTTGTGAGCCTTCTTCTGCCTCTGGAGCTTTTGGCTTGCGTTTCCCACTTCTGCTGGATATAGAGAAGAGTGTTCCAGTCCGTGAGTTTTTTCACCCCCTTTCTGACAGTGCTTTGATCGATGGGGTCGATAGCCTTCATCCTTATTTTTGCTTTTAACAAAGCTTTTAGCTTCTGACCTTGCGCTACCCTGCAACTCAAAGCTGTCCTCACTGGAGCTGCAGCGTTTTGAGTAACTGTTCATTGTCAAATCTCCAGAGAGGTTCCTCTTTGCATCAGTTCCTACTTCTGGTGCACACGCAGCGGTGCATGCACTGCACGCTCTTTCTTCATTCACCCTGCCACCCCCCTCTTGCTTGGCCGGTCTTCCAGGCACAGCACCCTCTGGCTTAACTGGGGAAATGGAGCCTTTCCATTTACTTTAGTGTCTGAATGTCACTGTCAGTGAGAGAGGGATTCCCGTAAATCCTCGTCTAACTTGTAAGAAAACGGGCATGTCTTTGAAAGGCGTAACAATTCGCCCACCACATTTTGTCCCATACGCACCCCAAATTATGCATATGTTTCATAATAAGATCAATAGCAAATTCTCATCATTTTAATTAACCATACTAATGAACTGAATCTATAGGACATGCAAATTTTCCAGGGTATTGAGTGCTCAGTGGATGAGCATGGGCTTTCATTGACCCAGACCAACATATGATATATTCCTGTTTGTTGAACTGGAAACCAAACTACCCTGATGTAGATCAATTCTCACTAAGTAAAGTCTGGGGTGGTTCTGTTTCAGGGCTTTTTAAAATCCAATAGTAGAGAAGGTCACGCTATATTGTCCTAATGCTACTAGTGTTTGCTGTTCTATTACAAAAGTTAGTGACAAATCTGCTAGATCCAGAAAAGCAAACAAAACGTGATTCTCACTTCCTACCTGCTTGTTTCTGTCATAATTTTAACTCTAAAATAGTTTTAAAAGGTTAGAATCCAAAGCAAGGTGCAATATTTCAACATTGTCAATGAGCTTGGAGTAGTAAAGGAAAGTATTTTCAGTACCTTGTATGTGAAGTTCTTCTCATTATTTACTGTCTTTATAGACGGGCGAGTCTGAACTCTGAAGTGATGAATTTCTATTATTGGTTTGTATATGCAGGAACCTGAGGACTAGTTCAAGTGAGATTAAAGACTATAGTCTGACTTTATAACCAGCGTGGATATTTGTAGTGTCCCAATGACAGGTTGCCGCAGGAAATGACCAGAGAAAGGACTGATAAATTTGAAAGGGTGGGTTTTTTTGGGTTTTGCATCTCCTTACTTTAGCATAAGGGTGAAAGCAAGTGAATTTCACCCTTTTGTGTGGTGGGATTCAGACTCTGCTTACATCACTGTCAAATGCAGCAAGCGGAGGAAGAGAAGAGAAGAGACTCACAAGCAGAAAACTGAGTGACCTCCCTTAAAGACAAGAGCACATTTAAAAATATCATGCATAGCTGACAGGTCAACAGCAGCTTGAGCTGAAATGTGCTTCCACGTGCTTTTGAAGCAGACAGTTAGGTCCCTCATTACAAGGCACTTTACTTACTGCCTAGAATTTATTGTCTCCACGTTGGTAATTCCAACACTCATTTAAATCATAGTTCATAAAAGCTGCTGAAGTGTTGCAAATCTCTCAAATTAACATAGTAAGTACATTAATTTTGCAAATAACAGGGGGACATGAAGATCCTTTTAACACATCAGAAATCAATTGCTTTTACTGGAATTACTTTTTGAAATGCTTCCATATTTTCTATGGGACTGTGCCATTCCATTGCATGCTACAAACATTATCCTGATCACAGAGATAATGGGGATTAAAATGCATAAATCTTGTTCTCACTGTCTTGTTTTAGACGAATTTATGCCTCTCTCACTTGAATGTGAATGCTAACAGTTTAAAGGGCTGGCAAAATGCTTTCAATTGTCAACACAAAGATTTTCATGACCTTTTCAATGCAGTCAGGGAACAATACAGCACTACTCTCTTCTTGTGAAGCCAAAATTTAGGGATTTTTCAGTATGTCCAATACAGACTTCTACAAACTTAATGTTACTCTTGAAGCAAACAGGATTCTGAATTACATAGGGTCTATGCTGATCTCTCTTAGGTCTTTTGCCTTCCAGATACATTAGAGCTTGGCAAAGTGCGAGTTCTGCAGTTTTAATGGACTTTATTAATAATGCCTGTTTCAGAAACAGAGCAAGCCTCATTGTTGAGCCAGAACCTGTAATGACTTGTACATATTTGGAGAAGAGTTTTTTTATTCATGAGAGATTGGGCTCCTTCGTACATGAATAAAGCTATGTTAACTACAAGCATAAATTCAGCCATCCATTGCATATGTGTAAATTTTAAGGTATGAATTTAAAAAGTCTGAGGTACAGCCAATAAAAATGGATCATATAATTCTCTCTTATTGTTAGGAAAGAGCTCTTTTGTTCAGAAAGATGTTATTTGCATAGCAGTCAAATATATATATATAGATATGTGGTTATAGGTAACTTAGGTAAGGTACATAACACTTGTGGGTGTCAAACTGCTTATACTGCTGCTCCTCTTTTTTCAGATGATTTCTGCTTAATGACACTAGACATATGACACAGACATATCTGATTACTAAGAAAAAAAAAATTATCCACGGCTGCAAAATGAAAAATAATTCTTCCTACTTAAATGATACAGATCTTTTCACATCAATCACTGTGCATCTTGGTCAGAACAGATTTTATCAAAGTTTGTAGTAACAGTAACTATTCAGTGTTGTCTCTTAAGTAAATTCACCAAAATATTCTCTAGAGACTACCTGAGTTGTAGAAATTATTTCCACTATGTGTACAAATAGAGAAGCTGAATATTAAAACAAAAAATGCTTAAAAATCTGAATGTTTGTTATCTTGAACATTTTTATAATCATTTGATGTCCATGATTTATTTTCCTTATGTTAAGTGACTTATTTTTTGAAGTTTTCAAGTTATTTTACCTTATCTATTTAAATCTCTTTGAAGACATTGCTGGTATAGGGAATTTCCTGTTCCAATGCAAGCAGGCGTGTCTATGGATGGCAATACTTTGCTGCAGTAGTCTGGGCTGTGCTCTTGAAATAAATACCTTCGGAGAGCTCAAATTCTTCTGTTATTTATTACTACAATATGCCTCAGCTAGGTGGATGCTTGCCAGATTTCTAAGTTCTTCTGAACCAGTCATATTAACATTAAAATAATCTCAAGACAAAACGTTATGCATTAATTTTGCCCTACTTTAGAAATGGTGGGCACCATTGTTGGAATCAAACAGTTATGTCTGTGCAAGTCAACTGGAAACTGTCTGACCTAAGTGACAGACTTCACTATAAATAAGATATCCTTTACTAGCAGCTCTGCCATTATCTAGTTCATTGACCTTTGATCTACACCTGCACTTTGGTCTGTAGCTGACATTACCTGGCCTTTAAATTAGGAAAGGACTGTATTTTTCTATGTACTTCTGTGATCCCCAATCTTGCATGAGGGGACATCTCCAGATACCATCAAGACTCGCTCGTAAGTGAACCATTTCTAGGGACTCGAGTGGATACAGTTTGTGATTTTGTGTGTTGCAATGGCTAAGATGTTCTATCCTACCTTAGTGTTAACATAAGAACATAAACAGAGTGACGCTGATCCTTTCCTGATGAACTGACTGTTGAATCTGGAACATTTATAACAGAATGATAGTTAAGATCATAGCTTAAGTGGGACTTTCATAATGACTTAGTATTGCATTTGACAAAATTGAAGCATTCAGGAATTTGTCTAGTAAACTTGTCACTTAGGAAAACACATCAGGATTTTTCTAAATTTAGGCTTATTTATATTCTGAGTGTCATTTTACAAAGACATTATTAGAAACCTGCATGTTTTGTATAGACATGGAGCATAACAGTGTTTCCTGCAAATATGACTTGATGCAATGGAATATTTCTACAGACCATTGGCTTAAGATTTTAATTTAAAAGCCGAATTTTGTGGGAATTTAAAAAAAAATTAATTCCACCCTCTCTTTTAAATAACATCCCTGGTTTTTAATCCTCAGGAGATGTCAACGTTTGCTAATTGTATTAAAAGCAAGCTATCTTGTAGTTGCTGCAGGATGTTGTTATGACAACTAGAAGTTTCTTTGTGTAGAGCTCTGGAAGATATGATCATTTTTGGGTCAAAGCAGACAATATTCGACAGTTTTAGTACTAAGTTTTTCTGTATCTAAAAGTATGTCTTTTGATACATGAACAAGAATATCTTCATCAGATTATCTACATTAAAAAAACCTAAACATGTATAAAGGTTTTTTACATTTTGAAATTCATAAAAAACTTTTAAGTTATTACTAAAAAAAGAGTAAGTCTGATTTTTAAGCAATATTGAGGTTTATTTTAATTGCAGTGAAGACTGGTTCCAGAGCCTTTTACAGTCAGTGAGTAGACTCCAAGATGATGGATGAATAATAACACTGTTGTTTGAGCTGTTCTTGTTAAAGCAAAGAACAAGTTTTCCCTTATAATGGTGTGTGTTTCCTGTATTTGTGCTCCTAGTTCTCACTCGGCCTTTTAGCTATTCAGAAATATTGCCTAAGCACCAGGGCCAAACTTAGTAGTATTTGTAGGAATGGCATTCAGTTCAAAGCTCTCAGTTTGCCCTACAGATGTGTACATCCCTCAGCAGATACTCCACTCTTAAAATAGCTATATTCTATTCCAGCTCTCCCAGTGCCCATTCTTGCTCAGATGTACTCTTCCCTCCTGCCTTTAATGAAAATTTTATCACGCCTTATCCAGTCCTCTTCACACTTAATGCAGTTAATTTTGAAGTGTTTTATGGGACCTTTCAGTTTTCCACTTCAGTTTATCCCTTAAATAATACAGATGTTCCTCTCTGGGTTTTTTTCTAACAGATGGTTTCTTTTTCTTTTTCTGGTTGTCAAATACAAATTTGCTTTTAATATAAGGTTGCCTAGACCAGTTTCATCAGCAAGACAGTGTTTCCTTAAATTCTTCTCAGCATTATTCTATTTAGTTCTCCAGAAATTCTACCACATTTTCAAATTAATGGGAATAGTATCTATTTCTAGGATGCTAGGCCTCATGCAGCAAAAACGCAATTTCACTAAATATTACTTTCACGATTTCTTTTTCCTTTTGGAACAAAAAATTTGTAATGGAGTGGAGATACAGTCAGTGCTGTATGTATTGGTTTTACCTCACTAGGTTCTCCTTGGAAGTGTTTCAGCCCTAAGGAGAATTTAAGCAGACATTTGCTCCAAGTCTGTAAGATCTAGCTGCCTTCAGGACCAGTAGAATGAAAATTCAGTTATTTTAATGCATGACTGCTAATGTCAACAAGTTAAAATGGGTTTTTCCTTTTTCTATCAGTTGTTGGTAGACTTGTAACATGTTACGACAAACAGAACATTGGACCAGTACTGCCACCATGAAATCAGTCTGGATTCTTAAGAAATGGTGGGTTTTGCTGGCATGAACAGGAGGTGAAAGGATACTGTGGTGTCTTAAAGAACAGAGACTAATATTTCTGTGCAGGAATCTGCATGGTGGACAGTGTCTGCATTCAGCCTCGAATCTAAATCTAAATATATAATGGATCTAAATTGCTCTAAATTCTCATTAATCAACCTCTCCACCACGATGAGTAAAACATTTATCTGTTTTACAACTACAGGGTGACTAAACCAAAGGCAACAAATTGCTGTGTCATCTTTCTTGTTAACATCCATAAGTCTGATTCATTTAATTTATAGCTGTATACTAGACAGAGCTGTGATAGGCCTGTAAGAAGTGCTGAGCATTAGAGAAAAGATGTTTTTTTGGTATAAATCCTGCACCACCCTGAAAACAGGGCCACTGTTCTCTGGCAAATGCTACAGCTGCAGTAAAATTAGAGACAGACACCCAATTAAAATGCAAGCTATATTTATAGCTTTAAAAATAAATGAAAAATTAAAGAGAAAAATGCAAGCACAAAACGTTTTAATATACCAAATTTTTTTTTTTAATTCCAGTACAACAGCCCATTGGACACAGGCCCTTACTGCACTCAATATCATCCTATCAGAGCACCTTCCATTGCTGCCCAAGCAGCCAAATCAGTATCAATTGTAAGCTGTTGGCTGTTGTGCTGTCTGCTCCCTAGCAGTAGAGAATGGCCCTGTGGACACACGTTACTGCGCATGTCTTTAAAGTTTTTCAAAGATATGTACAAGGCACTTGTGGCACTAGCTGATGACATTTGGCTGCCCTTAATTACCAAGGGACTTTTTCTCTCCCATGAAGAGAAATTTTACTCTTTCTGAGAAAAGCCAGAGAAATGAAGCTGCAGACTGTAATTTTTTTCCAAGTGTTTTAAGTGATCTTTTATTTATCCACAGTCCAGACAATGGACTGCTTGGAGGAGAGGAATACAAAATGATACGAGGCTGATCTACAGTGTAAGGAATGGATTAGTTGTCCAGTTAGGCCAAGCTTCAGCGCATAAACACTACAGCTTTTCCTTCAAGTTGGAACTTCTTAGCACTAAAAGCTTGTAATATCACCTGCCTGAGAAATTTTTGTCCCCATCCAAGAGAGATAGCGCTTCCTAGCTAACAGAAGTTAACAGCATCTGTGAATAACAGTTTCTTTATCAGATTTGTGTTTAAGTGACCAACCGCGGCTGCGTACCTTGACTGTGAATGAGTCCTCAAAATGCTCTCTATCCTCTGCCAACATCATCTTTTTCTTGCTCAGTTTCTGCTTTAGCCAGCTGCTCCATGAGCTCTTCTTCACACGCTGTACCGTTTTTGTGGCCGTGCTGTAGGATGGGTAGAGCTGTAGGTCATCTGCATTACACTAGCATTTGATTCTGTGTCTCCAGTTCATTTTGTAGTTGCTTGGTGAAAAGACAGTAAAATAATTGATCCTTCTGAGAATACACAGATGAGGAGTCTTAGTTTCTTCCACTGCTCCTTGAAAATGTGTATTTTTAGGAAAGTGTCAAATCCTTTTAGTCTAGTTTTTAAACATGTCCTTCTTTGAGGTAGTCTGGCAGCGTCATGTGGCTTTCCAAATTAGTTATACCATTTTCCTCATTTTCCTCTCCCTTTTCTCTCTTCTTTTTTCCCAATAATAACCACAATCATAATAATTATTAGTATCATAATCATCATCATTATATTATCATCATTATCATCATTAAGAAGAGGGGAAAAAAAGCATGAGAAAATTTAAGACAGTAGAGAGGAAAAATGAGTGGAGGAATGGAATTAGTTTCTCATGCAAAATCAGGCTTAGGATAAAAATAACACTGCCTTTTTCTCCAGGTGGAATGAAAATATTTCCCACTCATTAATTATGTTATATTCTAAAGTAATGATATTTTATGTATCAGTTTATTTTACTTTAATCCATTCCTAAATTTATGCTGGATGCCACAATCTGCAAGGCCTTGCTGTCTGTGAAGCCATATAATGTCCCTTTCTGATCTGATACCACATTAGTGGTGAGCTAAGGCTACTCAAAGTCCTTCCCATTGATGCTACAAGGAGTATTGAAGAGATCTTTCAGTACAGCAGTGTTTTCCTTGTCATCTTTTTTTTATATCTGCAGGAATATGCAATTCTGCTAATTAAATGTTAAACATGGAGGAGAGTTTAAGACTGGAAGGTAAGTCTTTGTTAAATGCATAAGCCACAAAGGAATAAAATGTTGCTATGATATTCTCTCTTCTTTTTTTTTTTTTTCCCTGTCCAATGAGGTTATTCAAATTAGTGAAATATATGTTAGACCAAGTTGTTCCAGAGCATTATACAAAAATTCACAGTTCTTTGTGGTGGGTCAAATCCTGCACGCCCCCATAGTGGCTTTGACTTTGTAAGAGCAATAGACCTGTACTGGGTTTGTGGGGTTTCATTAGGATCATTCTTTGGCAGGATTAGGAAATCACGAAGTATAAGGAAGGAATAAGATTTTTTACCTGGGCAATGCTGTCTCCTCTATCATGAAGTCACCATTTTCCCTTAAAGACCTCCCAAAGGCAGTTCTCTACCTTTCCTCACCCTCCTAGTCTGTCTCAGAAATAGTTACCAAGGATTGCCTCCTCTAGTTGATAAAGAGTAACAGCTGTGGAAATGGTCTAAGCTTGTTAGTGGCATTTCTGCTCACTGGTGTCTCCTTTGGTTTTGTAGGGGTGGTACTATAAATTTCACTGTTTAATGTTTTTGTTATTACTATCCTGTGTTTTCCTGAGATTTTGGGAAGGGCTGTGGAATGTCAGACTAAACCTCTCCATTATTGCTTCTAATTTATTAGGGTCTTCAGAGCTGGCCCTTGGGAAGCTTAATGTTGCTTGCAAAAGGAAGGATATATTCTTGTTCACCATACCTGGAACACAGCAATTTTGTTATCTCTGTTTCCATTCTTTATCTCTGCATATACATAATCTGCCAAAAACTTTCTATTTCTATTACACAGTAAAAAAGGAAATGGTTTTTCCAGTTCTGTGCTTCAATATGTCCTGAAAAAGTTTGCTTAAAAAAAACTTGCCTGTGTATAAATGAGTTGGGCTGGAAGTATGTTTTAAAATTTGTTTTTCTGAGTAATTAGAAAATAACTGGGAGAAATAAATGGTAATTTTTTTGACTGCTGTTACCCTGGGTTGTTGGGGGATGGATAACTTGAGCAGGAGGGAAGTATTTATGCAGTTTTCTGTGGAAGTTAACGAAACAGTGTGAATTTTTTTGCATCATAATTTTCCTTACATAAAAAACTATGATAAATAATATTATTTGGAGGTATAGGATATGCTTGTGCTAAACGTTTCCAGAATATTAGTTCTGGTGCTCTAATGTCTCAGATGCAGCTACAATATATTTCTGCTGAGTGCTGCAAACCTGCATGTTTGCAATCAGAGTTGCATGTCACAGGAATTGGTGATAAGCAGCTATGACTAAGTAAGAAAAAAAAAAGGTCTGTTTGTATTTGGATATGTGTGTGTTTGCATACCAAATGTAAAAGTAGCCCTGTGCATTGCCCGTTCCCGTCTCCTTTCTATTACAGCAGTTGCAATTTAAACATGAAGCAAAATATTGTTATTTATTTTCCTTGCACGGCCATAGTCCCACCTCATTCATTACATTAAAGAGACATGTCCATCAGAGCTGTTTAAATACTCTTGCAGAAAGCATGCTACAGTATGTGCTGTTTGTTTTGGCAAATGTTATGCATTTATGTTGTTTTTCATACAGACAATTATTTCATCTATACTCTGTTGGGTTTAGCAATGTTTGACTAATACTTTGTATAATTAGACAAAGTCATGCACTACATATATTTTCCTTCATCATTTCATACAAACCTGAGCTAGGTTTAATGTGTACTTATTAGCTTTATTAATATTAATGCCACTGCCTGAATTTTTCCTTTCTTGAAGATATAAATTGTTTTGCTAATTTCATACTTAATGGCCAGTAGCACATTCAGAATAAATATTCCAGTTTTGATGAGATCAAATAGACATGTTCCATGATGTGCATTATGCAAATAAAAGATACATAACTCATTAAAAAAACCCCTAGCATGACAGTCAATTATAAATCATTTCATTAGCTTTCCAGCACTGCAGCTTTAGGAAGCTTCATCCGTATAATTTGCTGTCTTGTACCTTAATGTATTAACTATTTCCTTTTAAAGACAGTAATGTCTGCCAAATGAAACAACAGAGCATGTTAATTCATGTTTAAAGCAGGCACCCAGTTGTCATATTGCAGCACCACTAATTCGATGCTGAAGACTTCTTTACTACCTGTTATAAATTTTAAATTAAAAAAATAAAACCATGCAGTTAAGAGAAAGCAATACTTACTTGAGAAGGATTCTGCAAGCTCTGTTCTGCTAGTCCACAGACTGAAATGATGGAGCCAGATTTAGAAGTAGCTTATTAGGTGCATGCTGCTTCAACAGTTACAGCCTTTCTTTTTTTTTAACTGAAAGACGGAATCGTTTTCTTTTAATGAAGCCAGCACAGAATGATATGCTGCCCATGTTGCTATGAGAGACTAAACTTGCAGAGCAAAGTCTGGCAATTTCAAAATAACTTACGGGGGGTCATTCACCGTCAACCTGCCACTGTTTTTCTGTGTAGTCGCAAAGTTTGACAGCATCAGACAAGATCATGGCATGTCACAAATAGAAGAAATTACTAGTTAGTCATGTGCACTTGAGATTGAAAGTGATTGAGGCAGTATTGTTTGTGAACATAGGTATAAAACCGTGTTAAGCCAAAATCTTTCAATTTGGAACACCCACTGAATTCTCTTAAAAGGGAACAAGGCTCTGATTACAGTCAATCTGCAGTACTTGCTTCTCTCCTGGTTTTGGATGCTATGCCTAGAGCTCCAGCCCTAAGGAAAGAGTGTAGGAACTGCCCCAAAGGGGTCACACAAATGTGAAAAACTATGTATTTTGTTTTGCCTTTGATATTTTAGGAGAAAGACTATTAAGCATCCCATATTTTTGTGTGTACACAAAGCAATGCAATTATAAAGACATGTAATTATCCACATGTATCTGTATATTTATTATATAGAATGACTCACAGTTTTTAAGTTTTAGTGATATCACCATTTAAAGCATTTAAATGTTTTTGTTGGAATTCTGTCTGTGGAAAGACCAACACAAATATGTATATCATGGTCCAATAGTCTATTATATCTGGAGTATTGCACTGCATATGTACATTTAGCCCTGCAATTTGAAACATCCTATTTTGTCTTCTGCCCAAGAATGCTTTAGGATAGAGAGAGATCTCTGATCTATTTTTCAGTTGGAAATTCCTCTGAGTAGTCAGTTTTTGGCTGATTTGGTTTGCCCAAAAGACTGGATCTTTCATCTCTGATGTGGAGACAGAGGTGAACTGTGCGATCAGCCACACTCTGCATCATTACCTTGCCAGCCAGAGGTGGGGAGATGGCCAATGTTTAGCCACACTCCATGCCTTGACTTGAAAAAACCCAAAAGTGTCAGGGTGTGGGGAAGGATAACTGGCTACATTAAGTTATTGAAGTGTTGCTTTTGAGTTCCTACCTGGCATCCCAGCCAGAGTGGGCTTGCTCAGAAGCTCCTCCTTACAGTTGCTACTTATCAGCTGTCAGGAGATTTGGGTTTATTGCTCCCACTAAGTTTTGATCGCTGTGCAATGTACAAGAACTCGGCTGTTCAAGGAGGCAGATCTTCACAATATCCCAGGGGAAAACTTAACAGTAGCACCTTCCTCTCAGCAGAGAAAAACCCAGGCCTTGTTTCTCGAAAGGCAACGATTAATGCCTCTGGACTGACACTCATTTCAAAACTCAAAAGAAGGTTCTGGAATCTATCACTCATTGCTTCTAACAGCTGCAAGGTGCAGATGTAGAGCAGAGGTTTGTAGTCCATGACTCCTCCTGTCTTCAGCAGTAGAGTGGCTCCTGTGACCACAGCATCTTGTAACCGTATCCCTACTTGTGTTCCCATTTGTTTTAACCAAGGGGGACATGGAAGATGTTTGGCTGCTCTTTATTCTGTTTGGTTTTGTGGTGTTTGGGGGGAGAGGGGGCTGCTTCTTTTGTTTAATTTCTTGTTTTGGTTTTTGGTTTTTTTTCCAGAGCACCAAGGCCATTGCAAAATTCTATAACAGTTTTTCTATGATAAGATCTTTTGACTAACAAATTCCTCCCCTCAAGATCCAGTATATCTTAGAAGCAGACTGGTGAGTTTTAGCCAAATGCAAATGTGCACCGATTATATGTCAGGACTCCCATGTATGAGGAAGGGAGAAAGACCATTTCATTTTTCACGAGAAATGTACCTTTTCTCCCAGTGAGCTGACATGAGAGAAAAGAAAACATTACTTCATTTGCAGGTTTTGCTTTAGCCATTGCCATACCTACAAATGGGAGGTTAGAGAGACAAAATATTTGTCAGCTCTATGTGCATACCTCTTTTGCCTATGGATCTTGCAGGTTGAAAAATATTTTTCCGGGTGTTAGTGGTCAATTCCAAATTAGCCCTATGGAATTCCAGTTCCAGTTGCCAAACGAAAGTAAGTCAAGGCAGAAGAACTCCTCATTGAACAAAATGTCTGTCATGAGCTACAAATAACTCCTTTTTTTTCTACCTCCTTTTCCATTTCTCTCTCTTCATGGCTTGCTCTTCCTTTCGCACACTCTAGTGTGCTGTACCAAAAAAATCCCCTTTCACTTCCTGCCCCTCTTTGAGCAGACCTTTCTCGTGAATCCATAAACCTACTGGGAAGTCCTGTACAGGACACATGAAGCTTCACCGAATGAAGGGCTGGCACAACCACTGAGCTTGGAGAAAGATACAGGATTCATGATCACTAGTGTGACTGAGAAAACAGTAAAATGATTGATTCTAAGTATATCTTGCAGAACACTGCTATTTAACCACTCGTTCTTTCTCTTTTTGAAGGTTTTTATTTTAATCCACCTTCTTCTTTTCTCAGTAAAATTATTGCTAACAATAATCTCAGCAGCAGCAGGAAAAGAAAGTACAGTCAAGGCTCAACTTTGAATTTCAGCAGTAATGTGACTGAAGTCTTTGGCCTTGCCCTTTTATGGGATTTGAGCTGAATATTTTAAAATTCATTCAATAGGAGGGGTACATGTCTCAGAATGGTGAGACAAAGAATCCAATGAAGCAGATATTTGTAAATTTGGTGCTCCTACAGGTAAAAGCAAAAGTCTAGAGCAAGACTGATCCCATTGCTCAATTGGTGATTGATTGCATAACGTAGTTTGTTGGTAACTTTAGGCAGACAATATTTTTATTGCACCGAACAGAACAAGGATTAAATTCTCCAGTACATTCCAGTTCAACTTGAATGAATAACAGGCATTGCCACAGAAATACTGCCAGGGAGCTTCAAGTATTTTCTAAGAGTCTGTGAAGAATGCATCTATGATGAACTTGGGTAAAACACGTTGAAAGAGTCACAACACTTGAACAATAAGAGAAGCTTTGGAAAGTTTAGTGTCTATTAATCTCACCTTCTTTCAGCATCATGTTTTAAATCCTTGTTATAAATACCCTCATCACCTCAAATCTAGATATAAAATAACAAGAGGTTAGTAGCTGGAAAACTGCCCAGTGCAGAATGAAACGTAACACTTAAATAAAGACAGTAGGTTTCTCTGAAACAAATTGCTATGGAGTGTGATAAATTCTTGAGAATTTGGAAATTGTACTAAATTTCACAGAATCACAGAATGGATTGGGGTGGAAAGGATCTTAAAGATCATCTGTTTCCAACTCTCCTGCCAGGGACTCCTTCCACCAGACCAGGTTGCTCAGAGCTCCATTCAACCTGGCCTTGCTCCATCACTTCCAGGGGTGGAGCATCCACAGCTTCTTTGGGCAACTCGTTCCAGTCTCCCAGCACTCTCACTGTAAAGAATTTCCTCCCAATATCTAATTTAAACCTGGCCTGTGTTGTAAGTGTACACACACACTTGTATAAATGTACATACATGTGCACATATTTTGATTTGCAAAGTAATTAATACTTTCATGGGGAAAAAGTCATGAACACAGTAAAATGGAATGGCCACTTGTATTTGAATATAGGGTTTTTCGTGAAAGTGACAAACCAATACAGTGAATTCACCGTCTTTAACCGGTCTTGCTCATCCTCTCTTCATGGAATGATGTAAGCAGGGAGTTTGGAGTAAGAAGCTTGCTCAGTCCTTCTGTATGGGGAGTATTTTCTAATGCTGAGACACGAAATAACGGAAGGGGCTGGGGAATGGGCTTCAGAATCCTTCCCTAAGAGTCCAACAACAGTTGTGCAAAATATCACAGCCCCCAGATCTTAACAGGGAGAGGGAGAGAAAGGGGGCATTGATGTCCCTTTGCTGACTCAAAACCTACGGAGGAACACTGCCAAGATGCAGCCAGGGCCAGGGGCTCCCAGAGGACACCTCTGAGTCCTTGCCTGCCAGAGTCTTGTGTTTGCCTTGTCCAGCCTTCAGGGAAGGCGTGGTCACTGGAGTGGCTCGCTAAAAACAGAAGTCCTAGGAAGGATTGGTCCTATAAATGCTTTATATTGGTGCAGCAGGACTTTTGGATGAACATAAAGTCATCCCTTAAAACTGACAAGCTCGATATTTGCTGGGTTTGACCTCAGTCTACACATTAACCTCAGCTGCTTTGAACCTCCATTTCCAAAGAAAAAATAAAAATACCCAGCTTGTATCCTGGAGACCTGAGTCTTTCCTTGGCTGGGGGATTGTTCTGTCTTTCAAAGTCCTCTGGGATTGTTCAGCAATATAAGTGTGTCTCATCTGGCTGCAGCACTCATCACTGTCAAGTGTGATCGAATAGGGGGAGAGGAGAGAGGAGATAACCTTGAGAGAGGGGGTGTGCTGCAAAGTCAGGCAATAGAAAGTAAGTTCCCTTTCACGCGTGCACTAATCTTTCCCCCCCTCCATGTTTATAATTCTCCACACATAGCCTGCTATCTGCACATCAGTCACGCTCAACTCTGAGCAGCCTGGCTATTGCACACCTACGCACAGATTCCCACAGTCTTCATTCATTTCAGATTTGTGTCAGCATCTAAACACCTCTACGGAAACCACAGCATACATAGAAAATTAATGTTGTTAATGGGAGCATTGGTGAAGAGTCCACTCTTTTCCTCGGAGGTGGTCATTCTGGACACTTATAGGTTAGATTTTGTGTTCCAGTAAACCTTGTCTCTTTGATTATTGAAAAATTAAAGATAAAAAAAAGGCAATGCAAATGTCATATATAATGACTTTTGAGGAATACAGACTTTACTTTTGTCAAAAGAAACATATGAGAATTTGATGGTGTCAAGCTGAGAACATTATTAAAAGTAGGGAATATAACATTACCCTTTCGAAGGTATTGACTCCAATATAGCTTGGAGCAAATTGGACTTCACCTTGGGTCAGCACTGCTAAGAACATGACCTGCTACAGTCTCTACCTTTAAATTTCAAGTGTATTTTGTTAACTCTGCAGATAAAGCCACTCAACTAGAATGCTTTTGGATTTTATAAAGTATTTTTATATATCATTCTTTTTGTCTGTTGCTCTGAGTCTTCATAGATTTTCAACAGGATAGTATTCTTTATACCATCTGTAACCATCATTTTTCCAATATGTTGCCAGTGTTGCTTTTCTAGTTATTTCTCCTACAATTGCCTCAAGAAGATGTAGGGAAGGCAAAATAGAAAAATCAGACTCCAGATGCCAAAATGATTTGTGAAAGTGCATATGTCTGTTAAGCTCTATTTAGACAGCTTTTTACTAAGTATATTTGCTGTACATTGTTAAATTTGACTCACTTGAAAATGAATCTTTTCAGACCCTTCAAGGTACAAAAGGGGCAACTATAGCCCTATATCATGCTAGCTAATGGGAGAAAACAGGTCTTCCAAACCATAAACATGTCTTGTTTCTAGAAAAGAGAAAAGCTGCTTCTTAGAGCTGCCTTTTCTAATTGATCTTTCTTAATCTCTAACAAAAATGAATGGAAGTGAAATAGTATGCAGTATTATAAGGCATTACAAGCAGGAAAGATTACTTGTGATTTAGACATAATGTCACTTCTTGGTATGAAGTTGATTGACTACTTCCAAAATAATTTTTCTTGCTTGAATGCCTGAGGAAATATTGATCGCTTCAGAGTCATGTTTCATCCCATGACTTAATGCGGCTATTGTTTTAGAGCCTTACTTTGAACAACCTGCTTTATTTGGGAATATGAAGAGCAAACAGAAATTTCTAACTCACCAAGATCCCCCCTGTAACCCTAACCTCAACCGCAATCCAATACCCATCAGCTCTGAAAATTGAAAATTATGTTTCAAGGTGGGTGTCATTAACATACTGCAAATGGGACGTGACATCCCGTTCTACCATGGAGCAAGGCAGTTACAGGGTGAGAATGCTCTGGGCTATTTTCTTTGCTGAGATGTAGCACCTCTCTTCCAGGGAGTGATGCATTGTTTCTGCCAACAAAGAACACCATAATTCCTCCCTGGCTAAATGCCAACAGCACAGGATCAGCATTCTTAAGGTAATTCTTAAAGGGAAAACAAATTTTCAAGTGTTTATGCCACCTATCATGTAAATCAGCCCATTTTAAAAATATTTCAGTCTCGTAAAATGTATCATAGTTTAAATATCCAACAATTTATTTTTATTTCAGATCACGGAGTCATGTGATTCCTGGATTTAATTTATAAGAAAAGGAAGCTGTGCTTTAGCAAAAACACCTACTAATGTTGCAACTGCAAAGATACAGAAGTAGGAAACCCCAAACCAAAGATCCAACATTTATTTTAAACTAATTAATTAATTTTTATCATGCCTGATTCATAAAGCAAGTTTTCAATAGCTGGGAGTGATGGTTTGTTCACATTGCAATTTGTAGTTTAAAGATGTTTCAGGACACGATGCAAACAGCATAACCCCTCAAAAAACGTAATCCAGCTCCAAATAGACTTGATTTGTTGGAAAGTGCTGATCTAGACTAAACCAAATCGCTCCTGGACCTACTTGATTCTACTGAGGAAAAATAATAGCATCTGCTGAAGTAATGATTAAACTCAAAAATGCGAGTTTTAGGTGATCCTCCGTAGAGGCATAGATACTAGAGGTACATTTAAAAAGCTCTTAATAAGTTTCTGGTGATGAGCAGGCTCAAAATTTCATCATCCGAATTGTTATGTTTGGATTAATTTTCAATTTTTAATCACCCCAAAAATTCAAGGAGTTTCAGGCATTTAGCCTGAGTTTATCATTAAACCGACAGATTCCCATTTAACTGACAGATATCCCATTTAGGATTGTTACGTAAGAAGACTGTTGGATAGCCCTGACGCCTTATTAGAAATCTGCCCATAGTGCTGTGTTTCGGTCTTCCATATGGATTTTGGCAAAGTTGTGCTTTACACAATAGTCTGTATTTCATGTCTTAACTGTTGAAGAATTACTCTCTTACTGCTCTTGTCCTTGATGAATTTCCCTTCAGAAACATATTGTTTAAAGAGGCTTTCTTCTGCTAAAATATCTTTTATTTTTGGCAGCTTACTCTGTCAGATCATCTCTTACTTCTGTGCTGTCAAGAGGGTTATAATGAGGTAGGTTGCATTAAATGATACAGAATAGAAATTCACAATCAGTCTAGCAAAAGTATTCAGGTAGTGATGAAGGGTTGCAGGGGTAGATAGTGGACCAACAAAACAGAGATTGTCATTATTGCATTATCTGTATTTTTTGCTGTATGCGATGTTTTCTCTTACCTTCCCTCTTGTGAATCATAAGGACTGTATTTGAGTATTCGTGTTTATTTTGCTCAATAGACTTGTGATTCAAAGTGTTTCTTAGAGGAGAAAGTTTGTTTATGGGGGAAGTTGGATTTGTGCTTTGAAACGGTATATTGCTCCAGGATTTTGAGAGCTAATAACCTCTGCCCACATTCCTACTAGGAAAACTAAAATGAATTGTCTGTCGTTATTGTCACAAGGTTGGATAAAATTATATTTTACATGGAATTTGTGGGATGTGCACCTTTGGGGCCCTTTATTCCTGCAGAATATTTTGTGATTCTTGAGCTTTAAAAAGACGAAAGCTGAGGAATAGAAGCATGCCTGCAAAGTTCAGAGCAGCTACTTCAGAGCTGGCCAGGAAGGGCCGACCACCTTACATGGCATATAAAAATCTGATGGTACACAGTAATTAAGAGGACTAGCACTGTATCAAATCCTTGAATGAACAGAAATAGCTCTCTGTTGCAAATGAGCTACCTTCAAAAGTGTGAAACTTGCCTTAAGTAACACAGTAGACCACAGTCTAAGAGGGGCAATCTAGCAGGTGGAAGGAATCTCTCAGAGACATTATCATATGTGGTATATGAGTTTGTATGAAAGAAAGCAGGAAGGGTGGATTCATGAAGCTATTGAATTAAGAAAATGGATAAATTCTCATCCAGTCTAGCATACTTACCATATAGAAATGCTGATGTTTTCAGGCAATTTTGATGAAGACGTTTTGCTGATCTGAATGCAAATTTGAGTATTTCAGACAGTTTTATGATATTAGAAGATGATTATTTTAAGAAGTGCTCAATGCTACTGCCATTTAAAATTCAATCAAATCCCTGATGTTTCAATGTAGTAGTACCCAAGCCTCCAGCACTGTAATTTTTTTGAGACCCACTAATACACAGAACAAGATGACTGTTGTCTACTGATTGTGTTTGCTGACCTGAGGCATCAGTGGTTTTCTCAGGGCACAGTAGCACTCCTTGGTTTAACAAGGTCTTTGGTCTTTGCCTTTTCCGCCTTGGAGGAAGTTGCTTATCAGCGAGCTCCTGTGCCACAGGGACCATCCCAGATCCCTGTGGGTGCATATCTGACTTGGCCAGTAGTTTTCCGATAAAATCTGTTACCTTATTTTCCAGATGTCAACAATGTTCCTGATTTGAAATGTGTTAAGAGAGGAGAAACAAGCAAAAAGTTGCTGAATGCCTGAAGCCTGGTAGATCCGAGTTATGCTCTGTAAGACTCTGAGTGACACAGTCAGCTCTAGCCGGCCCATCCTATTCAAAGACACAGCCCCCACAGGAAAATGTTTGGAAAATTATGTCTGCTACATGAATTGAGCATATATCTCTCATAAAATCCTGTACCGCATCAAATTAGGCTGCTTCAGAGGAAGGCAAAGCACCTTCCTTCCCGTAGCTATTTTCTCCAGTTGAAGATATTCACACCCTATGTCCTCATAACCAATCATGCTAATAATTTTACAATAAAATATAAGGGCTGCATATGAGGTACTTTATCAAGTCAATTGCTGAAAACAAGGAGGTGAAATTTTTTTCCCAAACGCTCTATAATATTTGCTGTGATTGGATTGTGGTAATATATTTACAGTTACCTGTCTAATGCAGGAGAAATAAATGCAGAACAAGCAAAGTCAGAAGTTGACAAGAATACAGGATATCTAGTTAATGCATTTTTACGTAGGTGAAAGTACAGACAGAAATACACCAGTACTTAGTTATAAAAGCTAAAGTACTATTTATCAGAGCAATGTCCTAGATTTAATGCATAGAACAGATTATGTCAGGAAGACGGGTTCCTGTTTTTCTCTGACCAAAAATTGTTTAGACTAGACCTACTGACAAATTACAGCTGCAGAAATTTCATTTCCTGTTCATAAGGCCTTCTCTTTAATTTCAGGCTAAGAAGGAGATTACTTTTGTCTGCTGTTTAGCTAGAACTTCTTATGCAGTACTGTGCTTAGCAGCAGTTCCCATAGACTTTCCCGAGGTGCCTACAGTCAATGATGGATGAAATTATCTCTGGGTAAAAGAAAAGGTGTATTACACTTTATAAAATGGCAAGGATTCTCATTAATTGCTTTCATGTCATCACTGTGCTCAGCGTGGTGTAAATATGCACCCTGTTCTAAAGAAGAGCTGTAACTTTATCTGTGAGTAACTTTATCTGCTTCTGTGAGTTAGCAGCTGGCTGTGCATCATGCCTTTTGACATTTATGCCTGTTCCACTGCTCTGCCTAAGATGGTTTACCCAGTGGCTTCTCAGAAAAAACATTTGACAGTACAGTGCAGCTACCTCCACCTCTGTGCTCATCACGCCTCTTTGTGAGGCAAAGTGTTCTGTTCCTCAGTGTTCTGTTCCTCAGGGAGCACTTCTGAGGCCAAACTTTTTCTCTCCCATGCTAGACACGGTTTAATCACTGTGTTTTTGCTACTAATACCTCTATTTTGGAATACCCAATTCACTGAACTAATTGCAGAGATATTTTTCCAGCTCAGAGTAAAAGTGCATTATACAATATTCTTAGCATAAAATAGCTTACAACCCTCTTACAGAGCCAAAGCAGATCATTCTTTTGAAATTTCTTCAGGACCACTGCAGCTCAACAGATTTTGGGTCCAAGTTTCACTGAAGTGATGAACAAAGCTAGTCTTGGGATCAGGTCTGCAGGCTCTGCTTTTGAAAGCTGAACTATGTCTTTGTACCAATAAATTAACATCTCTAGCACTGAGGCTGACTGTCACAAAATAACTTTGTCCATACTCTTGATCTCTCTCAGTCTTCAAAACAGAAAAATTATTTGTAGATTATAGCTTGGAATGTTTATTTGTCCATATTGATTCTTAGACTGTGCCCAGGATTTAGGCAAGGGCTGAATACCTTGAATCAAAGCTGTCATTGTAATGGTTTAGATAATTGTGTTTCATTGCCTAGGAATGTTTCTTCATACTGTTCACTAACCTGGGTCTGGTCTACCAGGACAGTTATATTTCTCATAACCATTTATCAAAAAGCTGCAGGAGCTCAATTCTGTCACATTTCTGTTTCTTCTCCAATTTTCAGCTGTTTAAACTCAGCTAAGATAACAGCCTTGCTATTAGTGCTCTTTTATTTCACAGAAATATGCTGTTGCACCTGTTTCTATTATGTCTGCACCTTGAATAATCCAGTGAGCTCTTCATCCACACAAGAGTCACAATCACATTGTGTTTTGGGGCTGTTTCCATTTTATTTTTACCTTACTGGTTTCACTTAACTTCAATGCAATTTAATGGTTCAACTAATTGTTTTTCCCCTGAGTTCACTGCAGAAAGTATTCCTCAGTAGCTGCGTCCTTTACCTAACCATCAATTCTATGCTGCTAATTTTCCAGAAATAACTCCAGTTTCATTTTTTGTGATTTCTATTCCTCTTTCCCCCACCTCCCCACCTGTATTTTTACACTTATCTGTTCTGCTCATTGCTTAGAACAAGTACAGTCTAAAATCGGTATGTTCTTCTTTTATTCCTTAGTGCATGGATTTGGAATTCTAACTTTAGAAACCTGAGCTTGAATATTGTGTCACCACATATAAATACAGTCCATGCCTAGGAAAAGGCTTGGACTAGGATTCACAACTTTGTAATTACTGGTGATAAGTAAAGCCCACAAAACCTCGTACGAATACTTTATTAAAAAAAAAAAAGAAGTCTGGCAAGTATTTTTTAATGAAATTTTCAGGAATGCTTTCTTGACTTTTTGAATGGAAAATGTATTATTTTATTTACAATGTAGTTTAAGAGTTAAGGAGCTCTAGAATGTATGCTGTGAGCTACGCTGTACTCCATGACAGCAACCTTGCAAATCCTTACACGGCCCGTAAAAAACACCTTTTCTTGCACAGCAACTTATGAAGATTAGGGACCAAATCTGGTGTTCAGTGTGTATTTACAGTCATTGCATTGGTCATTCAAGAGTTTTGGCCATCTCAAAAACATGGTACCAACTATGCTAATTAAAACTAGTTTCAGCTGGAAATCTGCATTTGTCACAAGCTTTTGGCACCACTGAACATTGTATTTTGAGTTCTTCTCAGTTTCTCATTTTCACTTCAAAAATATGGTTTTGAGGATTGAAATGGAAAGAATGTTTACTGGAGAAGCTTCTGCTTTGGAAAGGCAAAGGAAGAAGTGGTGAAGAATTGAGCAGCCAATGTTGAAAGGGACCTCAAGAGCTTACCTGGTCCAATTTCTCATGGCAAGGGGAGCCCTAGATGAGATTATCTAGCACCCTGTCCAATTACATCTTGAAAACCTCCAATATCACTATGCCTAAAGTAATTTTGCACAACTAACCTGAAAATTTTATTTTAAAAAATGCAGTGGGTATTGCTCTAAGTTTTCTCTATTTAACAATTTATTTTTACAGGCTTTTAAAAGTGGAAAATGAACTTTACTTGTAACAAAAACCCAACATTTTTATGAGTCTTGGATAACACTGTCAGAAAATGTATAAGCTGTTTAACGTTTGCACTCTAAAAAAAATTTCATTCAAATGAAAAAAAAAATACAGTCAAATACTCTAACTAAGATGAGTGCATTAGACAAAGCAGAATGAAACATGATTCATGGTATTTATCCTTGAGGTATAGAACCAGTGACTTATCTTTAATTAAAGAAAGAGAGTACCTGAATGTATTTATACGTGATAAAATGAACAGAAAGGGTAAAGGAAAGGGAAGAGAACAATGGAATTCTGCCTGTTGTGCTTCTAAGGCCGCCTTTGCTTAGCTCAGACACATTGGTATTTCCTGTTCTGCCTTCCTTCCTAGAAGATCAAAGTCCTGTAAGGGGTGTACAGGAAGCTGGTAGAGAAGGGGAAATTGTAGGGTGTGCCTGCATCCACTATGTAGACATGTGAGAGAGCAGTTTCACCTATTGTGGAAACTCCTGTTTGTTTCAATCTCTTTTACTGCAAGTCCTCAATAAACCAGGGTGCAGAGGGAAGTTGAGAAGATATAGAATATTTTTAATATTCAGATCCTGATATCAAAATAGGGGGTTTGATTTTGGACCACTTTTAGAGAATAGTTCTAATCAGTTATCATAGTTAGTGTTTGCATTATACTGAAACTGGATGAGAGGAACCGAGGTACTGGCAACAAGTCAAAGTTGAATGTACCTATTTGTTATTTGATAAAATGAATGAAGGGTTTCCAGCACAGCTTCTGATCTTTTAAGAAAGGTCACTCACTCACTGCAAGGGAAATTGTCTTTCAATCAAGTCCTCTCCCAGCTTTGGCTTGATTTATGTCTTATTGCGAGTATTATCTGAAAATGAAAAATAACATAATGCCATAAAAGTGTTATTGGAAAATGGAAAATAACATCACTTCCATTATAGCTGACACGAGGCCAAGCTGATCTGTGAATAAAATTCTTGCAGAGGATCAAAAGCTCACACTGTGTTGTTGACACCAAAGAGAGGTCTCAAGATAGCATCTCTCTTTGTGGCTACTTTATTTTCAGTGAACTTGCAGAAAGTCTTTTGTGACTCTGGGAAAAATTAAGCCTCATAATTGGCCTCGATACAAGCTCAAAGTTGCGAAGGTGCTTTTGGCAATGACATAAGCCCCAAAGGGATTTGAAATAGGGAAAAGGTGTTTGCCATGTGGTTAAATGAGAAGTCTTCCAAGGCTTAGAAGCCAGAATGGAGAAGGAAGTGCAAGTGGGATGGAAATAAAGGATTCAATTCTGTAAATTAGAGGTGGCTTGGTGGGTAAGATGGCCTTTTGAATTGGTATGTCCTTTCCACTGCTTAATGTGTGAGCCTGGGAAAGTCAGTCTTTGGTTATCTGTTTCCAAGTGTGTAATTATCTCACAAGGACAAAACCATACCAGGTAATAGAATGCCCAGGAACTACAGAGGAGTTGTACATGGGGCATGTGTTGGAAGAGTTATGACACACTGAGAGCAGAGAACCAGGAAGATGCTGAGAGAGGTTGTTCAGTATGAGAAGAATGAAACTCAAACGCACGTATATACTCTGCTGCAGTGTATACACCAGCACATTCTGAAAATACCTGGTATGATGTACCCAAAAGGATTATTTTTTTAAAATTAGAATATAGGTGTATTGGGGCTAAAAATGCTGAACCATGATCTGAAATGGCCATTTTTTGGAGCTGTTTGTTTTCTTCATTTCTTTTTTAAAAAGAGGTCAGATTGGAAAGAAACATCCCTATCAGTTTGAAGAAAATGCACTGTTTTGAGCAGTTTGCCGTTTATTCGGCCCTGTACCT
The DNA here is from genome assembly GCA_013398855.1 of Mohoua ochrocephala. Taxonomy (NCBI): domain Eukaryota; kingdom Metazoa; phylum Chordata; class Aves; order Passeriformes; family Acanthizidae; genus Mohoua; species Mohoua ochrocephala. Next base: position 214,320 of record VZTA01009858.1, read on the forward strand.
GGGCAGTATGGTACCTGAAAACAATATGTTCTGTAGAAGAGTGCAAATGCATTCTCAGAACAAACTGTTTTAGTAACTACAGAGTTACTAAAACACGCTCAGGCTTCATTCCCCAAAGCACCTCTGTCAGTCAGCTGGTGTCATCCGGTGACTCTCAGACACATTGACTGAATAAAATGCACAGTCTAATCACTGTTTGGAGATGTATACTCAGTCCCTGGTTCTTTGTAATACACTCATGAATTTTATTGAATGTTATTATTCATAGTCTAAGCCATAGGTTTTGAATGGAGTTTCCTATTTGGAACTCAAAGAGTTTTTCATTCTAAAATGTGGGATATTTTGATTATTCATTACTATTAAGCTAGGACAAAAAGCCTTACCTGTCAGCTTTCTGTCCATGTGATCATTACTAATTCTGTTTTACAGACAACGCAAAATCTCTGGCTCACGTTTATAGACTGCCTTGTAATTTGTTGCTCCAAGATTCTATTCAGCAATAAACGTGATTATCAATGTCAGATCTATCAGCAAGCTGCTGTAAGACAGTCTGAGTGTCCCTAGAATTGCACAATCCTCTCTTTTTTCTCTGAAACACAAGGCAGAAAAAAGGTGCAGAATGAAAGGCCTACATGTGGCTTCTTGTATGACAATGAAGTACCAGCAGTAGAGTAAAACTCCTTTAACTTGTGGATTTGGAAAAAAAGAAAGGAGCCTACCATGATTAAAATCACTGTCAAATATACAACTTGTCTTTCTCCCACTATTTATTCAGAAGAAAATTTCGGTGTGTCTGGGAATATGATTGAAACTGATGAGCAAGACTGGCTTTATACTGAAAAACAGATTACTGACACTTAGCTTCAAACATGCATAATTCCTACACCCTACATGTACAGATGCTGATAGGGAATCTGACATGGGGCTGGTGTCTGTGCAGCCACACAAGGAGATAAGAGACTGAAGCTGAGTGAATTCGACTTCTGAACTGGAATTCATCAGAAGTAGTGCAGCATTTGAAAATTTCACCTGACTGAATTGTTGCTTTACCAATCAAAAAATACAGAAAAGAGTTCCATGTACATGCTCTGCTCATGCATGGCAAAGATTGCTTGTCTTTTTACTCGATGTCTTCCTGACTAGCAGGAGTAGAGGAAGCAACTGTGGAGATGGAAGGAAAATATCATTTTCTGTGTCTTCTGTCCTTACACTTCAAGGGATTTTCTTATTTACTAGTACAGAAAGAATTTGAGAGCAAGGTCTTGTTTGCTAAGATATTAATTTTAAACATCAGAGTAACCTAAACTGAAATGTTATGTTTGGACTGTATATATTAAATGATAGCATGGGAAGGACTAGTGATAGGTTATTTAGATGGGGACTGGTTTTGCTAGATCATTGCAAAATTTTGCCAAAAGTAGCCCAACATATTCCCTGTTTGCATCTAGATATTGTCAGGCTTTACTTTTACAAATTAAGTTGATGCATCGGAATATTAGCTTTGACGTAACCCCTAAAACCAGAAAGTGCAAGTAATACTTTACACAGAATAAAAGTGGATCTAGGTGCTAAGATATCGAATTCAATGTTGAAACTAAGATATTTGCAGTTCTGTCTTGTGTGCCACACGTTGTTGACTCAGAGATAAAATGGAAGCTGTGTTCTGTCCTGAGCATAAAAGCTGAGTCTGCACACGAGTGGAACAATTTCTGCTTTGCACGGATTGACATGGGGCAGCATTTGTAGTCTCTCTTTGCTGTAGTGACTACTAGAAGTTGAGAGGTTTAGGAAGGAATTTCTCCACTAGAACCTGTCCTGGTGCTGGAAAAACATCTGTGCAGAAACCACAACCTTGTGCTGAAGAGACAGACTCTTTCTGTGTTGGGGTTTGTGTCACTGCAGTGAATGGCTTACATTTAATGTTCTCCTTAAAGACATTTCTTTGACTTAACTGGGCCTTAGTTGTACTGCACAAAGGTAGTGTAGATTTGTGACTTTGGCCTCCAGTTCTTTGGCATGCAATCATTAAAGATGCTAAAATCACTTTGTAGGGGTAAGTTTCAATCCCTCATTCTTACCAATAAAATTTCATAAATACTCTCTGGAAATGTTTTATGCAGTGATGTATCTGCATAAACTTCAAGCTTTAACTTTCCTGGGAAAGGCGTCCCATGAGAAAAGCCAATGGCTAATGCCTACAGAAAACCCAGACTCTTTCCCTTCCCCTCACCCCCCCAAGCCTCTTCCTTCAAAAATTACAGAGGGAAAAGGGGATATAAATGAAAAGGATCATTGCATGGGCCTGAATTCCAGTTTGAGGTTGTTGTTTTTTTGTAAGATTTGGGAGGCCTTCCTGTTTAAAGAGCAAAGAAAGAATTTCAAGTGGGGAAAATCTTGTAATTCTAATAATGTTGACATTCTAGGCTATCTAATTAATGCCTTATTATACCTGGGCTGAATGGTCAACTTTAAGTTAAGCAAAAAGATCCGGAGCTATTGAAATGCAAACGTTTAGTCCTTCAGTAGGGAGCAGGAGAGGTAGGAGACATTTACACACCACAGGAGCCTTGCAAAGAGACATCTATTCAGAGCTCTGCGCCGCGGGACTGCATTAGTGCTCTGTTTGCTGTGCGTGGCTCAGAGCCACAGCAGCCAGAGCTGGTTGTTAGCTGAAGTGAGGAGGATCCTCTCCTGGGAGCAGCCAGTGCGACGGCAGAGCGCTCCAGAAGGGCCTGGGCAGCCAGCAGCGTGAAGGCACAGCACCACAGCAGTGGGAGCAGCCTCAGTTAAGCTTTGTTGGCAGGCAAGACCTGTCGGTACTCAGCCATGAAGCAGAGTTTACCCAAGACTGAAAGCAAGAGCTGGCCTTGACAAAGTGTAATTAGCATTGCTTACACCGTAGAACAGCCTTCCCCCAATAATCTGCTCTATGGGGCTGTCTTACCTTCCTTTCATAAGATTAATAATAATTTTGAAGGCAATTGCTTCATGTTTGCAAAGGACCGGGTGACCCATTAAACACCAAGTTTAACTTCCTTTCACTCACTGAGAAGGACAAAATTTTATTGCACGCCTTTACACCTGAACTTAGGCCCTGTTCTTCTAGTCAAGGTTTGTTATAAATTATGGCTCCCAAGTTTGTCCCAGCTGGGCACCAGTGGCTGTGCAGCTTGCTGGTAGGTTGGTATAGCTACCCACTCAAAACACTGAAGCCTCTTAGATTTGTTCAAAAGACTTTCAAAATAAAGAGTAAAATAATGCTATTTTATTTAATACAGGTGTTTTATTGAAATGCTTTGTTTACAGGCACATATAAGTGAAACGGGAGGAATAGATTTCTAGGAATGCTAAAAGAGGAAGTGCTCCATCAATCCTTTCCCCTATTAACTGCCCTAGAAATTAGGTTATAAGGCTTGAGGGAACTGAAGGAAAGTCTTTCTTCTTACCTTAGGTGTCCAGAATTCTCTCAGAGAAGTTCCCTAACAACCGGTTTTTTAGAATTTCATTACCCTTGATCTTTACTTTTAATGCTGTTCCCATGTCCTCTAGGTTGAGGGTGAATCTTTGTGGTATGTACCTTTTGTGGTAGGTAGGCTGATGGTTAGTAGTATCGCAGGTCTGAGGTGGATTGGCAGCTGCACAGTTGAAAAGTGTAGCGCTGAGATGTTCTCAAGAAAATGAAAATGAGTATCTAGCCCAGTGAATTGCGCTTTCCCCAGGGGAACAAATGATTTCGGTTTCTGTTGCTGATTACAAAAGCAATTAAATGTTTTTCAGAAGTGGAAAAAGACCAGAAAGAAGGATTGCAGAAATACCCCCAAATAACTATTAATTTTCATCCTACTTAGAGAAATATGGTAGTTAGGAGATGTGGGTTCATTTTCCTGTGTCCCCAAGGGGAACTGTGGGTCCCACCTGAGCTGCAAAGGAAGGGAAAATTGTTCTTCCTTTCTCTAGGGATGCCAGCTCTCTTAGTAGAAGTGATGTTTTTAATTTAAACTGAATTGGAATATTTCCAGGGTAACTGCATCATTAGTTGAGGATGCTGTTTTCCATAAACAAATACAGCAAGTGCCTCAGACTGAAAACAGTGCTATCCCCAGTGTTGTCAGCTTGTCCTCAAGAGTGCATGTTTGACACAAAGATTTCAACTTGTTCATCTAAGCAATGGGAGAGCTGTACCAGTGAACTGGATGCTGAAAGGAGAAGAATGCCTGCTCTTTATCCCTTCGTCAGCAAAGAGTTAAGAGGTACAACAGGATGGAAGATCCACAAACATGTGGATCAGGCTGTAAGGCTTGCAGACATTTATGATGAGCTAACTGTTCCAGCCAGGCACTCTTGGATGTGCAGCCTTCCAGCTGGGTGAGAAGAGGAGCTGACAGCCCTTCTTACAGACTGGATGAAGAGTCTGGATTTCACTGTTTGCAGCTGGAGTGCTCCAATCTGGCTAATCCACTGCTGCTTTCCCTTGGCTCAGGGCTGAGAGGAGGTATCTGGTGCTGCAACCTGACTGTATTGGTGGAATTTTCTTCAAATATGAATTTATACAGAATTGATTATAAAACTGTATGTGTGCAACTTACCCTTTTCTGGCTAGCAAAGTAAAAGAGCCGTTGCTCTGAGTTCTTGTATTTCCAACAGAGCATCTCTTCAAATACTAAATTAAAACAACATGGCTGGTGTATGAGTGTTATTCTAATCAGCTGTTCAAAGGTTTCTCTTATTCTCTGCTTCCCAGTAGAGGGGTCATTAAAACCTTGACACTCTAGTGTTTAATTAACTTATGCTTCCTTTTTCATTTAAGGCCGTGTATTTCAACACTAGCAGCAAGTGATAGGTTTGCCTTTAAACAATATCATTAGAGAATAAATTGCACTATGTACTTTCCTCAGTCCTAATAGTCTGGAATCTTTGAGCTGAATTAACTTGAGTGTAATTGCAGAGCTGTGGCGGAAACATTATAAAAACCAGAAGTTTTATATAGGCATTTATTTTGAAGAAAAATTCTGGGGTTTTATCTATCATTTGAAGGTAGAAAACTGGTAGTGGAAGAATATAGCTTTTAATCTAATGTACTGCAGTCTAAACAATATCTGCTTAAAAACTAGAATTCGTTGCCTTGAGATCTTCATGGGCAAAACTGGTTCATTGGCTCTTCTGAGAGTTAATCAAGCTTTCAAATGTTTGTAATGAGAAGATAAGACTAAACTTCGGCTAAATGTTAGATACTAGTTATTAGATTCAATCTCAGGAAGCAAAACACTCCTAAGAACAATCTTATATTTAAAAAGAATTCTGGTAAACTTGCAAAATATTGACAGCGCTTGAACAGTGTTCTAAATTTGGTAGAAGCACCTTTTTTTGTCAGAATGTGTGCTTTTCGGTGCCTGAAATACTGCAGAAATTTAGCCAAGGAAGAATCTTAAAGTAATTGAAGTTTGCACATGCTCAAGTGAGACCAGCTTCACTGGCTGATGTGTCAAATTATTCCCTCATGATTGAACTGAGTCAGCCTCATGCTACACCAAAAATGTGAACTTGGTCTGCAATAACTGTTCTGGACCAGGGTAAGCATGGACACTAAGGCACGGAGCAGGGAAGCTGTCTGTCTTTTTCTCATCTTCTGTAACATCTGTGCCCACATCTGGTGAACGGGGAGGAGGAAGAATACCTGATGCAAAAGCTGCATTGCAGAAGGGAAAGACGGGGACAAGGATTCTGATGAATGTCAGACGATGAAGAAATTAAGTGAAATGGGAGTTAATTGAAGTTTAAAAGATTAAAATGAAGAAGCAGATAGGGAGGGATTACATAAAGAATTAAGGGCATGTAGCTCAGGATAGCTAAGAAAGTGTTGTTTACACATGGAGCTAGTGGGCCATGGTATAACTACTGGTGAAAGAAGGTTGATGTAGGAAACAGAATCTCGAAGAAAGGATTTTGAATATTTTGTAAATCAAAATAGGAGATATTGGTATACTAAAGTAAAATTTGCCTGCTTATTCTATCATGCCTCATTTGATATATCAGAACTTGAAGAGCATTTAGAATTGTATAGTCCTCTAAGTTCAGCTTTAATTGATTTCAGCCACATCTACAACATTCAAATACACCTGTAAATCCAACCCTACAGTGACCTTCTGGATAACAGAAAATGAGGAATGTAGAGGTCCTCCGTTTTAGGTGTTATGACACAGGCTTTAATGACATGACTACACCTATTTATTTATACCAGAAAACATACTTGTGTAAGTACAAGCAATTTCTGATAATTTCTGCTGGACTTTGTGGGTTTGGTGTTCCTGTAGGCATGTACAAATATATTTATTCCTTACCTCAAAACCTCTTAATAACCAGTGTGGTTAAGTTAATCTGCCTTGCAATATAGCTGCACTGTGAATATAAATTATTAAAAGGGGATTGTTCCTGAGCTGTTCTTGAATTAACCTCCCCTGTTTACTTGGCCGCTTTATGAGCTCCACTATACCACTGTGCTTCTGCTATATTTGTATAAAAGGGCTCTATCCACAATGCATAGCCAAAGAAGTAAATTCTGTATCTCATGTCACAAGTTGCCTCTCGGAGAAGCCTGCCTTTCCTCCTTGGTAATATCCACAGAAGGGACCAGGTTTTTCCTTTAAACACAGAATTTCCTCCTGGCATGGGCAAGAATCCTGGGATGAGAGAGCTCAGCTCCCCATAGAGAAGGGACTTGTTTTCCCTCTGCCTGAGCAAAAGTCAAGCATACCTGACAGCCTCTCAGTGGCATGGCAGAGAAGATAAGAGACTTTCTCTAATCAAGCCTCGATGCTAATGTTTCTATTTTTGAAACAGGCTTATTCCAGTTCTCGATCTTAAATCAAAACAAAGCTGGGGTTCTGTGAAGCTAAATGGATTATATTGCCACAGCCTCCTGTTCTAGCAGCGTAACTCCTTGAATAGGTTTTCATTATTTGATCCAAGATAATGACATCAGCTTATTACTCCAGCGTAGCAGTTCTTCATGTCTCTAACTTCAATCTTTAACATTTCCAAAGGGCACTTAAACCATTTGGTTTGCAATAATATTTTTATCTAGACTCTTACAGATAACATTTTTATTTTTCCCTGAGAAAAGTACAGAATCATAATTCCAGAGGCTAATAATCACTGAAGGCTTAAACCACATTTATTCTTTAGAACATTAGTTGTTTCTTTCTCAGTATCTCAGATTTCTCATTGACACTTCTGGGCCATATTTAACTGATTTTTTTTTAACCTGCACCTTTTCCCCAAGCTTTCACTTATCATTTTGAAAATCCTATAATTAAAGTAAATCCTGATTCTTTGCCCAGTATTTTCTCCAGCACAATCATTTGGATTTGTAAAATTGCAGTGAGCAAGTTAAACATTACAATTAAGGCAGTGGAGAAAATGGCTTGGTATGTGTCAGTTCTTCTTCCTTACACTTCCCCCAGAAGAAATGATGTGACTTTCACAAAACTATACTGTGGCCTGAATTTTTTGCATTCTTCTTTTGCTAGCTATCGGGCAATTTCAATTTATTAAATAAACTGGTTTTTATCTGAGCTTTGTTTCTTTCTGTGCTGAATAAATTAAAAATGGTTCAGACTAGCTCAGTGCATTTTTGGCAAAGTGTTAGATCATATTATTTTTAAAAAGAGAGAGAGAAGTTTTTATTTCAACCTCTTCCTTTGCATTTCGTGCTGTATAATTGATTCTATTCTCTGATTTGGAGTGTCTGAGGTCACTTGGTCTGTCCAGCCTGGGGAAGAGGAGCCTGAAGGGAGACCTCATTGCAGTTACAACTTCCTTGTAAGGGGAAGAGCAGGGGCAGGCACTGATCTCTTCTCTGTGGTGACCAGGGACAGAATTGAGGGAATGGCCTGAAGCTGAGTCAGGGGAGGTGTAGGTTGGATATTAGAAAAAGGTTCTTTGCTCACGGCGTGGTTGGGCACTGGAACAGGCTCCCCAGGGAAGTGGTCACAGCACCAAGCCTGACAGAGCTCAAGAAGCATTTGGACAATACTCTACAGGCACATGGTGTGACTCTTGTGGATGGCCCCGTGCATGGCCAGGAGGTGAACTCAGTGATCCTTGTGGTTCCCTTCCAACTCAGATTATTCTGTGATTCTGTGATTCTGTGATTCTGTGATTCTGTGATTCTGAGATCAGAGTTTATTTTTGTTGTGGTATTTGATTGCAGTTGCCAGAAAATCAGCCACATTCTCTGTTTCCTCCTTTTCTGTGTAGTTCTTGAAGATGAATGGTTTAGAAATCTTTCCATATCCAGACTGAAATTTTCCCCCTACATACTTTTTTCTCAGAAATTGTTGTGCATGATATAAGGTAAGAAGGAAATAAAACTTCTTTTATTTTGGGTGGGTTTTTCCAACTCTCTCAATAAACTAACCATAGTTCTTGCGACTTCTATTTTGTTTTTTCTATGCTAATGGCAGGACCAGTGTTTCCCACCAGCAAGATACATCCCTTATTTTTGTATTAAACCTTACTGACACAGTAAGGTGAAACCTATATTCTGTTGTCAGTAGGGAAGCATCCATAACTTTGTTTCTAACTCTTCTCAGATCAAGTTTGAGATTTTGAAAGGCATTATGTGTATAAATCCTGTCTTAGGGATCAGTTTGTTTCTGTCATATGCAACTGTGCTGCTGTTGCGTCCTGTCTAGAGCCTTTACTGCCAGACCATTTCCCTGCAACCTTTCCCTGCAGTTTTCTCATGAGTGATAGGAATAAGTCCTGATCTCCAAATTGCCTTTGCATTGTTTTGTCCTGTTATATAGGTCTCTCCAGCATCTATATGGTTAAAGATAGCTGTAAATAAAGAGAAATGCTCTCTGCCCATCCCTAAAAAATATTTTTATCTCTTTGTATCTTTGTGGAGCTGGCAAATATATCATTGTACTGGGTCTTGATGTCAGAAAACTGCAACACGAATTAAGTGGCATTCTCTAGACTGTTCTGAGGAGATGAGAACTGGGCAACAGTGTCCCCAGACCCATGCATTTGCCACAAGTAAGAGGGATTGTGAAAAGTGAAGGGGGAAAGGTGCTGGGGTTTTACATTACTCTTGAACTGAGGTGTAGGGAGTTGATAGAATATGTGGTACGCTGAAAGGTTCTGCCTTTATTCAAACACATGCATCCATGTGACTTAGACTCTTACTTACTGTTAAAAAAGACACTTGAAATACAAATTCAGATGCTCCCTCTACTCTTTCTCCCTCATTTCTTTAGAAGAAAATTCTAAACCTTTAAAGTTCCTCGAAGAGTTCATTGGAAGCGTGCTGCTACGATCTTAAATGTCTCCAAAACTGTACACCTTTCTCACATAGGAGGAGTGAGTACAAACTGACTCAAACAGCTACCAGTTGGGCTTTATTTTTAAAACTGAGTGTGATTTCTACCAGATTTATGGTACAAATGTTCACACACAAATCTGTCTCAGATTAGTAGTGTCTTTAGCATTTCAAAATCTATATACTGTCTTTACAAAATCTTTTGAAGGAAAAACCTCATTAATCCCCAAAATGGACAAATTGTGTTTGTCTTTTATTAATATTCATGATGTTTTCCAGAAGCAACATGAAATTTTTTTCTTTATGGTATTTAAAGGGAATATTATTATCTCAGGAATGATTCACAAACATATGAAGGTTTTTTCTTTTGCCAAGAAAAGCTAATACGCCTCTGTCAGAATTTTAATCTTCTTACACTCTGTTTATTGTAATAAATGATGTTGCATCTTGTACACATTTTGCAAAATGATAGAATCACTGAATAGGAAAATTAGCCTCAATTCCTAGTGCTAAATGACATTCAAATGTTTATATCTGTGGGACAATTAAGGACTTTCAAGCCAGTACTCCAAGGCAAGTTGTGAGGAGCTCTGACTTGGTTTTGTGGAGAAATATGTCTCCACTGCTCTCTTCCCTGAAGCTGCATGTTGTGATGGTACATCCTCTCCCTGTCCCACCTCTCAGGCTGCACTATGATTTCAGATATGCTCAGCACCTGGGCTAAACTCCTCTTGAGCTTATCAGAAACACTGTCTATTCCCAGGAACCTATACTGGCTGACAACCTCCTGGTTTTTAATGGAAAGCTTTGGAAATTTATTTTTCTTGCCCAAATTACAACCTAAGTGGAACACCATTTTTGCTATTGAACTTTCAAAGAAAGTTGCCATCTCAAATTGCGGCCAGGATGGAAGATTACTATGACCAAAGCCAATTGTCTTGTGACCCTATAAACAGAGGTCCTAAATGACACCTTTGAGCTCTCCCGGCCTGCAGCAGGCATTGCCCAGCAATCTCCCTCTGAGAGGAATGTCTCTTAGAGCTGGTGACTTCACAAGTTTGCTATACTTGAAGGGCTGATGCTGAACACCAGCAGTGCAGCCTGGGCTGATACCCCAACTCCTCGAGGCTCAACCCTTTGTCCATTGAGAAGATGCAAAGGAATTTTCACTGAATGTACTTTGCTGAATTCAAGGGGAATTTTTACAGGTGTACACCTTGTACATGCTTCTTTATGTCCGTGTGTGTGCGAGTGTGGATATGCTATAACAAATATACTGTGAATGTTGCTCTCTTAGATTCTTAGGTATGTTGGATTTGTAAGTTAGGTAGGGCTGTAAGTGAGTTACTGTTGTGCTTATTGTATATTCTGTAGAATCTTTTGTTAAATTGTGTATTGATCAAGTGCTGTTAAGTTTAAGTGCTGTTAAAAACATTAGGCCTAAAACATTGGTCAAGTCCAGGGCTAAGTTTGATAAAGGACTCCCCTCTGAACCTTGTACCTCAACAAGAAGGTCTTCCTTATTTCTTTTTATCATTACCCTTTCCTATCCTTGCCCTTTTCCCATCCTCAGCCTCCATGTAGATAGTTTTAGGCTGATTTTAATTTCAGATTGATTGATTTTAGATTGGAAGTCTGATTTTGCTCTATGTGCCTTAACCACAGCAGTAGAGTGAACCTTGCCAACAAACTTTGTCATGGTTTCACTTTAATATTAAACCTGCTTTTGCAAATACCTTTGCCAGTGTCTCATTTGCTGGCCATTGCTGTCATTTCATCTCATTAGACAAAGAAGGATATTGATTAGGGGCAGGAGAGTCTAACCACTCATGTCAAGTTGAATTTTTATTGTAGTAACACCTGGAAAGCCTCTGGTTTGAAGAATGCCAGAAAGCAAATCAGTGTTACCTTGGACTGAGGAAATGCAGAACGCTGTAAAAAAAAGGCCGTGTTTTGAGAACACTCTTGCAGCATCCTTTCCTTCTTATAGCAATCAGGGTAAATTTTCCCTTGATTTGAGCTGTAGCACAATGACATGAGCAACGGACCAGCACAAACAACTTGGATTCAGGTTTCATTATCCTGAGCTCCACACATAAGAGAGGTGCTAAGGTTGTATTTGAGGGGGGCCTTTAAAATCTCAGTGGGAATTCTGTCTGAATGAGAGCTAGGGAAGGCTTCAGCAGTGGGCTGGGATATAGGAATGTAAATAAGGAATGTAAATAAGTCCCCAGACTGAGAAGGAAGCCTGTGCCTGTCAGACACTAAAATAACAGTTGCTTAGAGCCAACTGAACCTCTATTTATGACACAAAGATTAATAATGTGAGTGGCAACCAAAGGTGAAGTGATTCAGAAATGTAGTTTTCAATTTTTAGAAATATGGAACAGGCTGGGTTTCACAGCAGCAGATGTAAGAGGGGAGGAGGAAGGGGCAGGGCTGTGAAGGAGCTAAAAGATGCTTTTTAGATTGTATGAAAAGCATTTGGCTGTGAACGAAAGAATTGCATTTGAATTCTTTTCCCCCTTGAAGATAATCAGGGATCTGCAGAATTAAAACTCATGAAAGGGCACTTCATATGGCATGAGGCCAAAAGCAGCTACGTGAATGTGTTAAATAAGCATCCTTTGTAGCCCATCTGTGAAGACATATGGACTCTGCAGCTTCCCAGCAGTCCTGGCAGGTCCTGTGCAGTGTGAAAGGAGGGAATGAGGTAGCAGGAGATGAAGTGACACTGGTCAGCTGAAGGTCTTGTTACTTCACTCCTAATTTAGGATGGTTACAGCCAGTATGATGGAGTCAAATCACTGACAAAGATGCACAGCATCCAGAGGGACAAAGAGTCTCTTGTGGTGCTTGAACTGAAATCCTGCTGGAATGTGCAGTTGCTTAAGGTATCACTAACCTAAATGTGGTCATGACCAGTCAGGGTTTCTTTTCCATCATGAGATTTCCTTTAACCCCTTCTTTTCTCACTTGCACGAAGGTGATTCCTTATCCCATGGGAAACCTTATTAAGTGAATTTCTTTGGGCTTGATCCTCATGAGGTGGCACTTTTCAGTCACAATCTTTAGGTTTTTGCACTCATGTTCACACAGACACACCTGTTTTCTGGGGTAAAGAATCCTTTCAACAGACATTCAAAACTTTTCACTTTGTGTCTTATTCTGAGAGAAACTAATCAAGTAATCAAGTTGTGCTGGCTCACTCTGCCTAATGGCACCTCGGCACTGGCATTTGAAATCTGGATTTCCAACTCTAATAGAAAGTGCTCATGCAGAATTCACCCTTAAAAAGAAATCTGAGTGCAAGCCAAAAGCAGGAGACCCAAACTAAGTCTTCAAGTTTGAAGCTGCAGCTGATAAATACTTTTCCTAAGTCTGTCTTTGTGATGGCTCTTAGTAAATTTAAAGAAACTGTATTTTTTATCTCTGAATTGTTGAGTTTTAAGTAAAAGCTTTGTATAAGAACTGTCCCAGAACAGAATTTGAGAAATTCAGGGTTTTGACAACTTCTAGCACCTTATGGAAATACATCACGGCATGTCAAATTTGTTTCTCAAAAGCAGAGTGTAGTTCCTTGGACTTGGTTTTTTCAGAAAGCACAAGGGATCTGATCAAATATTCGGTTATCTTCTTCACAGTGCTCAGGGCTGAAAACTCTGAGGTGGGGGCACCGTGTGCATAAAGTTTGTTTCAGTGGTCAGCACAAATTATGGATTACATCTGGGTTTTCAAAAAGGTGACAGGAAGCCAAAGAAATTGCAGGATGTGCCGCATGTAAAAGGTTCCTCAACAACTTTATGTTTCCTCTACAGGATAAAATCTATAGACAGCTGTCAGAGCCGACCAGTCACAAATTCCCTACCTACTCATTTGAACAGTTTTTCCTATCTTTCCTCTTTCCGCCAGATGCTTCAGATATGGATAAGAGTGGGAGAAAGATGAACTCTGAAGGTCATCCAATTCAGAGTAGGCTGTTCCCAGGCAAGGTTCTAGGCTTCACTCCAGTAAAGCTAGAGCTCCAAAATGGCACAGGTTCAGGTTTCCAGGGCTCAACACTGAAAGCTGGGGCCAGATGTGACACATTAAGCACCCCCTGGCTTCCAGCTGCAACATTCGTGGCTGCAGCTCTCAAAGGCTTTTCTCAAAGGCTTTTTTTTTTCACTCATTTTTTTCTTTTCTGAAAATAATGTCTATATCCTTAAAGCCTAGGGTTTTTTTAAAATAGAGATCAAAAAATGTGTTAACCAGTCAGATGATCTGAAAATGACCCAAGCAGGCAATACTCATCATCTAAATTGAAGAAAAACATGGCAAGAAGCTTTTGCCAGGCAGGGGAAGAGGGGATGATTCTGTGTTTTCCAGTTGATTGATTATTTGATTAATTTATATTTTAAACACTATATCATTGGGATTTCTTGGGGGCTTTTTCCCACTCTGGTCATTTTATTGCTTTTTCAAACAACCAAATATATAATATTTTTTCTAATACGTCAAGCATGAGCACACTGTTCTTGCCCCTCTTGATCACTGTATTGCTATGCTGCTGTGAAGTAATAAATTCAAATCATTACAAGGAAACCAACTTGGAGGAACTTGTGAGCTTTTTTAAAAAAAATAAATGAGAAATTTAAGTGAATAAGTGCTATACATAGTCTCTTGTCCCAAGGGGCATTCAAAGAGAGAGTGAGTGCATAAATTCTACTTAGAAGAAGGTTACTCAGAATCAGATAACATGCAGATTAGAGATTTTAAATGGAAAACTTTACCAAGGGTGCTGCTGTGTAGTTCTGCCAATAAAAGCCCTAATTGGTCCTGGGGAAATTCTACCTTATTTGTGAATAGAAGCAGCATGGAGGATCGATGCACAGAAGGGAGAATACAGTTTTTTTTCATTTCCTCAACCTTTTTCCCTGTTTATTTCCTAAGTTTTTGTTTTATTTCTTCCTCACAATAAATGTTTTGCACACAGACAAAAATTTTGGGGCTGGGACAAATTCCCCCCTTAGTTTTTAATTTTTGTCCCAATTTTGCTGATGTGTTTTGAGGGTTGTTTTTTTTTCTTGTTTGTATGTTTGAAGTTGGTTTGTTTGTTTTGGTTGGTTGGTTGGTTTTTTTGGGAGGGGGTTTATTTGTTTGATTTGGGGGTTTTGTTTGGTTTTGTCTGGGGGGGGTTTTTGGTGTTTCAGGGTTGGAGTTTTTTTGTAAATAAGAAATCAGGTTTTTGTTTTATGGTTATGCAGAAAGGTTCCTAAGTTACTTATGTAGACATTGGAAAGATGTTCTTTGAGGGACTAATTCAGAGCAGGAGCTTCATCTAAAAGCCCCAAAAGGGTTGAATCCAGCCCACTCTTCTGTCTCTCTTGACCAGAGGACAGAGATTGGCCTCACTACAGCAAAGTGTACATTTCTGAGTGTTCACAGACATGGAACTGGTGCTGAGAGTTGGTTGCATTGTACCTGTTATCATTCAGAGGTATCGACTTGTAATTGCGCTCATGGAGAAATGGAGAAATTTCAGATAAATTACATGAATATAAGAGGAAGAACAGGAAGATTCACCCGTGGCCATCCACAGCTGTGGCCTTGCAGACATTGACAGCATGGGTGTGGGTGTGACAGCCTGACCACAAGCACCCATCCTCCTTCATTAACACGGGTCTTTCTGGAGTATGTTCCTGCCACGGAGAATTAAAATCTTTCATGTTTTAATAGTGCTCACGTTAGGAAGTGGCTTTCAGCTTTAAGGATCCAGTGGCCAGTGGAAAAGGCAGGTCAGCTGTCTGAGTTTTTCTTGCCCTGCTCTCCATGGATGGCAGGACACTGTTTCCTCACTTCACCTCAAGTTTTGCTTCAAGTTTTTCTCCTTGAAACCATGAGAAACAAATCTACAATTTTTTTTTTTTTTCTTAATGGAAGTTAAGGTAGCCAAGTTTTCAAAAAGAAAAGACCAAAGCTCTGGGACAATCAGGACACAGATCAGTGAAGAAAGTTTGTCAGATCCAATATTTCTTAATGATATCTTAATAATGAGAAAAAAAAAAGGTGAGATTGAAGTTAGTTTGCTGGTATAAAAATGTCGGAGAGAAAAGAGACAGAAAAGGTACCTAACAGTACTGAAGAAGCAAGATGCTGGCCTGCTTTTTCATCAAGAAGAGAGTAAGAGCACTTCCTTGGGACACAGAGAGATAACATAAGTTTTTTAAAATCATTTTATACAGCAGCTTAAACCACATTCATACTGATTGTGCAAACCAGAGAAATTAGTCTGAGATAACACTGTCCCTCATTTTAACTTCAAATTTAGACATTATGAAGTGGTTATGAAGTTTAAATATTTTTCTGATCAGAAATGGGTCAAAATATGTATTTTGAATTTTTGGAAATGCTGGGGGTTTTTTTGGTTGTGGTTTGTTTTTGTGGGTTTTTTTCCTGAGGGAGATGTAATCTGTCAGCACGGCTAGATTTGGCATATCATCCTAATGATGCATCAAGGGACCTATAAGGTGCATTGTACTAAAGATTTACATTCTCTGTGCCTGCTGTGAATTCTCTGCTGTCTGCCCTTTGGGCATGAGATAAACAGCATTGGCTTCAGACAGTTCTCTGCATCAGGATGCTCGTGTATTTCCCATAAAGCAACTGGAAAGTTTCACAATCTTTTACTCTCTCTCTCTCTCTCTTATGTTGTAGTTGAAAATTGAGCTTCATATGTTAAGCCTTCTGCCTTCTATAGACCTTAAAATCTTCGTGGAGAAAAGGAGAGAAAAATTTATGAGCCCAGACCACGCACAGAATGCTTAATTGCCAATTTCTTTGTAGAATTGTCTGCAAATCTGTATTCTGGCACTAAAGTTGAAGGAATATCTTTACAGCTAGGGTGCCTTCTAATTAAATTACTTATCGGGTGGCATTTCAAATATGGCAAAGGTTTGCCATATGGCTCCTTCAAATTTCTTTAAATTTTGGGTGTCTGAGTCCCATAGACTCTAGCATACAATCAAAATGATGACCTGCTCTACCCCTAATGGCTATATGACAGAAAAATAATTGCCTAGAATTATTTTTACTAGATAGAAATAAGAGATGCACAAGTGCATAATGTGTCCAGGTTTTAGTGAGACCAGCCAGTGCTACAGTAAATATAGTGAAAAGCCAGGCAAGAGCACGGCTGCATTAAGAGAGGTCATGCACGTAACAGGGAGATACTAGACAGGAGACTTGCTGAAAGCCTTGCAAAACAGTTTAAAGCAATGTAAATATTTTAGGAAGCCTAAACCAATGGGGAGAAAAGAAAAAAAAGGAAAAAGATATGAAAAAAGTGGCAGTTTATTTTGTTTTATTTTGGGGTTTTTTCAGTGAGTTCTTGAAACCTGAATTCAGACAGGTGTGTGAGATTTCACATGATCAAGGGGTTTTACTGACATGTGAATAAAGTGATTAACTAATTCAGTTTTGTATCGTTTTTTAAGTTAGGAAGTTTAAAGGCATATATGGCCTAGATAGCGCTGTACTCTCCTCTGGAACAAAATCCCCTTCTATTGCTCCATTAAAACTAAAAGGATGTTTAGGTTCGATGGATTTGCTCAAGCAGAGCGTCTGACAGGTAATGACTTTCAACCATCCCTTTCATTGTGACTTTCTGCAACGTTACGAAGGTTTTTTTCCTGTCTTTTGGCAGGGAAAGTTGTGGGGAGGATTTTGATGGGACCTGAGGGCTTGTGCTTTTTGTTTGTTTCTGAAGGTCAATCTGTAGCTTGCTGCGAAGGAAGCCCTGCGAGCAGAACTGGGAGCAACGCCAAGGGCAGGAAGCTCAGCTGAGCTGCTGTGGGGTCAGCTCATTCTGCCCTAGTCACTCTCAGGCCAGAGGTGTATAATGTCTGCTGACATATGGGGAGGTTTGTAACTACTCCCAGAGCCGACTGATGAACTCTGCTTTACACTGACATCGTTTCTAGGGCACGTCATCCCTCTGTGCCAGTACAAAGAGCTGTCAACAGCCACCACTTGACAAATGAACACATCTGCTCCTGTGCACACAAAGTGCAGGATCAGGTCAAAGAATGGAGACCATCTATTTTTAACTCTGTCCTTACATGATGTTCAGACTGTGATTCTGTTCCTGAGGCCACAAGCTGCCCCTCCTAAAAAGTTTCTTGTCTTGTTTTGTCTCAAATTCAAAAGAATAGTAGATCTTCATAAATGATAGCTAATATATCTGGATGTCTATGGTAAAATATTGGAAAAAAACTCTTAGACAAAATGCTTGAAACAAAAATTTATTCCCTCTTTCCTAAATTACCAGAAATGACTAACGTCATTGAAGACTTCTAGCCTTGACTTCTAGCTTGACATTGATGGCTCTAACATAAATGACCTTTTGTGAGGAGATCTTCAGCACTTCTGTGAAACCATTCTCACATTCAGTTTCAAAGCCTCAAAATAAAACCACTCACATGCACATGGGTTGTATTCTTAGCCTTTAACTGAAGCTGTCTTCTCTTTGGCACTGTCGCAGCTGGTAGCATACAAGCTGATATATTACAAAATTGGTTGTTTGCTGTGGTCTTCTCTTTGCAAGGAGAGATTTAGGCTTCTGCACTGGTGGCTTGTGTGGACGCCAATTTTTCAAAGTGACTTAGGAGTCCTTTAGCTCCACGGCAAAATTAACTCAGACACCTGTTTGATACAGCAGAACTCTGAAAAAAAAATACAGGTGCAATCTTTCCCCTGTGTTTTGCCATGACAGAATATCTGTATTGGATACTTAAGTTTTTAACTATTATGAATCTACAGCCTCTAATGGGCTGGAAATAGAACTGGAAAATAAGGCAAGCAATAACATTACTGCTCTTTCATAAACATGGCCTCAACCTTTGCCAAGACAAATTTAAAAAAAAAAAATCCTGGGATTACCAGGAGTTCTGGACTCTTGTCACTTCTGATTTGATTCAGAAAAGACAGGTATTCAATAAAGCACAAAATGTGCTTGATTTTCACTCAGAGATCATTGTAAAAAAATTGCTGTTTGATCCCCTTTGCTTCTAGTTGTTTTGGTTTGTTTTTTAACAGCTCACAGTCTGTTAGTCTTGAGACCAAAAGGAAACCTCTGTGATGATATAAATCCGACAGTGAGCTTACTGCAGATCAATTGAACATTTAATTTTTTTTTCACATAAGCTACAAAATGTGTGGTCAGCTCCAATATCTTGGTTTGGAGCTAACAGTGGGTTTTAGTCTATAATCACGGATAGTAGATCAGTAACTGGTGGGTACTGGAATTGCTCTAAAGAAACTACACTGAGAACAGGGAATGTTAGAGGAAAGCTAACATTTTCACCAATGGTATAAAGGCTAAATAACAGTAAGGAAGATGACCTTAATAATTTCAGTCTTCCAGTGGACTGAAAGTAGATTTGTGATACCATCTGCAAAATACATTTTTGTGTTTATCCTTTGAGTTTCTACTATCTTTTGATTTTTCTACTCCACTCTGGTGAGACCTCGCCTATAGTACTGCACCCATCTCTGGAGTCCTCAGCATAGGAAAGACAGGGAACTGTTGGAGCAGGTTCAGAGGAGGGTCACAAAAATGATCAGAAGGTTGAAGCACCTCTCCTATGAAGAAAGGCCAAAAGAGTTTGGGTTGCTCAGCCTAGAGAAGACTCCAGGGAGACCTTACTGTGGCCTTTTGATACTTAAAGAGGGCTTGTAAGAAAGATAGGAACAAACTTTAGTAAGGCTTGTCGTGACAGGACAAGGGGTAATAGTTTTAAACTAAAAGATAGTAGATTTAAGAAATAGATACAAGAAGATATAAGAAATAGATATAAGTAGATAAAAGAAATAATTTTTTTTTTATAATGAGTGTAATGAGATACTGACACAGGTTGCCCAGAGAGGTGGTGGGTGCCCCACCCCTGGAAACATTGGAGGTCAGGCTGGATGGGANTTCTGTGAAGAAAATTTTCCTAATACACAACCTGAACCTCCACTGGTGCCACTTGAGGCCTTTTCCTTTTGTCCTGTCACTTGTCACCTAGGAGAAGAGACCAACTCCCACCTTGCCATAACCTACTTTTGGGTAGCTGTGGAGAGCAGTAAGGTCTCCCCTCAGGCTCCTCTTCTCCAGGCTAAACACCCCCAGCTCCCTCAGCTTCTCCTCACAGGACTTCTGCTCCAGATCCTTCCCAGCTCCATTGCCCTTCTCTGGACGCTCTCCAGCACCTCAATGTCCTTCTTGTAGTGAGGGGTCCAGAACTGAACAGAGGGTTTGAGGTGTGGCTTCACCAGTGCCGAGTACAGGGGGACAATCCCTTCCCTGGTCCTGCTGGCCACAATATTGCTGATGCAGGCCTGGATGCCATTGTCCTTCTTGGCCACCTGGGCACAGCTGGCTCATGTTCAGCCGCTGTCACCAGCATCCCCAGGTCCTTTTAGCCGCTCTGTCCCCAGCCTGCAGCACTGCAGGGTTTGTTGTGGCCCAAGGGCAGGACCCAGAACTTGGCCTTGTTTAACGTCGCACCATTGGCTTCGGCCCATTGATCCAGATCCCTCTGCAGAGCCTTCCTGCCATCCAGCAGATCAACACTCCTGCCCATCTTAGTGTGTCTCTGACCTCCTCCATGGCAGGTGGGTCACACTGGATGGTCTTTGGAGACCCAGCTCAAACTACTCTGTGATTCTGTGATTTTGGTGCACGGGCTGATATACACTAGCAAGGCACCCGACGCAAGTTGGAAAACTGAACATTTCATCAGTCACACATAATATTAACTTCTGAGTCTCTCAGAATAATTTTTTTTTTGCAATTGCCTTTTTCTGGATTCCTGTGTTTCAGCCTGGCTGTATAGGAAAACACTGGCAAGGAGCAGCACGCAGAGGGTGAGGCTACCTGGTGTTTTCCCCATGTCAGTGCTTACTGCGGTGTGGAACAAACAGCTTGTCATGCCAGCCCACGTGTTGTATTTGCTTGAGCCATGCAAATCCTAGGCTAGGATTCTTGTGCTATTACTCTGTTATACTCAGAGGCTAACATGAATTTAAGTGAGTCTAACTCAGTCATAATGTAATGAGAAGAAAATAATTATTTCAACGAAGTTATGCCATCTTCATAGTTACCCTGCAGAGTACACAAAGTGCAAAGTGCCCCTTGCTTAAATTTAGTAAATTCTAGTAAGCGTAGACCTTTTCTGAAAGCCCAAACTGACTAATTGTATTATTCATAAGTCAGCTCCCATAAGTATAAAACAACACATCTTACATCAAGTAAAGTGAATCCCAAATAGGAAAGAGAATTTTAAAAAAATAAGTTGCACCTAACTGTGTGTGAACTGTGAAATGTATTTTTAAATTAATTTTTTATTTCCCCTTGTCATTTCTGATCTTGAGTGCATTTGTAACCATCTTGTACCCATTGCTTCTGTTCCACACAACAGGTCAGAGATGCAGACATCAACCTTGCAAAATTTACTTCCAATCTATCCTCTCTCCTGCTTCCCACGCATATTAGTAAAAACCTTTAATTAAGACAATAACATTTCACTGCGAGAAAGCTGTCCAAAAACTCAACCAGAGTTTTTGTAATCATTCTTCCCTGGTAATGGCACTTTTGGCTGCTTCTAGCTTCCCTATCCTTCCATTTTTGCGCACTGTGGGAAGTAATTGTATCATGTCATCTACTTTTGTGCATGGCCTCGTAGTACAACTAAAGACATCTCCCAGAAACTGCTACCAAGAGGTGTGATCTTGCTCTCCCCCACTTCTTTCTGATGTGATTATCAATACTGTACTTCCTGATGGCATAGGCATCTGATCCCTGCAAATGCATGTTAAGAAGCGTAAATCAGAAGAAAGGCAATCACTTTTTCCTCTTCTTTCTTTTTTTTTGTTTTGTTTAGGGTTGGTTCAGGTCTGGAGCTTCAGGAGACTGATGGGACTGTCCCTGTGCACAGCAGCCAGACACTAAGTTGGCTTTGCTAAGTCACAAGCAGCACATTCAAGTGCCTGAATTATCTTGTTCTACTCTCAGCACTAAAGTGGAATTTAAAAAAAAAAGTGCTCTCAACTCCCATTAAACACCTTTAAATATTCAAATGTTTAAATATTTAGATGACCTGAATTGCTTCTAAGAGGTTCCAATTGAGGAACAGTAGTCGTCTAATTCATGCTCCCATTCCTAGTGGCCTGAGCATCTTCTCTGAGTCTATAATAACATTTTGGTTTGGAGCACTTGTGTGGTTTTAAAGACCATTTCCTAGCAGTTCCCACTTCCAAATGTTGGTTCAGTTCAGCATGCCTTTACATCCTATGTTAATGATAATTTTTCCTTTAAATAATTCACGTTTGCTATCTGAGACAGATCTGTTGTAAAGGAGTCCATTAATTTCTTGAATGCTATATCAGAGGTAAGTTTGGCCAAGAGATGTAAAATCCATTAGGAGATGTTAAAATGAAGAAAAACTGCTCACACTGGAATAAATTCAACTAAGAGACACACAGAATAAAATGTAGGGGAAAGAATAGCACAACTCTTTCTATAACCTTTGTATTCATCTTCAAATGACACTATTCCACTTTTAAATTTCAGTTATTATTGAGGTAATGGCATTCAGATTGTCAGTGTAGTATGACAATTACAGTAAAGAAAATATCTCTAAATCTTCAGAAAAGAAATTATTCAGTCTAACATGTACAATAGCTCCTGCCAGCGTAAGGGGAAACCATTGCTTTTATTCAAGTGACCTGGTAAGTGCCATCTACCACATCAACCAATAAAACATTGTCTCAGAAAATTATCTCTTTATAATCCTGCCAGAAACTTGCTGTTATTATCACTAGACCAGCTACTTTGATTTTAAATCTTTTTTTTTTGGTGGAAGAGCTAGCATCTTAGTGAATGCAGGGAAGTTTACCAGATTTACAGTGAACATGTCAGATGAAACACACTCAGAGGCAGATTTACTGGGGAAGAGTGGAAAGGATACAAACCCTACCACTGGTTTCTGACTTCCTCTCCTCTGCCTTAGGGCTTGGAGCTTGTAAGCTCCCACTCCCTACTCTGAATTTTCTTTGGGCTCCCCATATTTGATGCACAGTGTGAGGAAGACAGAGAGAGCCTGTAGCACTGTGCAGAATCCTAAACTTCTCCCACACTTGTGCCCCGCAGTGCCGCCCAGCCCCAGCAGGTAATGACCCAGTGACACGCCCTCGTTTTATAAGAAAGCTTTGTTTAAGTGAAGTCCACAATTTGCCTCCTATAGTGCAGATACAAGTTCGAGCAATCAGTGCTCTGCTTGAGGTACTCCTCCTAATTACAACAAAAGATCACGTGTTCTTGTTCCCCCGTGCAACTTGTGATGTAATTCATCGTATCCTTTCCTCGCCTCCACAAAAACTGAGTAATGAATGGAACCGTTGAGTATTGGGTGGAGCTTTTTCATCTCTGACTGGTTACAGGAACTTTATAGGAAAATCTGTTTCAATTGTTAAAGTATTCATCATTAGGGTTTCCTTGGGCTTTCCTTCTCATCCTTACCATTGCGTATCCAAATTAGCTTCCTGGCTGACATTGGATAGACTGTGCAGAAAGAAGTGAGGGCAGAATGAAGCTAGGGCAGAACGGAGCATTCAGCATATATCTCTGCATATTCTTCATGTAGAAAACTAGCTTTCTGAAAAATTTCCTGGATTTCTAAGGGATTTGCCAACACTGACAACTGTCAAAAAGACTAAAGTAATTCCAGTATGAATGAAAAAATATTTAGAAATGTGGTCACCTTTAGAATATGTCTTTGCACAGACTGTTAATTTTAATATACTCTGGCTATTGATGTGGTAAGAGTCCATTAGCGTGAGGAAATTCAGCATGGCTACAGTATTTAGTGATTCCTAGTGTTTCAGTGGCATTTATTTTAATGCAGTAGAGAATCAAAAGCTCGTCCCAGCCACAGATTGTGATGGCCCATGTTTCTGTCATTCCTGATAGACTTGTCCCTCTTACTCTCGATGACTCATGGTTGTGGAGATTTCAGAATTTCCCCTGACAATATATTACATGCCTGCACTATACTTACTGCTAAAAAGTTCTCCTAATAGCATTCTTGAATATTCCTTGCAGCAATACATGCCCACTGCTTCTTGTTCTTCCCATCATGGACATCTGACATGCTCTAGACATGTCTGTGTGGGTGTTTGAATAGAAGTCAGGATTTCAGACAGTGTTTGGATGGAAGGATTGCATCACATGTCTGGTGAGCTATTCCTGATAATAGAGCCTAATGCAGCATTCTCTTTTCATTGAAACAGCATGGCATTGTTGACTCATGTTTGGTTGATGGCTCACAGCAGCCCTTTGATACGTTTTTTTCCAGAACTTCTTCACAACCAGTTGTTTCCTGGTCTTTATTTGTGCCGTTGATTATTTCAGCCTAAATGTTGCTTACACCCAAAAAAAGTGACCCACCCTGATTAAGATTCCCCAGCACACACTGCTGCAGTTTGTCAGATTAGCAATGCAAGTTAAGTGCATTTCTCCTTGATTCTGCACTCCATTCCTTGGCTTCACATTTATTGCATGGACAGGTGATATCTATATCCTGACACTCAAATCTTTGGGAAGGTGGGATATGTTTTGCCACTTATTGAAGGTAAATTTGCAAACTGAAAATCAAGTCAGTTGTATCCATGGAAACATCACTTAAACATATGAGTCTGCAGTTTCTCCTCTAGCCCTCTGATTAGAATCTGGGTGTTCTGCAGACCAAGTCCTTCTAGTCCAAAAAAATAAATCATCAGGAGCAGTCATTGTGTCCAGAACACTCTGTGGACATAAAGGACACTTGTAGAGTTCCTTAATAGATCCCATCAG
The DNA here is from genome assembly GCA_013398855.1 of Mohoua ochrocephala. Lineage (NCBI taxonomy): Eukaryota > Metazoa > Chordata > Aves > Passeriformes > Acanthizidae > Mohoua > Mohoua ochrocephala. Next base: position 238,514 of record VZTA01009858.1, read on the forward strand.
CATTTAAAACACATCTGTACTAAACAACATTCTGTTAATTCACTATTTAATGCCTAGTTTGGAACTCCCAATTGGTCTGACTTTTCATATCCTTTATTGAGCTCAACTGCCAGAAGAACTGGGCTTGGAATCAGAAGTGTTTGGACAATTTGAGAGAGTATTTAGCCAACAAGTATGGCACCTTCTTTGTGACAGTGCATGCAGAGCAATATCATGCAGAGCAAAACCAGTGTTCATTGTTATGAACCAATACAGATGTGGCTCTTAGTTTCTATTCTACTAATTAACAAGCCATTATGATTTCATGAGCAGAGGTGTGAGAGAACACCTAACTAGTTGGTTTGAATTTTATTCCCAGTCCAGATCCTGGCAACCTTATTCAAGACGTTTTGTCTCTGCTACCCAGCTTTGTAGTTAGGCAATGGTTACTGGCTTCCTGTTCAGAAACAGCACTTTGATGGCAGCTAGAGGGGGGAATTGTTTTAAGTCTTCATTGCTGTGGTTTTCAGTAAAACAAAAAATTATTTTTTTTGTCCCCAAAGAGATGACAATTACTTTCAAATTTAACTTTCCAATGCAACATTTCAAATCAGCTTTCTGTCCCCAAAATATTCCGCAACATTAATAGTTTTACCAAATATTCCCATCACTGAATATATTTAGAAAAGTAAATTCAGAAGGAATTTGAATGATGCCTAAAGTAATTCCCTTTAAAATGTGAATGAAAATGTATATATTATGAGTTGTATATTCAGCTATGATATCGGCGACAAAAGATCAAAAGTGTTGTACTTTCAAGTAAAAACTTCTGGGAAAGAATACATCTGCAAACTGTTTTCGTTATGCCCTTATGCCTTTTCCTCCTAAAGAAGCAAAATTTTTTTTAATATGTCTGACAAATCTGAATAGATTTCGGGGGGGTAAAGAAAAGACAGTTCCCAGTCAGATGTTAATCCTTCTGCTAAACACCAGATTATGGCAGATAGTAGCAGTATGAGAAACTGTCATAGAAAGGTTCAGAAAAATCCTTAATACAAGAAAATATTTGGGCTCAAGATTATCTCCATCTATACTGAAGACCCTTGATTTTTCTTTCTACCGCCATGAAGCCCTGTGGGGGGGTCAGCAACTTATTTTAGATTTCAGATCTGCATTTTCATTGCTAAATGTCCTTTTGGCAGGAGCATTTCTAGCATTTTTTTTCGAAGTACATTGTTTAAACAGTCTTGCTTGCTATAAAAAGGAGAATGAATTTAAATTTTAATAAGAAAAACCCACAGTGTGCACCAGCAGAAAATTAAAGCTCCCCTGTGCTGCCTTTTGTCCTCTGGGTTTTTTCAAGGGACTGGTATCACTCTAATATTAATTGCCTTCAGTATTTCTTATGAATGTTATGATTAGGATTTACAGATAGAATCTTTTTAATAGACCAACAGTTGGATACAACTCTATAATTTGGTTATGTGTAAAGCTTATGTGAGGAAATGCATTCTGAAACAACTACAGGCAAGTGTTTCTGTGTATTCAACTGCAAAACCCAACACACCCTAAATTATTTTATTACAACATTTGTATGAATTTGCTACAATTATGCTTAACTAAGTAAAGATGCTGGTGGGTGTTGGCATAGCACTGTTTTCTTGTCTTTGATTTTTGCACAAAATCCAAAAAATGACAATTACATTAAAATATGCAGCCATAATAAAAGTATGACTTTATTTTTACCATCAGGAAAAAAATTGAGCAATTATGATTCCCATTAGCAGGAAATAAAACTTTTTGAGGCCTAATTCTGAAATGTAATGAACAGGAAAAAAGACTGCTCAATTTTATTATGATTGTTGTTATTATTGCTATTATTTGAGGTCTGTGTGCACAGCTGTGTTACCTTATGAAACCCAGAGAAGAAAAGATTGCTTAGAAAAGAAATTACAAGATGTGGCAGAAGAGGCAAGATGAGAAGACATTTCTGCACTTATATAACTCTTTACAAAAGTTAACCAAAAATTGAATGTGCAGCACTGGTTAAAAGGGAATATCTAAATCTTGATTTCTAATAGATGCAGAGATATTTCCAGAGGTAATTTTACTAGAGAGTTCAGGCTTTAGTCTGTCTTTTTTCTCTGTCACAGAGAAGAATCTCGCCCTTCTTAGACTACATGAATAAGATCTGAATAAATTCAACCAATGTGTTGCTTCTTAGTGATTTCTAGCCAAATTTTCAGTACTGCTTCTCATTGAATTCACACGACTTTTGAAAATCCTACTAAAGAAGTACCTGTGTGTTTAGGTGTCCAACTACTTCCTGGCTGGCAGGAATACAAAGTTGTACCATTTTATGCATATTTTTTTCCTTTTTTTTTTCCCTTTGCGTGCTGGGATGCTAAATTAAGCTTAATTGCCCAAGGAGGAATTGCATTCATCACGAACAATCAGAACCGTAGAAACGTTTAGTTTGAAAAAGACCCTTAAGATCATTGAGTCCAACCATAATGAGTACCAATGAAAATTCGGATTGAAAAATTATGAAAACATGGATTTGGCTTATACCTTCATTCTTTGCATGTGTCCTTGCGGAGACTCTGACTCCCTCAAAAATAGTCACATTCTCCTTTAGGCTCCATTAATGCTGCCTGAAGTGAAGGAGGTGGGGGAAAAAAAAATTTCTCATTTAGATCTGTGGTCATTCACACAGTTTTCTTCACTCAGAATGGTTCTGGATGGAGATCTGTAGAGTCAGGTTATCAAAAGAACTGTTGTCTGCATAGGTGCAGGACTGAGCTGTGACTGTATTTATGAGGCTAAATGTGGTAATTATAAATCGGTCTTATGTGTAAGTGAAAGTACAATTTTTATGCTTACTATGGCATTGCAGTTTCGCAAAGATTTGTTTCATCATTGACAGGAAAATACTGTTTAAATGCCCTAAAATTTGGATTTTTAAGCAGTAATCTCGGGGTTCATGACAGCTAGTCACACTAGTCTCACATTTTTCTGTAAAAGAAAGTGGTTTACACTGACTTAATTTTTTAATTCATCGTTGTGTTTGTTTTTGGTAGCTTGTCATTCAAACTCTGAAAACTTCGGATTTTGGTAGTATGTGGCTAAGGAGGAAACACTGACATCAGAAGCAGTTGGCAATATTAGTAGACTTTTATTAAAAGTGTACACTAGAAATATCTATTTTTCAGTGTTCTCAATTACCCTAATTAATTCATAAATCTTACCATAAAAGGGGAGACAGAGAGCTCTGAGCTAAAACTAATCTTACTTCTTGACTGACCTGCTAGCAAAATATGCTATGCCAGGCTGTCTGTGAAACCAGTGGGCATTAATCACTTGTCTAATTCCACCTCTCCTCTTGTTAAAAGACTATCCAGCACTCTGATACAACTGAGATCAAGTTTCAGCTGCATGAAAGGTTGACATTTTTCCCTTTCTAAAATTCTTTCATGTCAGCTGAACAGGTAAGAAGGCAATAAGCTATAAATTCTCATTAAGAGACTTTGATTGCCTCTTTGTTAGGACTTTATGATTTTCTGAGACCTCAAGGGGAGTAGGTGTCCAGCTGCCCTCAGAAGCTGCAGTGACTAGGACAGCTAGCTCCCTTAGGAAGCCCTTGCCTCAGTGTTTGAAATGACTACGATATCCATGTGATCTACAAAGCATGCACTCACTTCAAATATCTTCTGCAAGCTTCTAAAGAAGTCATACAGCCTTTAAACATATTCCTGAGGCTTGTTTGAATTTAAGGAATGTAAATCAATATAACCTCAAGTTGTCTTTATTTGCACAATGATCTAAGAGATTTCTTTTGTGGAAAGAAAGCAATGACTTGTATTTCAGGAGACAATGGGCACATTTAATAGCACTTGGCATTTGCATACTTTTACCATGTCTGCAGTATGTTGGCAGCTTTTACTGTGCTGGAAAGGTCACTGGACTAGAACGAGTGGGTGATAAGGACAGAAGAGCTGACTGTGAGCATCCCACAAGTTTGACAGCAGCGGATTTGGGTGCTCTTGAAAAGGCCGATATTGAGTGAGGCTTCCAGGATGTGACTTTTACATGAAAGACCACAGTGGTGCCTGGGAAACTGTCTCCATCTGAAACGAAAGAGAAAGCTTAAACGTTGTTTTCTAAAGGGGTGAAAAAGGTGGTGAAGCCAAACAGAAAAGACTGAATATGTTGTAATACACAGTAAGAAAGAGAGGCCCTGATGTAACTCTGCTTATTAGAGCTATGAAAAAAATATGAAGGTAGTGAGCAGTTCATTTTTCAATTCATCCAATAACTGTACAGAAATCCTGCCTCTGCCTTCCAATTGCTTACTGTGGCTGCCTGACAGAGATCTGCCACATTTCAATCACATTTCAATTTGTTGCAGAAACAATAATATTTGCCTGTGAAACTTCCAGCACTGTCCATGAGCAGGTCTCTGTTATGAAATAGGCTCCCCAAAAAGGCAGTGCTGTGGATCCATTATTGTTCCTGTTGGTGATCAGCAAGGTAACCATTCAGACCTGACAGCTCAGGCTGGCATTTTTTCGGTATTTAATATTTAGTATAAAGAGAATGTAACTTGGGTTCATATTGATGGAGTTCTTCTGGTCATTCGGCATCTGGATAAAATGCTTGATCTCACACTCCTTATTTCAGTTCTCGTTAACTTCATTTAATATGTGTGTTCTCATGAGCTCTTCCTCATCATTTACATGTGTAGCACATGTGCCCAGGTTCTGTGTTTCTTCTTCAGCATGGCAGCATGTCCTTCTTTATCTAAGAATTAGTGTTGAAGGGAACAAAGACAGCTTTACTTGGCAAACATGTGGGATCCTTTCAGATGAAATATTCACAGCAAAGCATATAGAGATTTGTTTCCATTTGTTTAGACATCAAAAGTCTCACTGGATTTAAAATGCTTGTAAATTATCTGAGCTTAAGTTAGGAGCTTGCCAGTGCTGTCTGTTTTGGGGCTAGTTTCTAAATACTGTTTATTCCCAGTCAAGAACTGCAGAGATGTAAAAATTCCTGTTTAGAAGGAATAATGCAATGATTTTTTTTATAATTAGTATAAAGGCTTGTGTTTAGTTTGGTCTGTGGTTCGAGTGATAGCATGCATCCACTCAGGTTTTATCCAAACACATTTGCTGGTCTCTAATAAAGGTGGTAATTTGTGGGCTCCTGAGAACACTTGCAAAGAAAGCATATGATTACAGCATTCTGTGGAATGCTCAGAGCTATCAAGCCTCTCTTATTTCAAGCAGATTACTCATAGTAGTCTGTTACCATGCATAACAGGGTGCTTTGACTAGTAATAGGGGCAAACAAGCTTGTAGGAGGGAGATAGATCTGCACTGCACCTCCACCTGGGAGTAAGGGGAGTAAGGCCTGAATAGAGGAGGATTCACTTGGCAGAAATATTTATGTGACAAAGGCAGAAGGTAAATAATAGCACTGATGTTTTTTACGGAGGTCTTAGTGTCAAAATAGTAGTGCATAATTGAATTCAAGCTTCAGCTATTAATGTGCCTCTCAAATGCTTGCGTGCATTACTGGCTGTACATTCAGTGGCTCTTAGGCACTTGCTCATACCTGCCCTCCATGTTTATTTGCAATGGGAGGATTTGTACTTTTAAACTACCATTTCTGAAAATCCAGCTGTTGGCCCTGGACAATGTGCAAAACGTATTTCAGATGTGCAGCTTAGTTGTTTCAGACTCTGGTTTGCAAGTTATAATATAAAAAATGTAGAAGAAAGAAGTAATGCTCAGTATGGTGGTGTCATAGATCAACAGTTCAGGCAGAGAAGGGAAGTTCTTGTCTTGGATCCAGAAAAATGGGAAATTCAAATTTATAGCATTTTGGTAAAGGGGCCCTTATTGGGCCTTGCCCCCCTTGTCCCCAGACAAGCCTTCTGTTGGTGTCCTCAGCTTTATCCATTTCAGTGGCTATTTTCTAGTTTATAAGGTGCCTGTTGCTTAGTGTACTGACAAGAAGGCAAAACAGCTTAATTTACTCCCTGCTACTCTTGAAGCAGCATTCACAGTATTCACCATTTTTCACTGAAATCGAGGGACAAATTTCTTTGGAAAATCTTCAAGATTTTGCAAAGAAGTACTAAGAAGAGCAACTATGAGAGGGAGGCTTACCTTGCAAGGATGAATTGTAATTGGGAGGAATAGAAAACAGACTCCTAATCCTCAGGGACCCAGACATCATTAGACCACATTGCATTGATTTCCTTTATAACACTGGTAAACAGCTTTCACTTTGCCTTTTCCTTCATTGGCAAAGAACTTTTTATGTGGAGGAAACATTTGGGGTTTTTTTAATTTTAGTGGGGAGAATTTAAATGTAGTAAAAAGTCACCCATAATTCTCTCTTTTTGCTATTACTTATGTTTTGCAAACATTTCTTTTATGTAGGTTTGCTAAACTCAGAAGCTGTATAGTGATGCACCTTATTAAAGGTATTTCCATGTCATTCTTCTTTGAGACTTACATTTTCCAGTTTGCCACTTCCATGGCCTTTGTTCATTTTAGTAATACAGTGGAGAGCTTTTTTTTCTGTCCAGAGAATTCAGTAATGTAGAAAAGCAGCTTGAGAGTCAGGTGTACTTTGTAGTTGATTATGTACACCAAAATTTCTTCTAAAAAAATGGAAAAAAGAGACTATTTTCTATTAGAAGATGTTGATTGGCATTAATTATATTCCTGTCCTTTATTAGCTAGATGAATTTTCCATTATTTCAGGCCTGACGGACAGTAGACTAACTAGCCTAATCCTTGCCAAGCACTTACAAGTATTAAGATTCTTCTTGTCTGCTGTATTTCCTACTTATTCCACAATTTATTTTTTACAGTGGGAATGTTAGTGGCCAGGACTTACCATGGAGACTTTGGGTGCAAATTCTCCAGAACTGCTTGCTTTAAAAAAAAAATAGTTTAAACACTGATGTAGTACATAACAGCCCTTTTATCAGCTAGCGAACTAAAAAGTATTCTCTCTTGGTATGTTTATAGGTTTACAGATTATAAATATTTTTAAATAGTGTTGTTTTTGCAGTATTACTTAAAATTTTATCATGTCTATCAAGTAATGTGTGTGTTCCAATACTATCAAATAATGTGTCTTAGAAATTTATACAAAAATTTGGAAGCTATATTTCCATAAATATTCATAACATTCTTTTTCTTGCCAGACATTATTTTTCCCTTGTGTCCTTAGATTTTCTCATCAGTTTTCTATATTTCAGAAATTCTAATTTACGCTGATATCTATTTCTCCTGTTTCCCCTTCTGTCATTTTCTGTACGTGGTAATTGCTGCCTTCATTCATCCACTGATTTGTAGCTTTTTAACAGTCTCTAATAAAATTTTTTCATTAAGAAATCCCAATTAACTTTAATATTCCTCCCACTAACTTTCATTACTTTCTTGAGCCTTGATGAACTGTGTTTGTGTCTGTTTGTGTGTGAGATTATCCTACTTACCTCAATCAACATCAATGAGTTATTGACATTGCTTCCAATGCATCCTTCAACATCGGTCCAGTGATTAAGTCATCAGGAGTTATCTTGTGAACTGAAATTACACTTGAGTTAATAGATGATAGACTGGTCTACAGAGCTGCATAATATTTCACTGTTTGGTGGCAGAGTACCTCCTGTGTCTGCTTCCATAATTGAAGTCCTTGCTAATACAATTTCATTTCTTTCCAGATATATAAAGATGGATTTAAGGACTAGCTTGCCCTGTTTTCAGATTTGATTCAGTAATCATTTATGTATAGAACAGGTTTATGAGTAACTCAAAACAATTCAGGGGAATTTTAATACAGAATACAGATATCATCCTCTTCATTTCCTCCTTCCCCATCTTATTTTGTATCTGTTCTCTTCTTCTTAGCTTAGCCATAAATGCACAGGATTGAACAGAAAAGTGCTTAGATATTTATGATAGTTTCCTGCTGCTGTTGCCAGCTCATATTGAGATTTTATCCCTGATGTGCTGGCACAGAAGGTTGTTTTTACTCTAGTTCTCAAGAAATAAAAGCCAAAAGGTAGAAACAGGAAGATGAGTTCGCCCACAAATTGCTCAGGGGGGTGAACTCTGAGTTTGTATTTTGGCACTCCCCCTTCAAAATAGAAGAGCCACGGGTTTATATCTGCAAACAGAGCTAAAAAGGAAGTAATGCAAACAAAAGTTGATTTCTGCAGATAAACATTTAATTTGATATGACACATGGTGGTGAAGAAGAAAATATAATGACTATCCTAGGTCTATGAGGTCTCCTGTATACTCGAATTCTCTTTCCAGTGTCTTTTGATGCTTTACTGCCTCTGAAAATGCCAGTGAGGGGAGTCCATCAGTGTCTTCAGAAATGTAACCTCTGCTATCTATTCTGAGTAAGTGGATGGCACAAACTATAGAAAATAAACCTAGGTTTGTGAGGAAAAAAAAAGATCTTGTTGAATCCTTTTCATATTTTTAGTAATTGCTTTCAAATAAGACTGTTTCTCATTATTTTAACAGCAATGAAAACAAAAGGGCCCTATGAAATTAATATTTGTAAAAATTAATATATTATACCTTTGCTTATCTCCAGAACTATACCTTCCAGCCTTTTTACCTGGATTGTCTGACTCTTCTCTTAGTTTTCAGTGAAATAGGGAATTTATTTTCTTTTTTTTTTTTTAATGCATTTGGAAATTTGTTCTGGTTTTTGCTTTTGTTTGGTATCTGTGTAACATAGGCGGATGAACTAAAGGGCCTTTGCTGTGAGTTTTATTTTTGTTTGATTAGAAAACTTTAATGGCAAAATCAGCTTTCACCATACCTTGTTTTAATGACAAAGGCTGTTTTTCTGTCAGTACTCACTGGAGGTTGAATTTTCATTTGGCAGTTTTCATGACACTTTCTGTATTAATTTTTCTATCACAGTTTGAGCCCCTGAGTTTGACTGTTGGTGAGCCGCACAAAAATGCAAATGTGGACTGAAAATTAATTTTGGAATAAAAACCTGCTGGTATTACTCAGTTGTGAATAGGCTGAGTCCAAATACTGGTGCTGAGAACAGAAAAAAGCATCTAGCATACTGGGCAAACAATTCATGATGGACTCAGAGCATAGAAACACTGAAAATCTTATTAATGCAACTAATTTTTTGGGCTTGATCACAACAGCAACAAATTTGCCCTGGAAATGTAATGCATATGTGTATACAAAGAGGATGCTGGTAGCTTTCATCTTCTTACTTCAAGATTATCAGTGCAACACGCTTCAGTTACAGGGAGAATTTCATTTGGGTGTAACTTCACTAGAACAATGTCTTTTTGCTGTATCCTGTATTGAATGCACAAATACTCATGATCTGAAAACTTCATCTGAGAAGAGATCAATGTCCTGTGCTGTTCTAGAAAGAATTAAATAATCTATCATTGATCTACAGGGACAACTTCTGTTTAATTAAGTTGGTATCTTCTGCAAGAGTCCTTGTCAGACTCTCACAGCCTTTAGAACTGCAAAAGGAAAGGAAGAAACCAAAGCAGCTGTGGAGTCCCCACACTGCAGCACCTGCCAGCCCTGGAAGGGTCATTGTGACACCTATGTGTGGTCCTGGATGCAGGGATGTAGTTTAATTTAATCAGAGTTTTGTTTGTTGGGACATTCAGGGACTACTCACCCAGTACGGGTCCGTCTGCCAAATGCAAACACCTCCGTGTGAGGGACAATGACCTCTATCTTCAAGCTTCATGAACGTGTCTCCAGCAGAGTTAGCGAGGAAAAAGCCTTCTCTGGCTTCAGGGAGGGAAGGGGGTCATAACTTTCAACAGGAGATCTAGTCCTGGTTTGCATCACCTTTACTGAGGACCAGCGTACCTTCTTGCTCATTTACTTTCACAAACACCTACTGATTTCTACCTAAAATATAACCTTCCAATGAGGTTTTCAGGCTGCCAAGAGGAGGGTGAAAAGAGCATTGCTGAGAATAGTCTACCTGTGAAGGCTGACTAATCTTCCCAGCCTTGAAACTAGCACTCACATAGAAGTCCAAAAGCCTACCCTGTTTCCTGTAAAGCCCCTGGGGTTTGAGGAAGAGGTTAGCAGCCTTCTCTCTGACTTCACTGGCATCATTATGCCAATCTGCTCAGGGTTTCTCTTCTGAAGGATACGGAACCCAGTGCATTAACAGAACCCTGGTGTTTTTTCTCATGTTTCAAATCCAGATCACTTTATTTCTGGGATAACACAAGGAGAGCAGATGCAGAAAAGCAGAATCTGTGGAGCCATACACACCTGCTTGCCTTTTCTATGAAAATCAGTATGACTGCCAAAGAGAGACATTGAGATCTGAGCAGGTTTGAATGCGCATTTGAACACCGGAGGAGGCTCAAAACAAGGAAGCAGCATAAAAATAGAACAAGGATGTTATCTCTCTTTGCTGTAAAGAGGCACCACAAGGCAGAATCATGACAGTGGGTTGTGTTCAAATTGATGCATACCAGTGACGGCATAAAAGCCAACAGCCATCTCAAAATTAAAACCCATTTCTAGAGGAATAATGGATTTTAGGAAACCATTGTCTTTTACATGCGTATTACAACAGGCAGGCAGAGAAAATGGAAGCGACCACACAATCTTAACTGATATCCAGATTATGTTTGCAAAATGCCATTTGTGGTGTCACAAAATACATGGTCTTCCATCAGGCGTTCCTTAGAATGAGAGTGATGGAGTTCGTGTGGAAAGCAATATGTTATTTGCGTTCAGACCTGCCCTGTAGCTGCTGTGAGGGGACCTTCTGCCTTGCCTGTTGGAAGCTGAGCTCCTCAGAGCCATGCAAGCAGGCCAATTGATTGACACTGAAATTAAGGCTTTTCTCAACCATTCTTCAGAGGCCCATCTGCAGCAAGGAATTGTGGAACAGCTTTACAGAGCAGGCACTCAGCAATAATTTCTCCAAATACCCCCTACCAGCTAGTTATTTCTCTTAGTCTGGTTCTAATGTGAAGAGCATGGCAACAGGTCTGGTCTTGGATACAGCAGAGGCAGTTCATCATACTGTCTTTCAGGAGTGTAATTTACTCCTTCGGGGGTCTTTTATGCCTTTTCATGGGCTCAGCTAGAACATTGTCCTCCAGATGCAAAGTAAAGTATTTTATTTTTTGTTTCTCTGTGCATGAGTAACAGTTTTGTTTGAAAACTGGAGAGGGGAGAGAGGAAAACAGTGGACATAATGAGGGGAAATATCTGAAAAAGCAGTAGAAATATAAAGAGAGAGAAGGTGCTACCACTAGGTAGCTGTTCTGGAAAACAGGCTAAGGGATAGCTCAAGGCCTAAAAAATTTTCACAACCTGGGTAAGCGGAAAAAACGTGAGCTGTTACATGCCTTCAGGAGACTGCCTCTTGACCTGGAACGGCAAACCTGTAATTATGCTGAACTTTTAATGTAACAGCTAATCTAAGAACTTAATGCTCCACTGTGGATGTAAAACAGAAAGAATAGATAAAAGTTCTTCTAGAAAAGTATCAGCAGTGAGCTTTAAGGAAGAAAATACCTGCATTCCTGACATTTAAAAAAATTTCTTTCATAAAGTGAAAAGTTGTTGCTCTCCAGAGCTGATGAGTATTTCCCTCCTTTCATCTGTCACTTGCAAAGAGATATGAAACATTTATTTTCCCAATCCTCCCAGAATTGGTAATAAATTGTCAGAGCCAGCCATTCATATCTGGTGGCTTTTTAAATAAAGGATTAGCCCTTCAATATTTCATTTTTCTCCAGAATTGCTCTATAAGCTTGCTGAGAAGGAGGTAATACGTAAAAGACTGTGAGGGAAAAGCTATTTGTCCAATGTCAGAGAGATATGGGCAAGAACTTTAAGACATATTTTATTTTCTCTCCCTCCTGCTCTGTGTGTCTATATAGATGTATACAGGTGTGTGGGAGAACTGAGGGAGACAGACTGGCTGTCAGAACTGCCAGCTTTTGTTGAAGTTGTTATTGTGGACTTTTGCAAGCCAGCAGATTTCTGACAGAATTAAACTGTTGATAGGAAACTATACAGGGGAATATATCTTGCTACTAGTAGTGCTCTGAGGAAAAAACCCAAGCGCTCAGTAACGCACACAGACCTCCCTTGCAGGCTACTTTTGGGGCAAACAGAAGCCCTGTGGGGATTTAAAAGAGCAGTCTCTGCTCTTCTGCGGCTTTCCTCAGCTCGGGCACTGTGTTGAGTCTAGTCTGGAAGTACTGAAGCGAACAAAATGATGATATAAGCATGGGAGAGGGGGAAGTGTTTAGCTACCTGGTGGGTCAAACCATGATGAAGAACATTTATGAAAAACAGCATGCTGCTTTTGAAAGGTCACTGGAAAATGTGTCCTTGGGGAAGATTCACGGTTTCTGCTTCCCAGCCTGGTGTCTGTCCCCAGGCATGAACCGAAGAAGTGCATGTCACTCCTCCATGCTTTTGTGTTGAAACAGCTCTTTGGGAGCTGCTCTCCTGTTCTCATTTGAATTTCAACCTTTATGGTCAAAACGGAAAGGAAAGGAGTTTACCTGTGTGTTATTTACTCTGTTCTCCCGTGCTATTCTCCGGTGATGAATGAGATGCCATCAGTATATTTATTATATATGGCACAAGAAATGCAACGTGACTGAAAACCATTCGCATCTCTGATAAAGTCTATATCCCAGTTCTGTGGGTTTGGAGTGATGACAAACCTCTCAGGATGTGGAAAATGCTATTTCCAGAAATTCTCTTCTCTGTGTGCAGGTCACATCAAAGAGAGTTCCCGCTTTTTAGCATCAAGGATGGAATTCCTTCTGTCATCGTGAAATGCAATACTGCAGTGAAGCCGTAATTTGGAGTTGTAGGGGCTAAGTATAGAGATGAAGTTAGAAAGAGCAAGGATTATATAAACAATTGGTGCATGAGCTGCTCAGATCTTACTGGGAGAAAATTCCGGATGATACCTTCTTCTTCCAGATGCTGAGTAGGACTCATTTGCACACCTGCCTAATTCCACAGTAACAAGCATTGCACTTGTGTGTACTGAGCAATGAGTCTTTTGATGGAAGTAATGACATTTTGTGGCTTAACTGTAGAGGCAACTGAAGTGTGAAGTTGCAGTGAAAAATGTATAGTTATGGTCTGGTAAGGACTGCCAAATGCCTTCCAGTCCTGTCGGGAAACCACAGCTCCCGGTCCTCTTCACCAAGTCTTTGCATTTTCCTAGCCATTTAAATGAATTTTAGATACCCGGAGACATCTGAAGAAAATCCAGTCAGTGAGTGAGAGAGAAGATTATCATTGCAGGAGCTCACTGAAGATGGGGGCCTAATATGGTTTCTATGGAGATATTAAGATGTGTTGGGCAAAAAGAGATGCATTTCATTACAACCCATGTAGCAATGAGGTTATATTGCAGCAGGCTCTGCAAAAGCTGCCACTCTGGTCTAGTCAAATGAGACCAGAAGTTGATCATGCAGAAAGGGAGAGGAAAAGTGGTAGTGAAATATTTACCTTGACATGATGAAACCATCAGCAAATCCAGCCTGTTTTTCTGGAATGTGTAACAAGGTGCTGAAAGCTTCTCAGCTGTGTGGTAGGACTTTGGCTCCCGGCAGTGAAATTTGCACGATCTCCCTGAAGTGCAGAGTAAGAACACGGAAAAAGTTTTTTCAGCCTGAGAGAAGAGTGCTGCATTGAGTGAAATTACTGAGGTTCTCCTCACATCCACTGCTCAGAAGACATGACAGTGACTAAAGGCTGGCCAATCATGAAGTGTATACAAATCACAGAAGCACAGAAGCAATTTGGTTGGAAAGGGCCTTTGAGATAAATCAAAGAGATAAGGCCTTTGAGATAAATCAAGTCCAGCCTATCACCGAACACCGTCTTGCCAACCAGACCATGGCACTGAGTGCCACGTCCAGTCTTTTCTTAAACTGTTCCAGGGACAGTGACTCCAACGCCTCCCTGGGCAGCCTGTTCCAATGCCCAATTACCCCTTCTGTGAAGAACTTCTTCCTAATGTCCAAGCTAAACCTCCCCTGGAGCCACTTAAGACTGTGTCTTCTTGTCCTATTTCTGGTTACCTGGGAGAAGAGACTGACCCTCACCTGGCTACACCCTCTTTTCAGGGAGTTGTAGAGGGCAATAAGATCTCCCCTGAGCCTCGTCTCCACCAGGCTAAACAGCCTCAGTTCCCTCAACCACTCCTCATATGACTCATGCCCCAGCTCCATTGTCCTTCTCTGGACACGCTCCAGCATCTCAACATCCTTCCTAAATTGAGGGGCCCAGAACTGGGCACAGCGCTCCAGGTGTGGCCTCACCAGTGCTGAGGACAGGGGGACAATCCTTGCCCTGGTCCTGCTGGCCACACTATTGCTGATACAGGCCTGGATGCCACTGACCTTCTTGGCCACCTGGGCACACACTGGCTCACGTTCAGCCGCTGTCCCAAGTCCTTTTCCCTAGGGCAGCTTTCCAGTCACTCTATCCCCAGCCTGTAGCACTGCAGGGTTTGTTGTGACCCAAGGGCAAGACCTGGCACTGGGCCTTATTGAACCTCACACCATTGGCTTCGGCCCATTCATTCAGCCTGTCTAGATCCCTCTGCAGACCCCTTCTGCCCTCCAGCAGACTGACATTCCACCTCAACTTGGTGTCCTCTGTAAACCTGCTAAGGGTAGACTGGATCCCCCTAATCCAGATCATCAATAAAGATACTAAACAGGACTGGGCCCAACACTGATCCCTGGGGGGGCACCACTAGTGGCCAGCCACCAACTGGATACAACATCATTCATCACCAATGCAAAGTAGCAATAACAAAGAAGCCTTCTCCTTCAGTCTTCCATCATACGTCTGCAGCAGGATCTGTGCATCTGCTTTTCCTTCTTGGAGAAGCAAACCAAGAATCGATGGATTTCAGACCTCTAACAGCAGCAAGCTAGCTTTTATATCCATTCGCCTTTCCTCCTTCCAAGTCAATATAATGCACCCAGCAGCCAAATGGTCCTGACTTGCTGCTAACACTTGAGGTGCAAGAAAGGAAAATGAGAATTGGGCAGTAAGGAATGCCTCTGAGTCACAGTACCTCCTGATGTACAATTGCAATTGAAATTGCAGCAATTGAGATTGTAGAAATTGAGACAGCCTCTGCAGGAAAAGAGAGGGTTACTCATACCCTCCACTATTCTACAGAAGATGGTTCAAGATGGCTGCTACAATAGCAGTGTTCCTAATGTGTACAAATTATTTCAATAACAAGTACAACAGTGTGTATTAGAGACCTTCCAGTATCTAATGAAAAAGCCTATAAAGTCTTTCTATTAAAAACTGAACTGGAAAAACAGCCGCTCCCTTATTCTTCATCATTAGGGACACTTGCAAGGTACCAGGGGTTCTATTGCTCAGAAGAGGTTTGTTCACAAACGTCTCACCTGAACTAAGTCATCTTTCTGTTGCATTTGGTTGCTGTAAAGGTGACTGCAAGGTGGTGTGCTGTGGTACCAGGAGACACGAACCGATAGCAGGTCACATCTCCCTCAAATTCCTCCCTGAGCTCCAGCGTTTCTGGCAGCTGGAGCTCAGGCTCTGCTCTCCAGAAAAGACCCTTGGTTATTCCTGTAAGCACGTCTACCTGCTACAACACGGACTATACATTATTGTCTCATGTGGGAGGGGGAGATAGGTGTTTCAGTCGGACATTCTTCCTCCAGATCAAACAGAGAAAACAAGGAGGTTTTCTGCAAGATAACGGGGGATGCATATCTATTGTTTTGCTGCTATGCTCTGCCTGGAAATGAGCACCAGTGAGTTGGTTCCCTCTGTACTCTTACAGAAATAGGAGAAAATTTAGAAGATTAAAAAAAAATTAAATCTCTAACAGCTTTTATAACAATGTAGACTTTGTGGAAATGGGAATACAATAGTTAAATCTCTGGATCCCATATATTTTTTTTAAAGTTCAAATATAGAAAAACTTTACCAGAATTCCTCTGTTCAGTAAGAAAGAAAAGAAAATTCCTTAAATAAGTATTTTTAGGTCCTACCACTCAATAAGATTTGTAACGTGCACCTGCCATGTGATGCAGAACTTTGAAAATCAAGTAACAGGTCTGGGATGTGTTTCCCATCAAATAAAAAGGAAGTTTTAAAAAAATCTGATTTATCTGAAGTTAAAATTTCATCACACAATCCTGTTTAAAGGAGTTGGAAATGAAGTATGCTGAGGATAATGTTTGTTTAACTTTGATATAGGTACGTCATGCCTGTGGCTGATAGATGTCTTTATGAATACAGTCTCAGTAAGAAAAATGTATTTCATAGAAATACGGCTATTTTAAGACTTTAAAAACACCCGAAACTACAAAACAAGAATCACATATGACTGTACTATGAAATTTCTTGACAAATACAGACATGTACACAGAATGAGGAGATGCCTTTTCACTTGTCCTAACAAGAAACAAAGAACTCTGGAAACCAACTGACTTGAAACAATTCCTCTTACGTATTTTTTTGCCATTTAAAAAGTGGCTCATATGCCATTTGTTTGGTTCAGCTTTCAAGGGGATTTATGTAGCTCTTTACTTTAGACTGAAATGCAAAGATGTGAAAGGATTATGTTATTGATTTGGATGGGAGCTCCCTTTCCCAACCATTTTGTTGCTTTTCTCGTCAACATGAGTTATCACTATCCTGTGGAGGGTGTATTGAATTTTAAACTTACCCTATTAGGTGAAACATAGCTACTTCCAATGATTAATAGTTATTAATTCTGTAATAAATTTCTAACACTAATGTCGCCTCTACTGCAGGATGAATTTCTCGTGCATACATTGGGCTTGCATCAGATAATTTCCTGTAATTTGAGGACCGAAGGAAATATTAATAAGACTTGAGGAGGGTGGGGGGATGGCAAATCCTTTGAACATCTGGCTGAGTAAATGGGCATGATAATTTTGTAAAAGCTTAATATTTGGCTCAGTAGATTTTAAAAAATATTCCTGCAAGGGAAGTATAAGAGTGATGACAAAAGCTCACAGGTCTGTCGATCTATTTCCCATCCATTAAAATATTTCTCATGAATCTGAGCATTGCAGCACCTGTGGTACTTGTTTTCTTTCCTGTGCATTCGTAGTCAGCATTTTGCTGGCAGCCCTGGAAGCAGATGTTTTACCGTATCATGCAAGCCCACAATGCCTTTGTCAGCCCATGCTAGCTTCCTGGTACGCTTATGGGTTTGCTGGAGAAAGATGAAGGAATAAAGAGCTCCCCTTGAGCATCTGGTCCTTTTCCAAGCCACGTCTCCGACAGTTACCAATAGCTGATGTTTATAAAAGCACAGGATATACAACTCTTAAATACTGGGTTTCTTTCAAAATGAGTGTCAAAGCCATTCTGATGAAGTTGAGGGCAGGGATATTCATTAGTGCCCATGGTTTTTAGGAGCCCAAGCAATTGAAGGGCTCATAGAACTGAGGAGATTTCAAGGGCCAGCACGCAGAGCTTGCAGCAAGCAGCTATTGCACTCCTTGATCTCATTCCTCCCAGTCCCCAGGGATCCAGACAGGCTCAGCACTGTCTCTGGAGGAGCTAACCTAGCTAACAGTCTGCAGCAGCTGCCTTTAAATTCCCATGGAGGTACAAGCAAAGCTGTTTTCTCCTTCAGCAGAGGCAAAGGTGGGTTTCTTATCCCTCACTCACAGCTCAGGGACGTTTTCTGACCCAGCTCTGCCTCATCCTCATCTGCTCTGCTGAATTTGGCTCCTTGATTGAGAATATGAAAAAACCCAAACCAGTGCCATAGCAAAAAAAGACATGAAAACTCCCCCCTTTCCCGCCTTGAGTTTCTCTGGAATGACACTACTGAGAACTGAATCAAATTTGTGGCTATTGATATGCAGATGTTACAGTCTTTCACTGCATCGGGACAAAGATGACTGCATTTCCATGTTGGTTTTGCACATAAATATGTATATTATCCCAGTGCCCCCGCTTCCGCCAAAATGATAGCAACCGATGTTCAAACAGAACGGGCTACGTGAGACAAAGCCCGCAAATAAATGACGCTCATGAAACAGGCTCTTCCCTTTCCTCGTTTCTGATTTTTCTTTCCCTCTGCTATACACAAAGCTCAGGCCAAACAGGATCCCTCTGGCTCTCTGTGTGGGCGGCCAATCTGGTTTTCTCCCAAGGTGACAGCTGCTCGGTTTTCATTAAGGAATGTGACTGCCCTCACCTGGTGAGAGCAGCGCTTGGAACCGGGCCATCCCCCCGAGCTCCGTGCGTGGGAGCGCCTCTGCCACTCACGAGAGCCGAGTGATGCTGCAAGAGGAAGGGTCACCCTCTGCATGGGAGCGCAGCTGCTAAAAGAAGATCTTTAAAATAGCTCCTGCTGCCTGATTTACAATAAAAACGCGGTAGATTGGATATTATTGGATTAAATGAAAAACTCTTCTGCCATTTATTCTATTGTCGCAGATTTGAAAGCATTTAATATCCTTATTTTTAATCCTGTCATAAGTTTGTGTGATAACTCACAGAATCAGAGTGAGCTAGGAAATGTTTCTACCTCGATCTGCTTAGTCTATTGTATTTGAAGAGATATTATTTTGGGAAAAAACGTAGTCTCTGGGTGTAGTTTAGGCAATACAAAAAAAAGATATTTGAAGAGTGTAGGAAAAATTTTAAAATGTTTATTTTTCATTTTGCCTCACTCAATAGTGTTGCTTTATAAGATGTGATTTTATAATATTGATTATAATTTTTTTTTAAAAACAACTGCAGTGAAGCATTTTTGATCAACTCAAAAGAAAATGCCTTCACTCATATCTTTTTTTGGAGAATTTTGGAAAGGTGGACTGTCCATTTCAAAGCAGATTTCATAAATCTTCAGGCCCTCATCGAAACAAGAGTTTTGCCCTCCACCCAGGACAAAGTCACGAATCTGGAACAGGAGCAGAGATTGAAAGGGCTAAGTGGGGTGACAGTTCAATTTTTCACATCCACTGCATTAATTCTACCAGAGAAAGAATAAGTGTTGTAGTGCAAGACCCAAATTTCTAATTTCTCCTTTGGAATGTATTTGCAGACGAGGAGCTTTCAGCGGAAGCTGAAATACGGAGTCCCAGGGATCAAGTTGATTCATAAGACACAAAGGTGGAGTTAGCCACCTCAGCTGGATTCAGGAAACTACCTAGGACCATGTTAGTCTATCCACAATTAATGGAAAGCTTGAGGAACATGTTTAAAAGTTGATCTTAAATATTTGTTCAGATGGGACCATCTTCTGAGTCTGAGTCTTTTCAGGTTCACACCTGGATGCCGGGAGGCAGAGCCTGTCAGTGAAGGACATGCACTCTTGAGAAGAGTGAGGTTATGAAAGCAACCTGAGTTTCTCTCTGCGTATGCATTTCTTGAGAACTCACCCATCAATCTAATAAGTAATGTTGAATAGTCCGCATCAAGGCTGTGATGGCTTTGGTTATTTCTACAAAAAGACTGTGTGATGCAACTAATGTCACATGAACCTATCTTCACATCACTAGGAACCAGGATTATTTATCCATCATAGAGAAATTAAACTTCTTGCAGTTATAGTGAATCCATATGTGGTTTGGCAGTCATCCTCAACTCAATTCAGTTTATGTATACCTTTTTCCTAAATGGAGGAGATTTCACATAGGCAAATGTCCCTCATCTGCCCACCATTATCACCACAAGCCTTTTCTAAGAACCATGTTCCTTGAAGTTCCCTTGACAACTTGCCTTTGCCACTGTTTGGGTCTTTTTCATTTAACTCCTTGCACATACCCCCTAGGAAAATTCGATGTAGCCCTTCATCGTGCTTCTGAATGTGTATTTTCTGTGCTACTTGTGACAGCTTGTGATGTGTTCAGCACAATGGCATTATTATAACAGCATTCAAATTCTATAGGTAATTCCTGTTAATTTTTAACTGTTTCATATCTTTGCCAATCTCAGAAGCAGCAGTACCCATCCACCAGTTTTAGTAGGAATTACTCAACTCACTGTAGCACTGTATGGCTCAATAACCTGATAGACGTTAAAGTAATATTGCTCTGAACAACACATCCCAAAAAAAATAGTGGAATAAATACAGCTGGTGAATTTCAGCTAAGCAGCAGTGTCTGTGTTAAAGGATTTTTACACATTACTATCCCAAAATAACACTACTCAAGTAACATCAAACAAGTTTCAGGAAGTTAATCACTGCCCATTTCATAGCCTATCAATGTAACAATTCCTTCTGGGCAGAGAAATTTTTATTTTTTCTGAAGAACTAAGCCATTGCTGTCCAAAGCTATCACCACCCTCGGGCTTTCCATTCCTTCCAAACCACAAAGCATTAGCCCTAATCCTTAATGTGAATGAGATGCAATTCAGATGCAGAACTGCAGGCTTCTTTTCAGCCCTTAAAGGATTCAGTCACTGTGTACTGCAGTGAGGCTATGAGAGCTTTTGTCCTTCTTAACCCAACAGAGACAGAGGTTTGGAAACAGCAGTTGTTCCAAGAGAGTCAAGACTTCACCACTAGTTTCGTATAGCCAGTTCTTATGGTTCAACTTTGGGGAAAGGGAATTCATGTGGGGGTCATTAGCAATTCTCCCCATCCCAGGTCATGTGCTCAAGGTAAAATTGTCTTTCTTCTGAAAAAGAAATTGCGTTTCTTTGGGCAAGGATCATGAACTTATAATGAGGGCTGCTTATAAAAAGGAATTCATGTTTAAAAGTTTCACTGTGTATTTGGGTCTCTGCTGGAGACACTCAGCCATCTGACCCGACTTGCAAGACCCAGCCAGGCTTTGCAGAAACTCAGTAGTGCCTTGCAGAAACTCAGTAGTGCATTGTATCCACTGGAAAGCAGGGCTTCAACTTGTCAGATGCTTTCTCCTGCTTTGAGGGCAGCTTTTTACTTTTCCTCTTGGGTCATTCTGTTCTGCCAGAGCTCATCGGGAAGATCCAGCATGGGAAAAGAGACTCCCTGTCCCTTCACAGCAGAAGTGCTAAGTAGGGCTGTGACTCATTTTAGAGGCTCAGTTATGGGTTGTTCTTAAAAGTTCTGATGTGGTCGGGATGTCCAAAATATCTTCTGTTTCTGTAAAGCTTGTGTTTATTCTGCCAATCATTTCTGCCATTCCTAATTCCTTTTCTGACCTGAGTAGTGCCACTCAGGAATGTCGTGCAGCTCCCCGAGCCCTCCGTCTGTGTGGACTTCAGGACTGACATGCAATCGCAAGTCTCAATTTCTTCAGCCTCTTTCGCAGACACATTGAAGGCCTTTGACTTCCATTAGTACATCCATAATTACAATCTCAGGTCAAGCAAAGAACGTATAAACACTCTCATTGGCCACTTTCACTCCAAACAATGTTGTTTTGCTTCTTATCAAAGATCAGCCAGTTTTGTATAATTTCTAGTTCGATTGCTAAGATTCTGCAGCATTATTGTCATGACCACCTAAGACAGGAGTGACAAACTCACCTTTGAGGTTGCCTTCCCTGCCAATCAGTAAAATTATGCCACTGAATTGAATCATGTAAACCCCACGGGGTTTTTTTTCCAGAGAAAATACATTATATAAGACAAACCCCTCTGTCCTCCTTGGACCTCTTCACATTGGGAATGGGGTAGAAAATAGAAAAAATTCTTGCCAACTTATCCACAATGACGTTTGCAGTGTGATAGTACCAAAAATTAACAGCATGAGGAACTCGCCCCTTCAAAGCCATCTCCCCTGTAGGCAGAAATGAGGAGGAAAGGGCATGGAGAAAAACTCCTTGAGTCATATATGATATTGGAGATTACTTAAGTGTGAGCTAAGAAAAATAGCAGCACCAGATTGGCGTAAACTACAGAAAATTAGAGGAATTAATAAGGTCAAGGTAGCTGTAGAAATACCTGGTTTCCAGAGGAGAACTTAAAGGGCACATTGTCGGTAAGTAGAGCCAAAGAGTAAAAAGACTTTTGTCTCAGTTAGAAAAAATCCCCCAGCAATCTAAAATGATGGATTTCAATTTGCTCAAGTGACTGTCACATTTAAAAGGTTAATGGAAAGGGTACTTTCTGCAAGTCTGTGTTGGAATGCTGATTGCACCTAGCTGATACACTGGTGCACATGAAAGCCCTTGAACACAATGTTCACAAATGCCCTGTGAGTGCTTTGGTATTGCCGCAAAGAGAGGAAAAAAAATAGAAGCCTTGTTTCAGAAAAAAAAGGGGTTTTTGCCAGCAAGAAGTAGTAATTCCAAATACAGGCTCTTAATCTTGTTAGGAAAAAAGCCAGAGATCTTCAAACCTGTGGAAGTCTCACCTATTTTTTTGGTTGGGCTGGGATTGGTGTGGAAAGAAAGACCCCCCCCAGGCATTTCAGTAGCAAGTAAGGCAGCTGAGAAAAACTATGGTCTGTGTAAAGTCAGAGAGAAGCTCTGACTCAGGAGTGAAACTGGTCTTGTGGTGAAAGCAGGGAACTTTTGGTGTGCTCCAAAAAAACCCCAAATACTATTCAGAGGCATGTGTGAAAGGAACATTGTGGATTGGAATCTGCTTCTTCTCAGATTCATACAAAGGAATCGAGCTTTGCCTTAAATAGAGACTGATTTTGTTTTGGTTTTTTTTTTTAAAAAAGCACCCCGTCAGTTCCTGCTCATGAGAGCCACCAGAGAGCTCTGCCTCACTGTTCTCATGCAGGTAGAGAAGAGAGCAGGAGAGAATTGCTTCATTTTATATGAAGTTTAATAGACAGGGCTGCATGTTTGGGAATGATAAGCACTTCCCATTTTACTGTGGCTTCTTTCCAGGCGCATCATTCTGGGGAAAGGTAATACCAGTTCTGCCAGCCCAGTTTGAGATGTCTGACATGCAGTTGCTTTAGCATTTCTACTGCTTGAGGAAAGAGCACTTTCCACTTTGGCTAAAGGAGAGTTCTCTGCTTTCCCAGAGGACTGTGAAAGACTCAGTCCATTTCAGCACAGAAGGCAAAGGAAATACTCCCCTTGACTTCAGTGAGAGTTGGGTCTAAGCCCAAACAAGGGCTGATGAATGAGCTGAATCAGCTGCAAGTGTTCTCTGCTGGTGTGATTGCCATCTTTTATGTACAGCTGAAAAGGAAAAGGGATTGTGTTTTTGTCCTCTTTTCACTACCTTCTGTATGCCTGCTTGAGAAAGCTCAAAAACAGAACATGTTTCACCCCAAATCTCAGTTCTTTGTTTCGTTGCCAATCACTGCCATGGAGCACCGGTTGCCTCTGCCTCCTTTTCTTCTGCATTGCAGGCCTCTGTGCTGCAGATCATTAATTACCTGTTCAGAGTGCACTTGCTGTGCATTTGCAGTGTACCCTGTGTTTTGGCTGAGAAAGAGTATTAAACAGGTTTTCAGTCACATAGTCCATGCCTGTTTTTCAGTAAAACCAATGACATTGTTCATTTATCCAACTTTTTTTATGCTAGCCAATAGGATTCTTTATGCTATTGTTCTGAGGGCAAAGGGATTTGTTGTGTAGTCACTTCTCATTCTCGTATGTCTGATATGAAAAAAAAACAAACAAAGGAATGACCAAGACGTTTAAAAATACAAGTAAATTTTTTTGCTAAATATGAAAGAAGCATTTAATAATATATACACATCAGTGAAAAAAAAAAAAACCAACCCAAATGAAAACCACAAAAAAATTTATTTTGCATAAAATTCACAATATTCTCAAAAATGGCTTTTAAAATGAATTGCTATACCTTGTTGTCCTTTGTCTTTTATTCAACAAAAGAAAGTTGTAGATGACTTTAAAAAAAAGGGAAGAAAAGAAACTGGCATTTTTTCCACACAGCTCTAAATGCCCATGCACGATCGGTGTTTTCCAGGCTGGGTTCTGGTGGGAAGTGGTTCCATCTCCATTCCAGAGCATAATTTAATTTTGCTTCCTAAAACGCATATCGTACCGACATCTGAATGGAGATGGAGATCATGAACTAGATTCCGTGGTTGTAAATCCTGATCGAAGTCCCTCAGCAGTTCCAGTGGTCATTTGGACAATGCATTCTCTGAAATTCTTTTGCTTTAGAAAAGTGGCGTGGAAGATTAGGTTCACCTTTAGCTGAAAGACAACAAGTGTTGGTGCAAAACCTGTCATCAGTCTAAAGCTGGCCAGGTAGGGACAATTGCTTTGTCTGCATGGGCCTTTCTGCATGCAGAGGATTATAACTTTTGACAACCGAGATAGCACTTCTCAAACGTACATCCTCTGGAAAATGAAATCAGACAGGAGTTCATTTAACAAATTCTGGGTTGTCTAACAGTCAGCAAAGAGTGAGATTTTAAATCATCACCAGTCTGCTAGATGTGTGTGTGTGTGTATTCTGATATTTGATTGCCTTTTGACAATCTGCTGAGTTGCATTTGCTGATCTTCCAGAGTACCCATTTTATGAATTACTGTTACCTCTGAAAATGCAGTTGATCTTGTTTTATATTTAATTTTCTTGTATGAGATAATTATTCACTGTTCTTTCTTCTAGATGTGTTCCCAGGCACTTGGCAATCTTATGAGTTTCTAACCTGGAGCCGTCTCTCCCTGACTCTGATCGTTCGTTGGGAATCAATGGAGTATTTTCCCCTTTGCTGGAGGTAAAGACACAGTTAGAGTGCATCTTTATTCTGTGTCACTTAGTCTTCCATCTGTTTTCCAAATCTCACCAGACA
Organism: Mohoua ochrocephala; assembly: GCA_013398855.1. Lineage (NCBI taxonomy): Eukaryota > Metazoa > Chordata > Aves > Passeriformes > Acanthizidae > Mohoua > Mohoua ochrocephala. The sequence goes on from VZTA01009858.1 coordinate 263,254, forward strand.
TTTGATGACTGTGTTATGTCAATGTAACAACAAATTGTCATAGGGACTCAGCTGGCACTTGCATAAGCAGAGTCATTTGATTCTCCTCCCAGCTGCAAGATGACTCCAAGCCAACACAAGGCAGGCAATAGGAGTAGCAGGTTCTGCCCTTTTTTTTTGTACTAGGCCAATATCAAATCCCTATTAGCTCACTGTAAAATCAATTTAATTATCTGTTAGATGTTCAGGGAGCAAACTTGTGAGCAGAAATTAAGTATTTTGGGACATGTTTCAAATTTTTCTTCATTTTGAAATACTAATTATCAAATTTGTCATTTTCCCTTTCATTTTCCTAAATCTTCCTTTCTCCTGAATTTTGTGGAATACCTGATAGTAAGGGTTGGGGTCTGGGGGAGTGTGCTTTTTCTCCTGTACTCTCATTTTCCAAATCATCGTTTCACATTTCTTGTTCAAACACACATGGGCGTCTGCACTGTGTTGGTGGCACAACAGTGTAATTTCTGTGAAAATAGTTACCACTATGAGAAAGTGTAAAGCACATTCAGAAACCTGTCAGCTGTAGTAAAAATTGAAAGTCCGAAATGATGAGATGCTCTTGGTCTGCGCTGTGTGGGCAATGATGGATCCCGGCCCAAAAAGTCATCCAGCAGATTAACTCCTCTTGAAAAAATCCCTCCATACTCTGGCTCACTGCTTCTTCCCAAAAAAACCTGTGGCAGACAAAACACTTATTTTCAAGCAAACGATTATGAAAAATAAAATAAAATAAAGTAAAATGTCTGATGACCAGTTTCTAACATGAAAAGCAGCCTTTTAAATGCAAATTTATTTATAGAATGATAGAGTACCAGATTGGAAAGGGACCGCAGAGATCATCTGCTCCATCCTTTCTTGGCAAAAGCATGGTCTGGACAAGATGGCCCAGCACCCTGTCCAGCTGAATCATAGAAGTGTCCAGCATGGCAGAATCCACCACTTACTTGGGGATTAATCCAGTGGCTAATTTTTCTCATCGTGAAAAATTTTCCTCTTATGTCCAGGCAGAATCCCCCCCAGGAGCAGCTTTTACCCATTACACCTCAGCCTTATCCATGTGACTCCTGGCAGAAGGGGAGTTTCAATCTCGTTTTTAGCCCCTCTTTAAATGCTGGAACACAGTGATAAAGGCCTCCCTTAAGCCTTCTTTTCTCAAGGCTGAACAAACCCAATTCTCTCAGCCCTTCCTCATACAGCAGCTTCCCAGTTCTTTGGTCATCTTTGTGAACCTTCTCTAGACCCTCTCCAGCTTGTCCACATCTTTTTTTTTTTTTTGTATAGCTGGGACTGAAACAGGACACAGTATTTTAGTTTATCCATCTTAATGGAGTAATTAGCTCTAATATTTTCTGTTTGAAAATAAATTGCTTTTAAAATATGTTGTTGTGGTTTTCAAAGTTTTAAAAATTCTGATCCATCAGGTACATTTGAGGAAGAGTATTTATGATCAGGAAAAAAAACACAGCAAAGATGGCTGAGGATGATGGCCATAGCTGGCAGCCTGGTCAGGGATGTCTTGGAGCAGGAGAGAAAGAGGTGCCACCATGGATACAGAAGTACCAAAGTCAGCAGAGGCTCAAACAGAATAGGAGAGAGAACTTGTTCATGTCTCTCTGTATGACTAAGTGACAATTTTTATGTGGATAGTTGTTGTTGTTGTTGAACTTATGTCCTAAACCAGCCCATGTGATTCCATCCAGCATGGCAGCTTCTCTCCCAGGAACATGGGAACGTGGTGTGGAAAAGGATGTAAGTCAGTTGTAGATACATCATGTGTAATTGGGAAGATTAGAACAGTCACTTCTATTTGTCATATGTTTGCAGATCCCTTGGAAAGGATGGAGCTTACACTTAAATATTTGGATGTTGGTGACCTGGATGATTAAACATGGAAAAACATTAGAATTCATTAGATATTGTATACATCCCCTCATATTGGCTGCTGTACTGTCTCCTGCTGGGGTTTCACAGCTTGGCAGTTAATCTATTACTGCAGCAGAGTGTGTTCAAAGAGACATTTGTTCTGAAGAGACCTCAGAATTAGAACAATTTACACAAATGTGCTACGTTGCATAATGATAATGGACCAGATTGAAGTCCTCACTACTCAATTTTTCACAGGAGTCATGCAGTCAGTGATGGATTTCATAGCACAGCTCACATGAGTAATTGCTCAGTACTGTGAGTAAGAGATCTGCAATATGTCTTTCTATTATTATTTATCTAATTATAACCTTTGTTAACTTAATGGGCAGATTTACAGTAGAACATAAACACACTCACCTGAAAGTTGTACAGGTACGGCACAAAGCAATGACATGTGCTTTTTGTCCAGGAGAGTGTACAACCTAGAAAGAAGTTGTGTGATAACAAGGGGAAAAGAAGAAAAAGGAGGGAAAAAATAGAGAAAGAGAGAAATGAGATAAGTCTAATCAAAATCAAACACACACATAGGTAGGGTTAGGACGAGGGCATGCAGTGCATTTTTCTGAATCTTATAATTCATAGCAATATAACTTGGAGAGATAACTTAGAATATCTTTATATAACTCATTTGGTGTATCACATCTTATGAGTACTAACTTCTGATAAAAATGGTACAAGGGCCATTGGCCTGATCAACGTACATCTCGGTTTGAGACAAACTGGGGGAAACGCTCTGGAAGGAACTTCTCCTCCACAGAAGGCAGGTTTCAGCATCCCCTCCCCAACAGGTTCAGAAAGAAATTTCTTGGAGGAAAATGAAAAAAAAGCTGTTTGTTTAACAAGCAGGGTGCACGCAGGCACGGGAGAATGAATAATGTTAAATAATAAAACCTCTCGCTGTGGAGAAGACCTGGGTAGATTCAGAGTCCTTTCTGCAGGTGTGGCTCTGCTCTCTCTGGAGCTGGGGTGTGGCGTGGGCCCCTCTGGGCCGTGGTGTGGGGCCTCCCGGTGATGGTGTTCCAGACCAGAGCAGAACAGTTCCAGGAGAAAGAGAAGAAGCCACCATCCCAGGAAAACCTCCTTGCCTCAGCTAGCAGGCTAGCTAAAAAGCAAAGAATTTTAACTCTCCGTCTCTCTCCTGAGAAACAGAGCTGAGAGCTGGGGAAAAGCAGGAAGGTGCTTCCTCGGCTCTGCAGCGGTGAGAACGTGGGGGAGTCTGTGAGTCCTTGAACACAAAACTGAGCTGAAGAATTCACTTGGCCTCCCCCTCCTTTCTCTCGGATCCAGCTTAAAGGCACAGAAAGGCACAGGATTCATGTCTGGGCAATAAGCAGGCGACAGGGGATACAGCATCATAAAGTCACCTCAAGACAACGTAATTTTAATTTTTTTCATAAATTGTCCAAAATCCCTTTTACTTCTAGGACTATTCTAGGACTTGGGTCTTCATGGATGAATGGAAATTGATCCTGGCAAATTTTAAAAATGTTTACTTAGGCAGCTCCAGAACTTTCTACATAAGTATTTTTGTCTTGGTTTTTTGCATTCGCTGCTAACACAGAAATCAGTGGCAAATTTCAAGAAGCTGTGCTAATTATTCTCTGTAGTAAGAACAGTTTTTTCACTTGCCTCAAGCTTTGCTGCCATTCATCATTTAGGACTGATACTTCTAAATGATGTTTAAGTGATTCTGGATAGTTTAAATGCCTTATAAAAAATTTAAGCTGAAAATAATTCTAAGGTTAAGAAAAATACCAAGTTTGTATTCTGTGGAGTAAAAAAAATAGTTACTACTTGTCTGCAAATTACATGAAATTAGGTATGGTGTTTGTTTTATGCTTGTTCTTCTGAAATTCTATCCAAATTGGGTTTGCTTTTAGGACTTTTAAATGTGCAGCCAGATATAATCTGTAGCTGATTTGAACTGCAGTTTACCGAGCAAAGATCAGGACTGAGAGTTGAGGAGTGTGAAATGAGGACCATGAAATAGCTAAGCCACAAGGCTGCAAAAAAAGATAATTTGAGAAAAGAGGGGAGAAAGGGGAATCAGCAGAGAAAATTGAGTCTTCTAAGCGAGCACGCTTCAATCAAGTGCGTGGAAATGAACTGGGAATCATCATTTCCCTGCTGTCACAAATATCTGTGAAAAAAATAGCAAAGTGTCCGCTCCTCTCCAGCACTGATTCAGACTGAGAATGACAACCTAAGATTGCTATCCATTATTCCATTAGCTGAAATTACTGCAATCTCCTTAGCGGAGCCAAAGGTTCGAAACCTTCTGTCGAGTCACGCCTCTGTCAGTACAGTCCTACGTGATGGCATCTGGGGGCCTGGCTTTTAAAGGCCAGGGAGTGAACTGAAAAGATGAACTTGAACTGACTTTGCTGAAGATAGAAAATGTGCATATGCTCTTGTTAGGAACTTCAGCACAAAAGTTTCTTTGAGAATCTTTCTTTTGGCACCTTCTCCGCCTACACGGAACTCCAGAGGCAGCGGTGTAGGTTGGAAGCAGCCAGCAGAATCGACAGTTCTCAGTCTGGGAGCAACTGCTCAATATTTTAATTATTTCTTTGCTGTTCAGTGCAGGAACAGAATTTTTTTGATGGCCAGGTGCTTCTGTTCACTGAGTCTCTATCGCTGCCCCAGGACAGATGGATCACCTGGGTGGAGGGGCTGGGCTTGCCCAGTTCAGAGAGCAGCTTGCACTCATTTACTGCATGGTGTTCAAACATTTTAGCACCACAATTGATTTCTCATGGATTTTTTTTTTTCCATTTTCAAGTCACGGCCATTGTAGTACTATCTGAGCACATCACGAGCTATAACTATTTATTTTTACTGACTGTGAAATCAAGAATTGCTGTTTATTTGTGTATCCATAACATGGATTTCCAGAAAATGAACCCATTGCTATGCTGAAAGAAGAGTTCCCATTGATTCCAGAAGCAGTGAGGACTATTCAGCTTTCCTGTAGATATATATGTGTTAAATATCCATTAACAGAGACACACAGCTAGTGTCTATTTTTGAGAGTCTCAGTGTAAAGGACATACATTCCACCACATGATGTCATAAGGGCAGATACTCCGAAGCAGTATTCCAATCCCATAATCTTGAAATGACCTTTACTCTGGCTGGAATCACCTGTCTTCCTGATGTCCAACCTAAACTTCCTCTCTGGGTGTCAATACCAAAACCTAAAAACTCCTCACCGAAAGGGAAAACCCCAATGAGTTATAAGTGTCAATTTTAGATTGCATTTCTCTAATATACATAATAAATAAGCTGGTTTAGGGATTGCCTTAACTAAGCATATTATTGTGCTTTAACACTAATCCCTAACACTGTGCTTCTGGTCCAAATACTGGAGCACTCCAATTGCTTCTAAGTTTAATGACAGAGGGAAAAGAGCACATGACATACAGTTGCTGATCACATGATTTCTATATTAATGTTTGAGTCTCCTAAAAAATAAAACTAACGTGAAGATGCTGGAAAATGCACCATAAATTAAAATTGCAAAATGTAGCAGCTTATTTAATCTTCCAGGTTGAAAGGCACAGTATTTAATTAGTTCCACATAAGCCGTATTTGTTTAGAGAGAATCTTTAACCTTGATAAATTATTGAAGGAATTTCATTAACCCTTTGACAAAAATGGGGCAGCTGCCCTGCTTAAAGTTACAATGAATAGATTTGCACATGTTGGAAGTCTTTTCAGACACTTTCTGAAAGTTATACTTAAATAGGTTTTTCTATGTTTAGGAAACCTCTAGATTTCTTTGACACACTGCCCCAGAACGATGAAAAATTTACTACTCAGAATGGTTCACTGGACATAGTTATCTTCATGTACTGTTTTGTGCAGGCGCTTTAGAGAATGCCAGATTTGAAGTGTAGCTGTTCAGACAGCTGAGAAACATGATTCCTGATTACAGTACACATATTTTCAAACTTAAATAGGTTAGCAGTTATGTTTTGAATAATTTATCAGAAGAGAGATTTTCTCTGCACAAACAAGGTGTTGGAAAACACATGTCACTGCTTCATTATTCAGCCACATTATTCAGTTCTCCAAAAGAGTTAAAACCCCCTTGTTTCTGTGCTAGGCAGCATGGCTGTTCTTATCAGCTTTTGCAGTCAGGCAGCCCAGAGACTGAACATGGGGTCCCCAGCACAGGAAGGACATGGACCTGTTGGAGTGAGGCCAGAGGAGGCCACCAAGGTGATTAGAGGGATGGAGCACCTCTCCTATGGGAAAAGGCTAAAAGAATTGCAATTGTTCAGCCTGGAGAAGACAAGGCTTTGGGTGACCCAATTGCAGCCTTTCAGTACCTGAAAGGTACCACAAGAAAGATGCAGAAACTTTTTGCAGGGGCATGAAAGAACCCAAAGAACCTGTGGGTGCTCCATCCCTGGACGTGTTCAGGGCCAGGCTAGATGGGGCTTTGAGCAATCTGGTCTGGTGGAAGGTATCCCTACCTACGGCAGGGGTGTTGGAACTGGAGGATCTTTAAAATCCCTTCCAACCCAAACCGTTCTATCATACTATGATTTCTTTGAATTCCCATGTGGAACTTTTGGACAGAGATTGGTTAATTCTTGTGTCTAAGTGTCGTGTCCTTCACTCAGTTTTCCAGTAAGTGATCCACAATTTGGTGGAGGATTTTTTTTCAGATGAACATTTACATCTGAAGAATTTGTGGAACGTATTGACTTCACATCAAAATACAATTGCATTTGTTCTCCCACCGAGGAAAATTAAATTACAGAACTGATGTTCCAGGAAGTCTACTTTTTGTGTAAATAAAAGTCCTAAAGTCTTAGGGTCTGAGTGAAATTAGAGCTGGATATTCATCTGGGGCAAACTTTGCATTCATTTTCAGTACGTGAAGATTAGGCACACAAGGTTTTCTTAGACTTAATTAATCATCTGGCTGTGGAGTTTTAATCTATATTTCAAGATGATACAAACCAAAAAAGCTCATGGTAAAAATGTAAATGTAGCAGCAGACCCTGAAGCATTGCATAATCATGAATCAGGCTAACTTGCAAAGAATCTATAATTCATATTGTAGGTGATCATCATTCATTATGGTTTGGGTTTTTTTGAGAGACTTACTGTATACTTCAGGGTTTGTCAGCACTTATATATTATAAACACCATTTATGAGGGCTTGCTAATTATTTCCAGAGGCATCAGATCAAAAAAAAAATAGGAGCGGACCTCCTTAAAGACGACTCATGTGGCGGTTGATTACCTGGTCCCCAATTGCTAGTGGAAGCATGACACATTTAAAGTTGAGACACATATGCCTATGCATTCTCCGTGTGCCATTTCACAAAATCACCTTCTCATTTACAACTGCGGAAGCCGAAAGTAATTTCAGTCAAGGCACAGTTACTGCACTTTTGTGAAATTATTCTTTGTACAGTCAAGTAAATTGCTCTTTTTTTTTTTTTTAATACCTTTACTATTTAAGCAAAATATTTTCTATTTTTCACAAAGAAAACCTTATGCACAAACTTTGTGTTAGATAAGCAAAAGAAGACAGAAGACCAATGTTCAGGGTGAGGTTTGAACTTCTGTTTCAATAGAAAACCAAAAAAGCCATGAAATCTGAATTCTGCATCTGGTTTTTGGGGTATTTAGAATCTAGGTCGAAGTACTCCAACTCTAGCCTGATTTAAGTGATTTCAGGAGCATCCTGTTATGCTAAAGCTAATGTCAGGCTTTTGTGGATGAAGTTTGTACCTTGGCTTTGCAATCATCTGTGGGCAGCACAAGGGGATTACCTCTGTTCTTACTCCAACTGCATAGACATAACCCTCCTGAAACAATTGCCATTTTCCACTACTGCAAGCACTTAGCACAGCCCCATTGAAATCAAGGTAAGAACTCGTAGTGTGGCACATTCTATTTAAAGAATAGAATACACTGGGGCAACATCTGTGATTGATTTCAGTCTGAATCTGGGGAAAAAAGACCTTTAAAAATAGCAAAAAAGTTCCAAGGGTGCGGAAATTATAATGCTAATAGACTTAACTGGAACAAAGGCTATTAGCTCGAAAGCAATTTGGAAATAGGTGCTTAGCCAGCCACAATAATTAAGGTAATAATGACACATCTGTTCAAAATAAGTTCAAAATGCTTTACCGACACCAAGTAGAATTGATCACTGCTTGTTTTTCTTTTGCAGATGTGCAAGGTCGGAAATAATTAGAGGAGCCTGATCCAAAGCTCATGTTTCTCTATTGATCTGATCCATAATTATTTTCTGTACTTTTGTTTCTTCCCAGTTTATTACCTAAATACAATTGTATTTTAAGCTAAACTAAGTATTAGGGCATAATGGCAGCTGATGGTCTTGAGACTGACAAGGGTTCTCAGAGCAGGGAGGAAAAGGAAGGGATGAAGGCATTAGGATCTTTTGTTAACTGTTGGCACTGGGAGAACAGGTCTGAGAGAGGGGGGAAAGGGTCAGCTTAAACTCAGTCCTTCAAAGAGAGATCTCTGCGCACTGAAGGAGGTCGACACAGGCAGATGGACAGATAAACAGATAGGTGTAGGATGCCTTCTTCCCATCTGTCCATACTTGTGTATAGTTCTCCCTGTAAGGACAGTGTCCGACTCTGTTGTACAAATATTACGCATATTTTTTGTGTAGTTTCAACTAGAGTGATACATCTGGGGGAATTCTCCCTCCCAGCAAAAGCTATACCTCATAGCTAAGTGTAATTTCAGCCAAATTTTAGTACTACTTCAAATCTCCATTTTTTTTTGTATTCCCTGGATTCATGCTTATTCTGGACTTCTCAGTGTGGAGAGACGAAAGTGACGCAAAGCACATGTGTATATATATGTATTTATATGAGTATGCATAGGTATTTAAGATAGCAAATAGTGGAAGCAAATCATCCTGAGTGAAAAAGCTGATTAGTCTGCCTGAGGACTGGAGAGTAATAATGAAAAAAAATTGACAGTTTGAAAGAGAAGCTCTTCTCTATGTGTTACTTTCCTGTGGATTGCAGGAAAATCATGCTTTCTGAGAGAAATCTTGGGGATAAGGTGGGAGGGGGAATTGCCAATGAGCCCCAGTTGTCAGAATTCAGTAATCAGCTGTAATCGTGCTCTGAAAATTCACCTGGTAAAAGTTCTCTTAAGCAGTCTCAGAAACTCCATTCTTTCCTTTTGTGCTTCCTTGCTGACAGGGAGAAGAATATTTTTGTGCAGTGTCTCTCCCAACTATTGGACACTTCTAGCGGTAAGACGCATTTTCCAGAGTCTTATGGCTTTCTTAGATGCTACCCATTGAGACGAAAAGTTTTGCATGTTTTGCTCCAACAAAAAACAGGTCCAGCTTGATGGAACCTGCGGCTCTGCCTAATTTTAGGCACTCACCACCAATGCTTGCAAGGTAATGCAAGTCTTATGTGGTGTTTCCTAAAGGAAAATATCTTCTATTAGCAAAGCAGGGTCCTCCTCTCTACCTGGCAGAGGACAGCAGCTGTCAGTTGTTACTGCTGGTCAAACGCACATCAATAGCAGAAATAATCTAAACTGTTATCAGGTGTAAAATAGTTTCTTATTGGCCATCACAATCATATTTCCCTCATTACAGAGGCTTTTAGTAAGGTGTAAACCCTAAAAGCTAGCTCACAGTGACCAGCACTGCTGGGAGCTCTTCACCCTGTGGTAGGGAATTTGTTGCTTGTTGCTGAGCACGAGTAGTAAGGACACTATCCGACCCCAGGAAGGGTCACCCATTGCCCCACACAGAGAAACCTGTACAGCTGCTAAATGAAGATTTTCTGAATCACAAAGAAGTAGTGGCCAAAAGTTTCTGGTGAGTTGACCTGGGAGTTAGAGCCAGGTGGAGGGCCACTGGAGTCACAGTACAGCACAGACATAAGGTCTGCTCTGACAAGAGGTATCTTATTGCTGCCAGGAAACTATCCTAGTCTTGCTTTCTGGCTGCTTTCAGTTCCTGCCCTAGCTCTGTGAGTATACTGGTGTGCTGGTTTTGGCTGGGGTAGAGTTAACTTTCTTCCCAGGGGCTGGTGTGGGGCTGCATTTTGGATTTGTGCGGAACACAGGGTTGATAATACAGAGGTGTTTTGTTACTGCTGAGCAGGACTTTCACAGAGCCAAGGCCTTTCCTCCTTTCTGTACTGCCATGCAGGGAAGTTGGGGGTGCCTGGGAGGTTGGGAGAAGACACAGCCAGGACAGGTGACCCCAACCGACCAAAGGGATATTCCAGACGATGTGACATCATGTGCAGTACGAAAGCAGAGGGAAGGAGGAAGAAGGGGGGGGCATTTGGAGTGATGCTGTTTGTCTTCCCAAGTCACCATTATGTGTGATGGGGCCCTGCTCTCCTGGAGGTGGCTGAACACCTGCCTGCCCATGGGAAGCAGTGAATTAATTCCTTGTGCTTTGCTTGTGTGTGGCTTTTGCTGTTTTTATCTCAACTCATGAATTTTCCAGGTTTTATCCTTCCAATTCACTCCCCAATCCTGCTGATGGGGGTTGAGCAAGTGGCTGCCTGGAGCTTAATTTTCAGCTGGGCTTAAACCATGACAATTGGGCATTTCTTCGGCACGGTCTTCTTGTGTTTTCTCTGGCTGTTAGATCATGAAGCTTCTTTCCTTGTCTTTTTGTCAAAAGATGCTATTGGAGTCACTCAGCCCCTTGCTGGGCTGAGTATTTTCTGGAGCAGCAGGAGTGCTTTTCATCTGAAACAAGAATTGATATCTTTAGCCTGATTGGGACCTCCTCATCATTGTTTGGTGATGGCACAGCTCACCAGTATGAGCATGCCCACACTTCACAAAGACTGGATGGGCTGTCTGAAATGAAGTTTTCCTGTATAGCCTGCCCATATGAGAGGAGTGAATAGGCTGCCACCCCACTGCAGCTTTGCTCAGAGCTGTAGTGTGTCGGCAGATTTGTCTGGGTGCTTTGGCTGCATATTTTGAGTAGAGTAAAAAAGAAAGTGGTTGTGATGCAGGGTCATGGACATGCATGTGGTAAGGAGGTGCTGCTTTGCATAAAAAATGTTGGCTAACATCGAGTTTTTAGGATGCAGGAGCCCCAGCTGGATGTAGAGGTTGTCTGTGTTGTAAAAGGGTCTGGAGGCTTCCTATGGTGTTTGGGGTGGGGAAAACCCACAAGTCAGAGTGCTTTAGGGAGTACCCACACGACCCCTGTGTGTGGTCAGGAAAGGTGGTTTTGAGAGTGCCAGGAGAGTTGCAATAATGTGACTGTGGGAACCTCCCTAAAATGGGGGAGCTCCCAACAGTGGGGAGTGCTTAAACGCATGTGAGAAAAAAAATTACTCTGTCAGGAGTAGTTTGAATTATGTGGCCTTGGGGTTTACTTATGGCACATTGTGTGCTACAGAAGTTGTACAAACTCAAAGCTTGTTAATTAAATAATGCCCCTCCTATTGACTGAATGAGACTGGTGATTATAAAGTAATTTTTCTGTAAGATGCCTGAGTAAGGCTATGTCATAAAGCATGTATTTGAACAGCTAAAATGCATTTTTCAGGTCTTGGCCAGCTTTTAGGTTTTGAATGTCTGACTTAAGCTGCTGAATGCCTACATAGTATTGATTTTAGCACATGTATTTATGCATTTATCCTTTTGAGTTGAGCTGAGTTTTTGGTCATCCTCAATGCAAAACACAAATTTCTTGGGAATAACTGTCAAAAATAGCTATTCTCCATAATCACTTTTAAGAGTTTTATCAGGAATTTGCTCAGTGCCTTGCTGCAGAGTGACTTAGACTCTTAAGATCTGACCAGAATATTAATTCGTACTTGAATAGCAAAGCACAGAAAGGACAATACATTCAGATTACTTAGGGCTCTTTTTCTTTTTTTGTATTTCCATAGCTGTAGAAATGTTGAGGGTTTTGTGTGCCAGTTGTAAGAACAGACTCTTGGCTCCTCCATCTGGTTACTAACTACTATAGTGAAGTGTCTTGCTAAAGGCTGCTCAAAAGGCAGAATGTGCTGTTGGGCAGTTTGTGATGTGTTTTCTTTAATTTTTTTTCCTCCCTGATTGTCTTTATACTTGACACAGAGCTATGTCTAATACATTTCCTACATTTTCAGAAGGAATATACTTTGAAATAATGTAATTATCTGACTCTATATATAGCATCTTGCCAGTCGAAGCTATCATTCAGGAAACACTCAGGTTTTATTCAAAACCATATCAAGAGGAGATGCACTAATTTTTAAAGACTTAGTAATGAAAGCAGTGGGAGAAGCTGACACTGTTTATTATCTTGTGAAGATATTCAAAACCATCTTATATAATCATAAAACAGCCCTCCCAAGAGCACTCTTGAGAGATTAATATGGATGTTATGGTGCCTCGGGATAATAATATGCATTTTCAGTAACTGTCTTTGGAAGACTTCCTGTTAACAAGAAAGACAAAAATATTTTTTTTCTTTACTTCATGTTTAAATAATATGAGAGGCATGAATACAGACTGGCATAAATAAAGAATGCTCATATTTAGGCCATTACTATGCAACTGAATGCCCACGTGGTTCTGGACCCCCTTAAGAAGAAAGCCTGCAGGCTGTTCACCAATCCACCGTCATCCTTTGTCTTTGTGATTTTTTTAGGTTTATCAAATCTCTTGGGTCTTATTACTCAACATGCAGGTGCAAACATGCAGTAAACATTCCAGCTGCATATACTTAATCATTACTTACAGTGCTAGACAACTGCTTTGCAAAAAAAAACCAAAAAAAACAACAACCCAAACTGAAAACACTCCTCCCCACTCCCCAAAAAAGAAATAGCTTAAAAAATTTTCCAGTTTATGAAAAAAATGTAAAGACTTGAAGGACAGGTTATTAATATTCTGTGCTTAGCCCTTTCACTGTGTGAGGCATTGATTTAATAAGCTTCAGTATGTAATTAAAACTTGCAAGTTCAGAGGTAGTGGTAAAATCTACTGTCTGTAAAACGACAGTAAAAATCATAATTACATGTAAGTAGTTTGAAATGACAGCTTTTCTGCCCTAGAAATTAGATCAGTGATAAAATATTTCTATGCCAAAGGTCCTGCTGCAACAGAGTCATAATGGTCTTCCACTGCTCCACAAGTGCTAAAGTAGGACACGGTGATCTAGGGTAGGAGCTTTGTTATAAAGCCATTGTTGTCAGAGATATCAGGGGAGCTGGCTGACTCCACGGACCCCAAAATTTGTTGTCTCTGGGCAGCTGGTTTCATCCTCTCATCCTGACAAGGATGAGAGAAAATGCTGCTCTGGATCCAAACCGAAATGCCCTTGCTACCAAGGCTGAAAGGCCGACGTCTGTCAGCTTTCATCAGGATCAGAGTTCTGACTGCATGGCACAGGAGTGCTGCATGTACCTGACACCGGCTCAGATCTTTGTTCCTTTCTATGGAGCCTGAGCTGGCTACTGAACTCATTCCCCACAAAAATGGAGATTAATGTGTAAAGTGTGGTGGCAGAACACATACTGTAACTTATTGACCTGACCTGTCACCTTCTGACATTAAAATATCTTAAAAGGTGTTATTCAGTTTTATCTGTAAGAGCTCAGGCTTTATTTAAAAAAAAAGAGAAAGAGTTCTATGGCAGGTGGTACCTCTCGTATTTTAGGATCACATACTTCATTAATAAGTTGTTAACTGTATGGCTGAGGGTCTGCTGTTTCATAGAATGAGTTCTAGTGGATTTACTTATACTCTTTGAATTATTTTGTTCTCAAAATTGACTTTCTGGATGCATATAGCTTTAACCTGGGCAGTTCAATTTTCACGGTGTTTTTTAGGAGGAGGAATGAAGCACAAATCAGGCCATTAAACCAAGGAAGCTCATGAGGAATGAAGTTCATGAAAGAGTCATTGGACTGGAAATAAAGACTTTTTCAGTGTTTAAAAAAACAAAGCTTTTCCACATGTGTTTTCCATTTTTCTTTTTTTTTCTTTTTTTTTTTTTCTAAGGAGAGACTATGACAGAGCCTGAGCCCAAACACTGAACCTACTATCTCCAGAGAAGGATTTTCTCAGATGCTGCAGCTGGTTGCTCTCTTCTTGGCAGGCCAGGTGATGTGTGAGGGTGGGATACTCAGTAATGTTGGACACACTGAGAACCTGACAAGGACCAGGGTGCCTGGTGGGTTTTCAGACCCGGCAGCTGTGTGTTGGACACGCTTCATGTCCTTTTCTAACAAGCACAACTGCTGTGCTTCTCAAAGCAACTGTGCCAAGAAGCCTTTTAGCATATGCAAGTAGCACCCTTATTCTTATTCATGCTCAAAGCAAGCCCCTTCTAACAGTAATTCTTTTTAATAGTAACTGCTCACGTCCTTCAGGGTTGTGGCAGCCTGTGGCCTTAGTTTCTAGTTCCTTGGGCATACTTTTTGAATAAACAGTCATTTACCACGTCAAAGTGTCTTTGGATGAACTTTCATAAACCACCTGTCATCCTCATCTTGTAAGTGGTATTTTCCCTTCATTGGGACACTCTACCTCACTTTGTGCTTTCAGTTAACATTTTTTTATTTCTGGACTCTGTTTTCACCTAGAGGAGTTGATTGCAGTCAGTTCTTCATTTTTTTTTTTTTTTTTTAATGAATATTCATGTTAACGTGCAAAAATCATGTGAGAGAATCCGGCCCATGGCAGATGCCCCATAGTGTTTAAACACAATCTTTTTGAGAAAAAGGAGAGCGATTTATCTCAAAAGTTTCATGTAGGTGTCTGTTTGGAGACACAGTTTTTGGGAGTGCTTTTTTTTGGGATCTGCCTGACATTTCATTCAGCTTGTGCTTTTTTTCTCTTTTCTTCTCCCCTTTACTATTTCTGGAATACACCCACAACTCCACCTCTCACTGACTGGCCCCAGCATTGGAGTTCACTGGCCTGATCTCTGTTGTGTGCCATTCCTCTCGTCACTGAACCGTATAAATAAATAAGTACATGGGGTCAAAGGTTTTTTGGTATCAAGTGCAACATCAGCTACGCAAGTCACTGAAGAAATATTCACCCTTGGAAAAATGATATATATGAAGCAACAATGACAAAACACCATAACAGGATTTCTAACACCATTATGTTTAGGCCTAAGTAACACAAGATATGACACGTGAAAGAAACACACAAACCCTACCTCCTCTCCAGCTCCAAATCCCCTTCCTCTCAAGTCCAAAAGTTCTTTCAGACTTCTTTACTACCCAGCCTGGGAAAATAATGTCTTCTTTAGCAAATCTTCTTCCTTTTTTCCTGCTCATCTTGCCTTTTTGCTTCCTTTGAGAGTGGAATTCAGAGGAATCCCAGTCTTTTTATAACTTTTCCCTGCTGAAGGTGATGTTTTTCCTATTCATTTTAAAGCCCAGCTGGGAGACTTGATTCTTAGTAATCATCCTACCCAAGTTAGTATTTGCTAGGACCTTGCTGGAATGGATGATGAACAAACAGAAAAAAAAATATTTAATTTTAATGCATCTTATCTTCTTAATATTGAGCTTACAGACATGAGATACAGAACTGAAATATTTTATAGTCAAAGTAGAAAACAACTATATAGAGAGATATGAACATATACAAGTGATATGATATTTGACCCATAGTATTGATATTGACATATCTGATCACCAAATCAGTGAAATTACACTTAGTGTAATTTTGACTTTAATTTCTAGTATTTTACTGTGTTTTTATTTTCTGTGATTGAAATATTAAACTATTTAATTTCTATTTAATCTTTTAGATCTACAATTTGAAGCTCAAAGTCTTTACATATGTCCTCTCCGTAATATTAATAAGTGAACTGACTTTGGAGAATTTTGCTTTGTAATCTGAAAATAATTTTGTGAGTTCTTTGTGGAAAATTCATTATTTAGAAATTATATATCCCTGGTGTTTCCATGGAAACGCTTTCACCTTATGCTACTGAAATACAAATTATGGGAAAATAAAATCTTTTAACATAGAAGAGTATTAGAAATTTTTTTTTTTTGCAGATTGGAAAATTTTAATGCAGCTAAACCTCCAGTCTCTCAAAACAGCTGCCAGTCCAGATCCAGAAATGGGTCAGGTTCATCCTGATCAATGCTGAACATGAATGCATGTTCAATTCCAGAAGCTGGATGGGTTACCATGAGGGTAAACCAAATATGCTGTTTACTGGCAATGATGTTTCAAAAGGCTTTGTTTTTTATAATCTGTGTCTGGGCATCTGGGCTCAGCAAGCACTCTGTCTGTGCATGTTTCCTACTTGAAATAATGTGGTTTGGGTTTTTTGCCCCATTTGACACAATGTAGATAGCATTTATCCACTGTGATGATTTTATTCTCCCCAGCACTGCGGAGTAGGAGGTAAAAGCTGGTAGGACTACGATTGCAATAAAGAGATGTTGGGCTTATTCCCAGTCTCACCAAAGCAATAAAGCTCTGATCCATTTTCTTGAAATGGATGACAAATTTCCTTCTGCCATTTGTGTCCATTGCACCACCTCTTTTGGGATCTCTGGGTCCTTTTTGGTCTAGACCCATGGAAGGGTGAGTATGGGGTAGCTCTGAAATGGGATGCCTGGTGGGCAGTCAGCAGGGAGCAGAAAAAGCAATATCCCACTGCTCTTTATTCACTGCAGTGAATGAAGCCCACGACGTCTTCACCTGTGCCTCCAAGCAGAAGCTGCTGCCTGGGGGACCCTGCACTGAGGGAGGGCAGCTGGGATCCATCTCTGCTGGGCATAGGCTGCCCCAGGCAGTCCTGGCCAAGGAGATAGTCCTGTCACAAATATTTGCAGCCCAGTGGCCCAGGTGTCCTAAAAAAACATTTTCCACAATGTTCTTGATCCTGATAGCAATTGGAGGGGATGGAGGGCTGTTGATGGCACTTTTTGGAATTGGTGATTGACTTTTGTAGTTTGGTTGGTTGCTTTTTTTTTTTAAAAAATGAGGTCCTCTGTGGGTAGGACAGAAAGAAAAAGTTCAGTTTAAAAATTGTCTTTATTTTGGCAAATCCTCCCTCTTATCACAACACAAAAAACTCGCATTGATCAGAAAATATCAAAGAATGTTGTTTTCTTAATCCGTTTTTGTAGACATGCTGTCTCTGACTGTCTAATTAGAGTAAAAATTTACTCAGACTTTATTACCCTCGCTTTTGTTCACGTGACTGGTGTTATCAGGCTTGAGCCCTTTGCAGTCACATAGGTAAGAAGCAAATATGATCTGTAGCTTATTTAACTCTTGCTGAATTACACTGCTCTTTTTGGTTACAGGGGACAAGGAAATTTTCCCTGAGAGTATGAAATAAACAGCCATTGGTAGCCTCAGAAAGTTGCCTATGTTGGTAACTGTACTGAGCCAGAAATTTTCTGCCAATTCAGCCTCCTGCTGCCACCCACAGCCAGCTGTGTTTAGGAGTTTTTCAGCTGACAATAGTCAGAAAGGAGGTGAAGGGGTTTTTTTATGTTAGGAACACAAAGTCTGGAGAAAAATCGAAGTGGTAATGGATTCAGAAGACATACCCAAATTTAAAAAAATTACAGAAACTCACAGAGCATTGGTTTATGGTGTCTGGGGTTCTTTGCAGGTTTAGAGTGGTAGCCGCAGCAGTTGTCTTTCTCCTGATCTTCTCTATCTGTGTGCTGTGGTTTGATTGCAGAGTATTTAGGCTGAGTTTCAATCACTGGAAAATAGAGTTTAGTGACTGCTCGGGGTCATGGATAAAGCAGCTGCTGAAAGCAAAGTGTTCCTGGTACTGTGTGTTTTCATTGATCTTGCTGGGCCACCAGTGAGGCCTTTCAGTCCCATTCCAGGCTGAAATGGAGCCGTGATGAAGTGCTGCACGTTCAAGAACAAGCTGCTGCCCCTGAAGTGCCTTTTGTGGGGGTCTAAACAGATGGACGAAATTAAATGGATGTATATGTAGATTTACAACAATGGTACATTACAGCAAATGATTGGTGACACACTGTACCCCAAAATAACTTGATGGGCCACGGGGTTGAAGCTAACTTGTGTGTGGAGTAGAATCCTTTTTCATTTGTGGAAAAGGGGAACCATTCATCGTCACAATTGCAAAAGTTTTTCTCTCCTCTTGTAGCATAACATTAAATGTTTATTCTGAATCTGTCAGAATTAAAACTTGAATGGATCAGTCTGTCTTGACCTCATCTCACAGGGAAGGGAGGGCAGAGCTCCACATGGGATGCACTGTGGCCTGTTTGTGACAAAACTGTGACATTTCATGGGCAGTTAACTGGTGTCTCCATGGCACAGTCATCTCTTATGAAGCTTTGTGTGACTGAGAAATGCAATGAGAGAATAAAAGTGGAAGAGTGCTTCAGCAGCTTGTCCAAGACAGACACGCTGTGTCAGAACAGGGTTCAGCAGTGCTCCCAGCTTTCAGCCCAATGGTCTGTTCAGTTTTCCTCCCTGCACCCACTTTGATCCATAAACTGAAGTCTCAGTCTCTCATTTCTGCTCATGTAAATGTCACTGTTCTTGTCTCCACTCACGGGTGTGTATGTTCAGATGGACACAACAAGGTCACAGTGGGAATTTACTCCAAACACTGACTAGATTTTTTCGTGTGTCAAGGAACGGGGGCCAGGGATGGCAAGGAATACCTTGGCAGAGCATGTCAGTATAATTTTAGCAGGAATGTGCATCACTTGACCATATTAAACTACTCTGCTTCCTCCAATGTGATATTCTGTTTTGACCTTTGGCTTTCCCCCTTTAGAACTTTAATTCATTGGCTGGCTAATTACAGACATCTCAACCTGTGGCAAAGAGGAAGGGTTATAAACATCCGCTCTTGGCCTGAAAATGGCGAGTGTGATGAGAATGCGTGGGCTGTACAGTCACCATATTAACTGAAACACAGCAATGTGCTTGTACAAAGCTGGAATGGCAAAATCTTTGACATGGCTGGCTGTTTGACACGTAGCTTCCTGCAAAGGAAACGTAGCATCATTAATTGATATAGTGAGGTTTGGTCTGGTGGTTTTCGGGTTTGGTGGTTTTGAGGTTTTTTTGGAAAGGTGTTTTTTGGTCTCTTTGGTTTTTTGTTTCTTTGTCTGCTTCTGTTTTATTTTGTTACCCAACTTGATCTGTAAGGGATCTGCCAAGGTCGCCCGATGCAACCTCCTCCATCAAATAACTAGATCTTGCATATTGTTCATAGGCAAAAATGTATTCTGAAAACGAATGTACCTGCATGTGTGGAGTATTTATCTAGAACTTGGATTTGAATCCGTGAAGCTGCCTGGTCTTCATATGTCCATTTTTGAATAGATCTCATCAGCATGCCTCCTACCAGTATAACTCCCTGTTTCTTCTGCAGGGTACACGTGGATGTGCACTGGCTAGTCAGGTTGTCAAGCTTGAAGGATTTACTCAGGTTGTGCTAGGGCAGGTTTATATCAGATCTTAGGAAAACATTTTCACTGAAGGGGTTGTCAAGCATTGGAAGAGGCTGCCCAGGGAGGTGAGGGATTGAGTCACCACCCCTAGAGGCATTTAGAAAACATGCAGATGTGGTGCTCAGGGACATGGTTTAGTGGTGGACTTGGCAGTGCTGGGTTAACAGTTAGACTTGATGATCCCAGAGGTATTTTCCAACCTAAATGATTCAACAATTCTATTATTCTAATAAATGAAAACTGAAGGTGAAAAAAAATCTGTTGACCAAAGGGGCATTTGGAAAAGAGGAAGAGCCACAAACTTCCGGAGGAAGTCAGTCATGGGCATGGAGAGGGGGACACAACCATGATCCAAGGGCTGAGTTAAGCAGTTGTGCTTTTTGGTGATTATGTGCACCAAATCCCAATGCTGATGCTTTAGAAGTCTGTATTTCATCTGATCTGTCTCTGTGTTTAAATGTTTGGGGGAAGAGTTACCAGTGGCTTGTCATTAGGAGATGAGGCCAGAGGGGAATTGTAGAAGGGTGTCTTTAGATTTCAGAGACCCGCATTGGTACATCATTCCAACCTCCGAGTCCTGGAAATACATTGGGCTATAGTTTGGTTTCAGGGGGCATGGGAATTAAATAAACATTCACTTACACCTTTTCTGCCCATCAACGCACACCCTAGTGTTCATGACATTTGGGGTTATACATTTCCCTCAGCTCCAGCTACTCACCTGTCCAAACGAAGAATTAATGTGACATGAACACAACAGAATTGTGTATGAAAATAAATTAATGTCCCTCAAGCACTAATTTATTTATTGGTGCTACACAGTTTCTAGTCATGTACAGAGCCTAAACTAATTTATTCTACCCGCTTTTTTATATCTAGCATTTCATGACAGAGACCACACTTTATTGCCAGCATTGTAATACAAGAGTTAATAAATATGCAAAGTGATCTGCTATTGCTCAGAGTCATGAGTAATGAACATCTTGTATATCACACTGTGATGGCTGTTCTTGTTTATCTGTCTTTGGCTGCTGTGCTACTGAGATTATTTTCTGTTATCCTTGCTTTGTAATTTATATTTTTGCCCCTTTTTAGGAGTTCTTTCCTGTAAGAACTGCTGTGAATGTCTCTCTATCTTCATAAGAGTTACAGTGCATTAAATCTCCTAATTATTTTAAGATGTTTTGCATAGATGCTTGATAACAAAGTATATCCCATGAATTAGTGGAGAGGAAGTTTTTGGATACGGAACAGCATGTTCAAAGCCAGACAGAAATAAAAACCTAAAAAAACCTGACGAGAGGTGGCTGAAGGTTGACTTGAGAAGCATCACGATTTTTTCTCAACTACTTTTCTAGCTCCTGTCCAGTTGTAATCAGGTGAAAAAATGTCTGTTACATCTTGAGCTGATTCTTACAAAAACTGGTAAATAACAAACCCCTCTCCAAAGCACATTTTTGACTGTTCTCCATGGGATCTTTGATTGACACTGAAAGCCTGACTTTCAGAGCTGAAAGTCTCTTACTAATAAAGATTCTTTTTATACAGCACAAAGGTATTTTCTCAACATGATTTGAATTTCTTTACCACCCTACTTGAACAATTTTTCCAGAATGTATCAGAGGCTGCATAGTGTTCTCAAGTATTTTGTCAGTTTGTTTTTTTTTCTCTTAACTGACAAAATAATATTTAGAGTGAAGCCTTGAAATCGTGCAGACTGTTCAGTCTGTGCAGTCTGTGTTGTCCAGGGACTGGCTTCAAACAAGAAATTTTCACTTTCAGTTTAATTGTCATGTGTATAATCTGCTTTTTTCTGGATCTTTTTATACTTTCTTATTCCTTTCCCCTATTGCTATGTATCTGAAAGCAGTCTTTGGTGTGATGATTCTTTAAATGCTTAGTAAATTTGGTAAACAGAAAATCTGCGCATAATTTCTTGGGTTTTTAAAGCCTCTAAGACACTTAAAAAGAGATCTTTTTATTTAACACTACAGTTGTGCAAACTGAAAGATAGTATTGGCTTTGCAGTAAACAACAGAGTTGCTCAGGTGCATGTAATACCCTCCTTACCTTAGAAACCAAATTGGGTCAGCAAAATATTATCTTTGACAGGATTCTCTTATAACTCCAGGCTGCTGGAGACTTCGGGTACTGGGAAATGAATGTCTGGACTCCAGCAGGGGAGGCAGGATTTGGGAGTGACTGGCTGCAAGGGGAGGGAGAACCACAAGGAGGTGGCCTGAGGAGGCATTCCCGTACTATTTTAAATTTCCTTTTTTAAAATTTTACATAACAGAGTTGGATGCCAGGAACAGGAATTTTGCCTCAAGGTCTCAACAGCTTCTTTACTAACCAGCTGAGGTTTATCCAGTTTTCATCTGTATGGATAATGTCATCTTTAATAGTCAGGAATTTAAGCCTTACCTCTGGAAGTGGTTCGATGCCAAAATTCCCGGGGGGATGGGGAGGGAAGAAGGCAGTGTGAGGATATTTAACAGTGAGTGGTGGCCTCAGTTAGAGGGTGTCCAGCCATGGATGAGCTGTGCTGCTGGAGGTGCCTGCTCAGACAGAGCTGAACTAGTTGAGCTTTTCCTCTCTGAAGCGCTCTGAGTTACCAGGAGCTGCACTGGCGGAACGAGGAGCGGTGGTGCCTCCACAGCCAGGGAGATGGCACAGACAGGCAAACGTGGGCTCACCTCTTCCCAGCTGCTCCCTGCCCCTTCCACACCGAAACCTCTGCCACCTCGCCAGAGGCTTTAGGCGAGAAGAGAAATTCTTTTGGTATTAGTGGTGAAAAAGCCCCGTGTCAGGTGGCCCAAATGCGGAAAGCGAAGCCAGAGGCTGTGGAAACTCCATCCTTGGAGAGATTCAAATCCACCTTGATGCAGCCATGAGCAGCCTGATTTAACCTTGATGGTGGCTCTGCTTTGAGCAAATGTTGGATCAGAGAGCTGCTGGACACCCCTTCCAGCTTATGCTGTTTCGTGGTTTTGTGGCTTGGCAATTTCTGACTGCCAGTGGCTGGTCTGTCACGGATTCCCTGCCTAAGGCTTTCTTTCCGAGGAAAAAGATTTTTGAATCACCTCCAGTCAGATGTCCAGCCCTTCCTAAGGAAAATGCCAGTATTTGGTCACTTTGCACAGTGCTGCTTCTGTTTGCTTGAGGGTTTTTTGTCCATGGAGAATCTTTGAAATTCCCTTCTTTGGGTGTTTTACTTTTTTGTCGAGCACACAGGATCTCTGCAGTTCTGCTCAAGATATCTGCTCCTGACTGCTGAGTTGAGCCCACTTTGTTCTGTTGATCACTTTTCTGGGATAATCCTGTTGAAGTACAGGAAGGACTGCTGACATTGTTGAGTCTTTCATCACCTGCCATCTGGTGAATGGGGCTGCCTGGACCTCTTACACCACATGCATCTGGTTTGAGACCTTCTGTAAGTAGAAGACAAGTGTCTGTAGGAATGCAAAAAGAAAAGAGATGATCCCCAATTTTTCAAATGTCCTGGAAGTTGAAAATAAAATTAGTTATCTTTTGTTAAAAAGGAATTTCTGAAACAAGATAGTGGTGAGTCTTCATCAGAAAGAAAATAATACACAGAAACTAAAAACCATATGAAAATGTAAATAAAGCAGGATCACCGAAATCTTGTGGTGTTTGCCATGAAATACCAGCAGAGTTCAGAGGTGAAGCTGCAAAGTTACTGAGTGTGCTATATAACACAGTCTTTTAAGTGGTTTCAATGCAAAGGAATAGTAAGGAGCAAAAGTGACACCACTTAGATGTCACATGAATTTATTTTTAAGGTAGTATATACCAGTAAATTTGCTGTTCATACCAGGCAAATTAGTGTTTGGGGAAAACAACAACCAAACCAAACCAAAGCAGAAAAGCCAAAAAAACCAACCCCCAACCAACCAACCAAAACCCCCCCAAACAATCAAACCCTAACAAAAACAAAAGCCCTCCAAAAATCCCACCCCAGAAAAAAATGTGAAAACTTATGGATACCTTGTTAGGCATATAGAGGAGGAGCTAGTATGTCAATTGTGAAAGAAGCCTCGTGTAGCAAATCTATTGGTTTGATGAGGACTGTTACTAAGATTCAGTTGATTTATATTTGCAGATTCAATTTTTATGTCTGTATCTGTCTTCAAAAAGCATTTGACTGATGTTTCTTATTGAATACCCTTTTAGAACCCAAAATTTATTATGGGATAAAAGAGAAAGTCCTTTCCTGGATTAATAGCAAATTAATGGATAGAGCATTAGTGGAGGGAAGATATCAAAGACACCACATGGGCATCCTGTGCTGCATGTCTGTTGGTGTCCTGGGAAAAAGATTAAAAGTGAGGTGGCAAAACCTGCTGATGAGAGAAAATTATTCAGCATAGTCAAATGGGGATCCAGCTGTGAAAGAGGAGTCTTACGCTGGTGACTGGGCAATAAAATAACAGAGGAAATTCAGTGTTGATTGAAGCCATTTGAGCTTTCAGGGGAAAATAACCCTAAATATACATACACAGCAAATATCTCTAAATTAGCTCTCACTATTACAGGAAGGAGTCTGGGAGTGATTTCAGCTCGTGCTCAGAAAACATCACCGTAGTACTCAATTGTGATCGAAAAAGCAAAGTCAGGTGGTATAAAGTACTAGGAAAGGAGTAAGGAAGTCAGCAGGAAACATGGTTATGCCACCATTCAAATTCACAGTGCACCTGCATCTTGAAAAATATGTGCAACTTCGCAGTTGCTCCCTTTTGGGTTCCAGAGGAAATGAAAAGCGAGAAACAATGACAGCAAGGGTGATGGGGAGCTTCTGCATAAGGAGAGACTAAATAGCTTAGAACCCTTTCCCTGAAAAATATGACAGAAGGCAGATATGATATAGAGAATGTCGTACAGGAGATGGGTAGGGAATACTATTCACTGTTTCTCAGAACACAGTAACAAGGGAATAGCAAACAAAACACTCAAATATCAAGTTGAAAACAAAGGCAAAGAATAATTTTTTTCCACAAAACTCCCACTGCATGTCTACAGGATGCTATGGATGCCAGCAGCTTAGTTGGGTTCAAAGAGCTGTTACGCATGGCAGTGGAAGGAAAATCCCGGTAGGCTTCTGTAAAGAGTAGACACAGCTGCTGGTTTCTATGTTGGAGGGTATGGAAGGGTGTTTCACCGCACACTGCTACTACCCATTGTCCATGCAAAGATTGGGAAAGATAACTGTTCTTATTCTCCATTGAAAATGGGTTCTGGGCTTATTCAGTCTGTTGGGGATCGCACACTGCTGCTAGAAGGAGAACTTTTGTATTATCATAGATCTACCACCAAAGTGACGTTGAGTCAACGCAACCTTTGCCGATTTCAAAGTGTTCTGCATTTGGAGCATCAGATGAAGTCTCAGTTCTCTTACGGATATTGTCAAAACTGAGGGGTTTCATGAGGAGCTGGATTTCACATAGGTTCCTAGTATTTCTAAAGAATAAGAGGCGTGTCTCCATTAAAGTAGCTGAGTGTGAACCATGAGGTTTTATGTGTTGGGGATAATAGATTGCATATTTGAAAGCAAATGGAAATGTGTTTTTTGGAAGCTGCGATCACTGCAGATGAATTCTTCAGGATAGTATCATTTCTTTCATCCAAGGTCAAGAACACTGTGTGTCAAGAACATCCTCATTAGTTAATGCTCTCTTAATCAACTTAGATCCCTGACTGAGCAAAGGTAGAACAGCAGTTCTTGACTCAAAAGTCTGTAAATCCATCTTTTTCAGCTGATTTCAAATGGACAACTTCTAAAAGCTGATGGGAAAAAATATTATGGGCCAGAGAGAGGTTAGTCTTCATTTAAGGTATGCTTAATATGCTATAAGTACAGTTTGACTTATTTAGACTCTGCTCCTCTCCGGGCCTAATTACAGCCTTCGTGTAGGCAGGCAAATAACTGTGACTCCTGGGCTACCATCTCTCCTGCATTAGCTGGATGACATACAGGAGGATACAGGATTATAGCCACCTTTCCTAAGGCCTGCAGACAGCTTGGAAAGCACAGCTGTGAATTCTGCTCCCTGTTGGGTCATGGAGCTGCCCTTGCTGTGCTCCTGTTGAGCGCTGGAAAGATTTCAGTGGTGACTTTGTTTTGTTCTCGGGAGTAAGAAATATCTTCAAGTCGTAATCATGCCTCACACCTAAGGAGGGTGAGCCATGTTTGTCTAAGTTGTGAAACTGATCTGTTTGGGAAAATTAACAAATCTTAGTTTGTAATTAAGCATATTAAAGCCACTTTGACTATAAATAGTTTATCTGGGCTAGAAGCCATCTTCTATTATAGAGTTGACAGGAAGAGTGCAGGATAATAACACAAAAGAAAGATCATTTACTAAATTTCATTTGGCTTAAATAATATTTTAAAATATTTTCTTCACAGAGATAAGTGTACATGTTTAGTTACAACAAGCTAAACCATTTGTTTATACTGTACCAAAATAGATAATGGAACTTCAAGAAAACACAATACTTGTATTTTTCCTGTGATGTGTGTAGCTTCTACAGTTCTATATAAATTTGTCATCCAGGTTGGGCAGCTGTAATCAAAGATTTAATCAAAGTTAGAATGCCACATTGAACTGGATCATGAAGACCTAACTTCCACTTATCCTTTTTGTAGAAAACCCAAAGACTTTACACACTTTACACTGCTAAAAAGATTTGTAAAAATGGCTTTGGATACTTCAGTATTGTTTTCAAGTGGTTTTGTTCCCCCCTTCCCTTTTCTATTATATAAGAAATCTCAAACTACAATTATTACAAGGCATACTTCCTAATGTTAGGTAACTGATTAAACAAACAATGTGGATCAAAGGAAATTCAATAATTATGCATCTAAGTCTGCATCTAAGTTTTAAAACCCCCATGTTTTAAAGTGATGAATTATTCACCACTCAAGATGAAATGGGGAATATTCCAACTTGTGCTTTTGAAGTGTCATCGTATTAATCTAGGCCACTTTATGCACATCTATAGTCTTTTCATCTCTGGAGATCTCTGCAAGATGGTGGGTTCATGTCACTAAATTTCTGCTGGCAGAGAGTCAAGAAGCAAGTATTTTAAAACTTACAGTTTATTACTATTGTGATTCAATTAATGTTCAGGATTCCTAAGGGACCTGTAAATTGTGTGATCTTTTTTCTTTTTCCACATTTTGTGACTTCCATAGGTTTTTTTTTTCTTCCCTCCAGTTATTTTATTTATGCGGATTTGTTAGATGATTTTTTAATTACTTATCCTTATCCTCAGATATTAATTTTAACCTTTGCTTCCCTGCCCCCAATCTCCACCATCCTAGTCAGGCAGCTTCTTTGTAACTCTGTTATTTTGAACATGCATAATTCATCAGCTGGGTCCAAGCTAAAAACTGAACACTTAGAAAAAATAATTGAGAGAAATCAATTCCAGATGCAATTTTTTCAGTCGGTCCCTATTTTTGTAAGATTTAAAAAAAAAGGAAAGAAAGCTTTATTCCAGTGCTACAATTTGTGTCTACTTTCAAACTTTGATGGTCCTTTTTTTCAAGAATGAGTTATGTTTTCATTCAAAACACTTTCAAGGATACCCTTCATGGTTTTGCTAGACTTGTCTCTTACCAGGCAAGTGCAATAGTAACAATAGCATAATGTCATTTAAATGGGAGCGTCTCATTGTGCCTTTACCACACGAAAATCCATGAATGACCTGTGGGCTTGCCGAATTTCAAACTGTAAAGAATATGGAACAGGCGGCTGGTGTTGATGCACACACTGATGCTGAGTGAGAAGGGTAAGATGGTAGCTGGGCTATATTGTGTGTGGGGTGTGACCTACCACTCAAACGAGATCTGATCTGACCCTAGTTCCCAGCTCCTCCGGTCTAAGGAGACTGGTTCATTTCAACCCTTTGACAAGCCTCTTCCTTCAGGCCATCACAGTCTCCTCCTTCCTGCCCTAGAATCAGATGTATCCCAAAATTCATCCCAGCTTCTTCCTCTTTCTCAGAGCTCCTCTCCCCACAAGGCTGGCCTTCCTCAGACCCTTTTCCTTGGAGCCTTTACCCCTAACCCATGAATACACTCAATTAGACATCTTTAACTGGGTTTTCACATATTGACAATACCAAATACTAGATTCATTTTTGCTTTTTCAAAGGAAGATGTAGACTAGATAATGGACTAGGTTGGAAAAGAGGGCTACAGGAAGAGTGCTGTAATTGACTGGCCTTCCCATCTGGACCCCTTACCCCATTATAAGATCTGGATTTTTCATCACCAACTTCTCCCTTGCTTCTTTCTGGTGCTGTGTTAGAGATAAACCCTTCAGAGTTCCGTGATTTTTGCACAAGAATTGCACATACTTTAATGATAGTATCTCATCCATAAACATTGCAGTGATGTGTTAATGACCTGCCTGCACAAATTGCTGGTGTGACCATTCAAAGAAAGTAAGAGTACACTGAGCTCAGCAGCTCCTTACAATACAAGAAGGAAAGGAACCTCCTATACCGGTCATCTACATCAGGAGTAAAATAAGAGCCTCAGATCTGCTTACAATTAATGAGCTTTGTATAAAGGAACACTTTACAATTCAGATACTTCCTGTGTACTTGTAAAAATGAAATGACCCTTTAATAATTCTCAGTCAAAATACTTATTAATGTCTTTCCTTCAAATTCTTCATAAAAGCTTCATATGTATTTCAATAATAGGATTTAATTTTCTGGCTAATAGAAATCATCTTAATAATTCTGTACATGAAGAAGTGCTCTTGAGTGAGTCCTCTTGCTTGCTCTGAATATTTCTGCACAACTCAGGAAGTTTTTTTCCAGATGAAGCATATATCATTTCTTCTTAGGGAGTGGACTAAATTCTGTTTCCACAACGCAGGTCTTACTACAACAAATTGTGACCGGCCTCAGAAGCACATGAAGCTGCTGAAAGTGTTCCTTGCAAATCCCTTCCTATGAGTTTGATGAAAAGAAGAAGGACCTCGTGAAGGAGAAACACCTCCTCCCTTGCCAAAGGCATAGTCATATAAAATAACTTTAAGGAGAGAGAATAACTATGAGGTGCTAAATGAGTTCAGCACTGACGCTCCTTGGTACACAGCATACACTTTGTCAGGAGACACACAACAGAAAACCAGGCAAACGCACATGTCATTGACTGCCTGAGCTTTGCCAGCTGCTGATAAAGCTGCAAAGATGACTACGAGGCCCCATTCTTGTTCACAGGGCAGTAGGTGAAAGCTAAGTTACCTGGCCATCAAAGACAAGCTCACCAGGTCTTCTCTGATTTCTTCAATCTTTGTTTCAATTGTACTGTGTTAATTACTTCTATGATAAGCATTTCATTTTTCTGAAGAAATATGCCAAATGTCCTGAGCACGTTGCAAAGACCTCATAGCTCCAAAGATGATCACGGTAACTTTGAAGAGAAGAGGCAAATTTTCCTCTTAAATGCATCAGAATTGAAGCACCTGAACTGTACATAGTTTGCCCGGACAGAAAGAAGGTTTGCAAACCTGCATGGTACAGGCCAGACAGTGCTGGAACAGTACAATCTGTGTGGTCTTTGGGGAAGTGAGCACAGAGGTGGGTTACACCATCATAACAAAATATTTGCTGGAGTTGTTATGCCAGTTAATGTCAGATTACTTGGACAGTCAAATTAAAAAATTTTGTTTTGTCAAATGTTCCAGTTCTTGTCTATGCAAGTAGAGTTCGGTGTTACCTGGATTTGTAGGTTTGCTACAAATTGGACTCATCTGTATCTCTGTGCCAAATTATCTCATAACACTCAGCTACTTCCTTGTGTGGGATGACTCATTTCATGAATTTAATAGTTTATGACTACAAGCCAGTCAACAGAATAATCCAAATCTATGCAAAACAATTGAAGGCTAAGAGGTCTAGTCATTGGAGATGATCTATGGGTTTCTACATAACAAAGAGGAAGGACACAAATCTGCTTTACACCTCACAGTCTATCCATCTGAACTTTTGACAGGGACAGATGCTTTTCTTGCTGTATGAAATTCTTAGAGATGACTTTAAAATGTAGTGTATACAGCTGCTAAGGCCTGAGTGGAATAATGGCTCAAAAGACAGCAGCTTTTTGGAATACCAGAGGAAAAGTGTCTTTCTCTGAGCACTGCCTTTCTCTTGGATTACACATGTTAAGAAAACTCTGCTTTATGTGAATTATAGATATTTTTAAATCGAATCAGGGTTTTCCATGAGGGGAAAAAAGGAGTGGTTTTCAAACTATTTACCTTCTCTGCTTCTGCCTGACTCTAAGTTAAATTAAATATCTTCCTACTCACCTTTACTTAGGACAGTGTTCTCATTTGAAATCATGTCAACAATATAAATACAGGCATACAAACTCGTTACACAATTTTCCTTTACTTTTTGACTCACTCCTTTTGCTAACAAAATAGTCATTGCTACTGTGCCACGTGGATTGTCAGGTGCATTTTCCTGTCATTAATTTCTTGTCATTTTGCATATCAAGATCTGGTTGAGCAGAACTCAAAAGCCGTTTCAGATTCTGAAATAATATTTTGCGTCCTTATGGATCTTTTCACCTGAAGATAAAGTAATTTAAAAATGCGAATGCTTTCAAGCTCCAAAGCTTCTTCTAAGTGACATCGGTATCAATGTGCTTATATAGGAAACAGAAAATCCAAGACTGTTGAATAACCTTCCTGAGGTACAAGAAAATCTGTAACAGAGCTAGGAATAAATATGGGTGATAATTCTTGACTCACCTTGTTTGGGGGGTTCCTACAACCTGCCTTTCATTTTCCTTTTTTTTTTTCCCTGCTGTTACCATATGTGAGTTATTTCTAGCACAGAATTTATTTGCATTTTCTGAATCTCTTATTGTACATAATTTGATTACTTTCAGCTGAGTCGATCTGGGCAATTCTTCTGTACTTTAGGAGAAAACAACACCTAAACGAGTAGTAGAAAAAAGACCTTGGCAAAAGTGAGAGATAAATAACTTCTGTAATAGCAATAGGTTGTATAACTTTTCATTTTTAACAGCAAAACAGAGTTTAGATTGCTATACCAGAAGAGTGGAGATACCTCATCTAAGCAGTTAAGGCTTTCTGTGACATGGATGCATGCATGTGTGTGTGTGTGACAAAATCTGACCGAATACTACCTTCCCTCATGCTCTTTCCTAGTTCTGGTCATTCCACCTTCTTGGTGCCTGGTGAATATTTTGACCCTTTGATTGTTTGTTTAACTTTGTTCCTTATGGATGTGTCTATAGATCCATTAGATGTGCCATGAGCATTCCCAAGTACTTAAGCCAACTGCCACAGAATGCCTTACATCTGGGCTCGTAAATTAACCCATCCCCTCCAAAAAGGAGCGGCTGTGTGCTGACTCCCTATTGGAAAGGTCTATGGTGTATGTGAACTCATCAGCTGTTCCCAGGAGCAGCTTTGGAGGCATAAAATGTGCCAAAGAGTGTCTGGGACTGTTCTAGCAGTTAAACAAATGTTTTAGATGTTCCTGGGAATGCTTGAATTTTCCTGGTGTAGACATAACCCATCAAAGAGTGAGGTGAAATGCAAAGTGGGCAGCCTGAAGGATAGTTCCGTTTTCCTCAAAATGCACCTCATTGCTTGTTTTTGAACAAATCAGCAAGAAGCATGCAAAGCAATGTGAGGTAGCTTTGGTAGATCTGAGGGGAAAATGTGCATGAAGTACGAGAGCATATGTGCAGCACTGAATAAACTACAGAACATTCACAGCCTGTTGGTCTTCACAGATTGGGTTTCCCTAAAAATGCAATGACGACTCTCGCTCCCATTGAATTCCCATCAAACTTAAAATATTCACTCGTGAGATTTAATGCAAAATATGGCAGCAAGACCTTTTAGGAAGATAAAATATCCAAAGCCATTTGGCAGACATCGCTAATCTGAAATGTCACCATCGTACCATCACTACAAAGAAAGATGAGTTGGGTCATCTGATAGCTCATTCTGCCTTTTAGTTATGATTCTACAAATAATGCAGGTTTTCAAAGGTATGCAGTGCTACACAGCAGGCTATTTTGAATGCAAAGCAATCTATTTCAGGTAGCTGTGAGCTCTGAAATAGGACTGAGAAGAATGAGACTTGTCAGTGAGGCTGTGATCTTCATCTGGCTGTTTGCCACATTGAGTCATGAGATGTGCTGCTGTGAACTCAGAATCGCTCTTGTGTGCACAAAATCTATTTTAAATGATCATCAACTAGGAGAGCACTTGGGCAACTTGTCTTCCTAGCAGATGCTAGATGGCCTCAGAAAGTCAGATTAGTCCCTATGCGCATACAGTGTTATTTGTGCGGCCACAAACTTTTTCTCCCTCCTCACAGAAGAACTACTTCCTCATGCTTTACATAGTATGAGCGCTGATCCCTTAAGAAACTATTTGACTATTTCCTTTGTGTTCCTGCTTTGTAGCATTTGTAGTTCAAGCCCTTTAATGAAGATAAAGAAATTGTTTCCCATATGGAAATCTTCAAAGTTTCTAGTGACTTCTCTTCTCATAGAAATTTTTTATTTCCCTTGGAAGCAATGGAAAGTTGATGAAGAATCTTGATGTAAGTGTCCAGCAGCACAATGGAAATTAACTCCATTTCACAGGGAAGGCCAGTGCCTAATTGCCCTCCAGTTTGGGCCACCTGCATCCTGAAAGACAAGAAACTTGGATGCCCTCGTGGAGTCCTTGACCAGGTCTTCCTAGTTTGGCAGCTGAGGTGGCAGACAAGTCATCAGGAAAACAGCAAGTCATGGGCCTGTTAGATCTTGAACAAAAACATTCTTTGAATGATTAACCCCTTTTTTTTTTTTTTTTTTGAGAGAGAGACTCATCATTTGCTGGAAGTTGTCTGGCCACCTCTAATTGCAAAATACTGCACGAGCAAATTCAAGTACTTGATATGTACAGCTTTGAGGTTCATCCATTTTGTGAAAGAAAAGACATTTGAACAATGTTGCTCACCGTCCTGTGTCTTTTGCTGTGGGTAATGAATATTCAGCATGTTGTGTTTCCAGGAACTTTGCTAAAAATAGCACCGTATCCTTGTTTGAAAAAGTGATGAGCATAACTGTGAAGAATGACTTTGACGCTTTTCCTTCCTCTTCTCCTGTCTGGTTTGTTAACTCTTTCTATCGTAACACTTCTGCTCACCGTCAAACTGCCACCTCCTCAGCAGACAAACCAGAGAAGCATGAGGGCGCAGACATGTGGAAAAGTAAGGACGGAGGGAGGGGAATTTCAGGTCTTGTTCCCTCTGCTCTCAGCTTAGCGGTGGGACAAGATATATCTGAGGCATCTTTAGCTATTTTCATCAAACCTGTACATCAAACCTTCAGAAACATTGCTGCTCTGCCAGTGCTTAATGCTATTTATGTTTTTCATCATACGTAATTGCCTGAAAATAATTGGTGAGCAAATAACTAAATCTGTGTAATTGCCTTTTAACACTTTTTATCACCTCAGTGAGTCCAGGGTTTACAAAATCCTCAGCCCTCTTGTTGCATTGCACTGGATTCTCTCCAGTTTGTCACCTCTTTTGGAAAATCATTGTGTGTGATTCAGTCTCCCTGGTCAGTGCTGCCCAAGAGCAGTTCCCCTCAGGCAATTTATCTTATCAGAAATTGTTCCATTGTCTCTTCTGCAGCAGGGGGGGGTCCTGTGGCCCAGTACTAAACTGGGTTCAGTTTGTCACTTAAATAGAATTCCCCCATCCCAGATCCTCCCTCCTGTACTACTCTACCCACGTTACATTCTGCAGTATGTATTTGCTATTACAAGGGCAAGGTTTCATTACTATCATTCTGTTTAATTTTATCCTGTTGGCACTTTCTACCAATTTATCATCAATTGCCAGTTCTTCTGATTTCTGCTTATTTACTTAGATTTTTATTTTCCAGAGGGATTCTACCAACAGTCCCCAGAGTCCCTCTGAGCCTACTTTGGGAGCTCATTACCCTTATTATGTAATTAGCTCTCTTTTTTTGAGTTCAGAACTGTGAACTCTACTATTTTTTTCTCCCTTGCACTCCAGTTCCATCTTCAGATTCCCGTTCAGTTGCTTTTTATTTTTTATGATCAAATATAAAATCAGATAATTGTAATGTTGTCATGTCCTTTGACTTCTGAAACAGAGAGAAGCTCTCAGCATCTTCCAATTCACTGGAGGCGGCCAAAGGGCTTTCTGAGATATGAATGGCCCAAGTTCAAGATTTCCTCTCATATTTAGCAAAGAATTGATTCTGGTTAAGAGTCATCAGACTACAGTGTCAGTATCCCAGGCATAATGGATGTCCCACCTAAAGAAACTTAGGGGACAAATCAGTCATTCTAATATGCTCTGAGATACAATCCTGTTGGAACTGGGTTTCTGGAGATGAGAGTTTCAGGTCTCTGTGGCTTTCAGGATCTGTTTGAGTTTCGTCCTGGAAGTTTCACTGAAACAAACACTTTCTCATTAAGGATTTCAGTTTCAAAACAGTAGTATTGGCCTCTGTGGGAAGGAGGAGCAGGGCAGGGATTCTGAGTCAAAACATTCCTAACCAGAATAATTTTTATTTAAACAGTATAAATCTACCTTCCAGCTACGTGCGTCAAAGGTTGGCTTCCACACAAAGAAGAGGAAGTGAAGTTGTTGTTATAATTTCAGATGCAATGTTGGAGAGCTCATAAAACAATCCCAATTATGTAATAAAACAGATGTCACCAGACTGTGATGGATTTTTGTTGAGTTTTAAAACTTAAGGTGTCTGATTCTCTTTAAGAATGGTGAGCAGACAGGGAGGATAGGCAGGCTGGAAAAAGAAAGTGCACTCTGAGTTATATTGCTTCTAAATTCACTCATTTAAATTAATGTGCTTCTCTAACATACTGGGATTAATTTTACACTGAGAAAGAAAATAAGGGTGTGCTCTGCTACCTTTGAGTACCATTTATGCTGAACCAGAGGTACATTCTTATGATCCATGCAGAGAAGAAACCTGGTAAACAAAGGCTGCATAAAATAAAGTGTTATTTAGGGCTTAGTGAGGCATCTGGCTCTACTTTTAGATAAGCTCTAAAATTCTATTGATGTCTCCATCTCCTCAAACAGCTGTTTTCTCTGCTTCTTTAGGCTTTTGTTTTCAACTGCCATCTTTTGTGGGGCAACAGCTACACTGACACCAGGATATTCCGTGCTTGAACCCACGCCCAGAGCATGGCAAGATAAAGATTCAGAAGGATGCACATGGCTTCAGAAGACTGCTGCTGCACATCACAGAATTAGCATTTTACAGGATATTATGAAAAGAAGCGCCTTTAAAAGAAAATGTGCAGGGCAGACCTCTTGAGTTACGTTTTACCTTGTTCTAAATGACAAGTTTATGTAGCAAAAATTTCAGCTCTCAGTAAGTGGCTGATCTGCATGGACTGACATAAAAATACAGAATGTTAGAAGTTTCTTACTCTGTTGATATAATCATGGTTGAAAACAATTTTTTTTTTGTTATGTTAACTTGTCTTTTGCTCACAGAAAATAAATTTCGCTAGACAAACTG
The DNA here is from genome assembly GCA_013398855.1 of Mohoua ochrocephala. Classification (NCBI taxonomy): domain Eukaryota; kingdom Metazoa; phylum Chordata; class Aves; order Passeriformes; family Acanthizidae; genus Mohoua; species Mohoua ochrocephala. Next base: position 298,264 of record VZTA01009858.1, read on the forward strand.
CATAATTCAAAAATTTGTTTTTAATATATGTGTCACTTTTATTCAGTTCACTTCTATAGAATGTAAAGTTAATTTATAAGCTTTAGTCTCCGTTGAATATGAATAAATCAATTACCTTGCACATCATTATCTCTGGACTGTGTTTTTATGAATGATCATACATGCAAAAGTTTGTGTTTGAATACACAGCTCTGAACTCAGAAGTGAGCCAGAACAGTGAGGGAATTCATAATGAGGCTGCACCTTGCAGCTCAGCCCTATACAGATATAGGGATTGTGACAACAACTTAGAAGGGCACCAATGCTGTTACAGGTCAATGAAGTTTTGCAGGGGAAAAAAAAACCAGCAAAAAACCCCTTCTCCCTTAAGGGAGTAATATTGCAGGAGAAGGTTGAATGACCATCAAAGGTATTGCAAATGGAAACACTTTATGTTTCCCTGTCTGACTTCATGAATTTTCAAGACAATACATTTGCTATCAAAGTGATTCACAGCTTTTACGTTATAAACAATATTTGAGAAGACTCAGGAAAATTTTTTGAAAGATCTAGTCAAGGAGTCATTACATGAAGGAACTGTCACCACTTCTTAACCAAAACCACGAGAGAATAAAAGGTTAGATGCACCCAGTACAGGGTCAAAGCTGATCTAAAGAATCATTAAATGAAATGTGGGCCCAGTGAAATCAACAGCACTATCACTAACTTCAGCAAAGAGAAAGTATTACCTGTTCAACTTAAACACTGTATAACTGGTGAAACTCGTCCCTTAAAATTCCATCCTAGGTTTTAGCACTCAAACTAGACATCACTGAAAGTTACTTTCAAGCAAACATTTGGCAGAAAGATATCTCTGCTCCAACAATCTGCATATTTTTGTAATTATTTTATCGTTTTCCCCCTCCTAGGCTTTCAGATAAAGATTGTGACTGGTTAGATCAGTCTGAGAAGAGTTTGCCAACTGATCAGTGAAATTTGGGGTTTTTTCTATCACATTATCAAGGATGCTGGTAAGGCCTTTTTTAGAGATAGAAGAGTGACAATAGCAGCCTCCTTGAGGACTGCTTCCAGTTCACATGTCCTGTGGTGCATTGCATGTTGGCCTACCACTGGGGTCCAAAGGAATTTCTTAACATTTTCCAAAGTAATCAGGTGGCATTTTCACAGTGTTTCTGTTCATTAGGGTAAAAAGCCTCTTTACAACATGCTCTTTTCTTAATCTGCGCTATTGGGGGAGCAGCCCCTATCCAGGGGGTTATGTTATCCACAACATAACTTATATGTGGGCAAGTAAAGCACAAAAGAGGCCAGAAACAGCTCCTTTGTCAAAGCTAAATTCCCCATCACCCTCCTCAATCTCTAGTCATGCCTCGTCTCCAAATTTGTCTCTATGAATCACCTGAAAAAGACATTTTTCACAATACCTTCTTAGTATTAGTAATATCAGTACATCCTACTATCTAACCTTTTTTCATTTAGAGTCCTTAAGACGAATATTGCTTGTCAAAGTATTGAATTTTCGCAGTCGGGTTGTGACTTTCACCCTTTGCAAGGAATAGAGCTGGTCCTGGGACCCACCCATGCGCTCTCCTCAGTCAAATAGTCAAGGAATGCTTAATTTTTCACTATTTCTGTTGAATTCTGACTGATAATGTGGGCATAATCGGATGCATATGGAAAATGAGAGACTGTATTTAGCCTGTAAATTGAGTACAACTTCTCCAGATGTTAAGTCCCTTTCTACAGTATCTTAAACACCTGTTTATTTTCACAACTAGGATTCTGTAATGTCTTATTGGGCGAAATTACTTTTCATGGAAGTTTCTTGTGTTAAAGAAAGTTATGTTGCTGTGATTCTTTTGCTTCAAATCAAATCTACTCAGAAGCTATTTCAGTTCCTATTGTTATGGTTCCCGTCAAAATGTAAAGTGTTAATAATCAGATTTTTTAAATAATCAGAATAATCAGATATATTTTTTAAAAGCAAACAGTTCATATATTTCTGAGTATACTGAACTGGCAGGCTTTTAATCTACCCTGAAATCTTGCTGTTCAGTCTCAGAGAGTTGATTTTGATGTCAATCATCCCAGATAGTTGAATAGGTGTTATCATCTGTATAGATAGGGAAGCAACGACAAATATAGGGTCTGAACTGACACAGTGCAGAATAATGACAGCTTCTGCTGGCTTCAGGAGCTGTTACTCCTCTCAGTTTTAAAGATCAAGCTATTTGTGTTGACTGTTAGACAAAGATACGCTTGCATTTCAATGTGTTTTGTCCTTCTAAAGAGTCACATGAAAGTTGTTCTAGAAAATGCTGTATTTCTCTACATCAGAAACTTCATGGTATAAATTTAACACTTTCATTAATATCAGGTGAGTATCAATAAGGCAAATTCTTTAGTAGTCATTAGTAGATTATAATTGCAATCTCTTTGGCTCAGCAAGGACAAAGCAAATGACAGATTTGAGAGCTCTCATCTTCAGGGACCATCTCTTTCTCTTTAATTTAAATTACTATATCTATGTCCAAAGTCCTATGCTTATTTTTGCTATGTCAAGTCCTCCTATACCTATTACAAAAACTAACACAGGCTTCAGCCAGCACCTTAAAGATCTATTTCTTTCTATGTCTCCTTTATTACTCAAAGGTTCAATAGCCAACAACAAATACCTTGCAGTGCAGCAAAGCAGTTAACCAGTTGCTGAAATCCCAGAGCATCTTATGTACTTACACTTGTACTTAAATGCTTTGTTGAAGAGGGATAGAGTGTTGATCTGAGGCCAGAACACATTGCCTGGGGCCTCCAAAGTCATTAGTTTCAGCACCAGAATTAGAGCTTGAGTTCCCCATTCCCCAGCACGTATGCAGGTCACTACCCTGTGCTTTACCTCCTTTTCTCTTTGATTCTAATAATACTACTACTATTTCCACTGGGGTAACAAATCAAACAAAAATAATTGGAGGTAGGGGAAACAGTTTCATATTTCAATTTAATGCATCAGCTCTTTTTTTCTCCATGAGTAATTTACATTTCATATGAAAGCAGACAGAGACTAGATTTCACAGATTATTTTTTTTCTTTTCTCTTGGTTTTATTGCTGGGAAAGTGGAAAGAGGGTGTAATTGCTTTTGTTTCCACATACCTGTGATAATGATCATTTTTAATTTAATAAACTAGGAGTTTTTCCTACCACCCAAAAGATTTCTTCTCCTCACAGAACTTGATGACAAGTGGGTGGAAATTCGTTCGTGTACATCATGAGGTAAAGATCGCACAATGAATTACTTGATTCTTGAAAGTTGTATCCAGTCAAAATCAAGACATTCTGAATAATACACCCCTCAAAAGAAAAGGTCATTTGTTTCCAGCTGTTGCTTAGTGTGTTAGACTCAGTTAATCTCAATAAAATGCAAAATAAAATAATATTCTGTGTCATTATAGCCACTGGACTTTAAGGAATGCTTTAGGAATGTTACAAACTCTCGCTGCCAGCATAGCTGCAGAGACTACAATTCAGCTCCGTGCCAACACGAGCGTGTGTGCGTGCACGGATGGCGAAGGCAGAGATCAATTATTCAAGGCTGATGCGTCTGATGAAGGATGCTTAAACATCCATCTTCTCATCACCCAGATGGAATCTGTGTGCTTTCACTGTGATGAAGACAGATTAGGCACCGATTCAGTAAAGCACTTGCAGGTGTGGGCTTGACAGGGCAGGGGGACAAGAAAAAAGAGAGAGGATTTTAAAAAAAATCTGCTAAAGATGAAACAAGGTACCTCATATCACATTCATAAAGAAATGGCTTTTGGGTTTTCCATCCAGACTACAGAATTCTTGTTAATAGCTAGTTGCCAAAACAGATGCCCTGATTAATGAGAACAGATGGATTTCTCCAGAGGGTCTGCAGATTTAGACAGTTCTTTCACTAAATGAAATGCTAATGATCTGGCACCGTGCTTCTCTGTGTGGATTAGACACCAGTAATATTTTATTTGTATTTGGTAGAGTCAGAATGATCCCTTTTAGACCTTTTTAGATATAAAATTGTAGTATTATGCATCACCTCCAGATCCCTAAGAGCTATAAATAAATGAGCCAAATGCATTTTCAGGATTTTACTGCTTGTGAACTCTTTTGGTAGATTATACACTTGTTACAGGTTCTTCTTAAGATTTAGAGGAATTTCTGGGGTTTGTATTTTTAATTGCAGTTTCCCAAGGCAAATGAATCACTTGATTCATTCTTGTAAGAAAATGAGATTATATGAAAATTTTTGCTGTTATATTCAGCCCAAGTTTGTTTCCTTGAGTTGTTTTTAACCACAATTTCCAAGTAAAATTAATCTGAACATTTTGTACCACCATTTTGTGGAACTGGTCAATTTTGTTTCCCAAATCTGTCATTAGTTAATATCTCTGGTACTAAAAGAAAAAAAAAAAACAACTTTTTTTTTTTTTTTAAAGGTTAATGAATTCTGCTCTGAAATAGCTGACTCAAATCCCTCTCTTCTGTCATCTAAAAATCTTCTTTGGGGGAATGAAAGGTTTTGTTTTGTTATAGTTTTATTTTTCTGATTTGCGAGTATGGTTATTTCAAGACAAATCCTCTATTTGCACTATTCACACCTGCCTGGCTATATCATTCTGTCATCTTTTTTGTTTCTGGAAAGACTGTGAGGAAAATCAGTTATTTATATGGGGGTTTTAGGACTAATCCGTCTTCACCATAAAGAAAAAGATCTCATTAATCTCAAGAGGATCCCTAGCTATTACTTGCTTTAAAGAATCTGCATCTACAGCCTAGCGGATACGTAAGCTTCAAACAGCTGATCTTCAGTTTTAAATAGATGTTTTTGCTAAATGTGATTTCCTTTCAGAATCATAAAGTAGCAGTAAACTCCTTTAGGAAAAGTACTCACCAGAGGTGGGTGTAAAAATTAGAGACCAGGACTAGAAAGTCGACAGGATGATAAAACAGTATAAAAGAAATAAAGGAGCTTGAAATTTACAATCATCATAGTGACTGACTGGGAAATTGGCCACCGACATTTCTCCTAAAAAAATTTTTTAAAGATCTTGTGATCAGGTACTGAATACTGGCAGAGAGAAAGATGAGTCAATAGTATCCAGAAGTGGCAGCAGAATTTGGGCAGCAGGATCTGAGGAGAGATCTCCTACTAGCCTGTATCAGTGCTGTAAGCTGTGTCCACAGCTCCGAACTGCCACTGCAGCAGGGACGCCGGAGGAACTGCAGTGTGGTCTCACAGCGTAGCCTGGCAAGGTTCACTGTTCTAGTATCACTGTGCCATCAGTGATTTGCCAACCTGTTACTTTGTAAAATGTTGTTTCAGGAGTATAAAATTTGTGTCAGACTCTCTGATCCATGGTACTGCACTGAGGAAGACAGGACAGCTTAAAATAACTCAAATTTGATGCAGAGCATCTTCAGTTGCCATGATTTAATTAAAGGAGGATAGGAGTCCACTTGGAGCAGAGATCTGATGATGACTTCCCTTTCAGAACTTATTTTCCATGCCAGCTCTCTTGCCCCATTTCACAGGCTCTCCAGTTTCTGTTCTCCTTTCCTATTCAGAGTAGTGTATGCTATCTCGTCCATGAACTGTACAGAAATCTCAGTTACACTGACACCTTTGCATTCACCAACTATATTTGTTCTCTCAAAAATGTATCAGATTTGACAGGTTCTGGATGCTATGAATTCATGGTGATTGACATTAATTATATTTCCTGCCTTTAGTTACTTATTAATCACATAAATTTCTTATCCAGTTTTCTCCTTCTATGGAGTTGTGTAGGACTTCAGATCTGATGGGAAAAAAACCTCAGAATAAGGCAATGTGGGATGATGTGATTCCAACTCAGTAAATAGGGAGAAATACCAAAATCCTGCAGCTAAATAAGTAATCTTACCAAACAGCCAGTGGAAATCCTCTGTTCCTATTCCTCAGGGTAAATATACCAAACAGTCAAAATTCATCTTCAATTCTTCATTGGAACTGCCTAGAATGCATTAATATACAGGATGAAGGTTGGCTTTAAGCTTTCTGATTGTTTCTAGTTGCACCGCAGAAAGCTTGCCCACCAGAAAAAGGGATGTACTCTGAGTCCTGTTGTATGTTATTCTCTACGTAAACCCATTAAAATTCAAACTCTTTACTGCAAAAATGAAATGTGAGACCCATTTTTGTACCGGTGCTGAAGACCATGTGCTGCTTAAGCCTTGCTAAAGACAAGTGAGCCCTGTATGGGACGGTGGGGAACGTAAACCATTTCCTTTATCTGTAGCACTCAAAAAACCGTTAGGAAGGGGGGTTTGCATTTGAACTGAATGTTGCCATAAATGCAGCCATCCATGCTGCTAGCTTTGCTGTCTGCCTCTAAAAGATAACAATAGATGAGCCTTGACCATATGATATTTATGCTGCATTAACTTCCTGATAGATTCCACATGTGCTTCAGGACAGCAGTATTCTTACCCTCTCTTTCCCTCCCAAAAGGGACTCTGACTGTAGACCTCGAGCCTCTGTAGTGCTGGAGGCAGACAGCACCATCCCACTGAGGTAACCAACTCCCCTCCATGGGAGAGCAGGCTTTCATACAGAGGGAGCTCTCCATAGTGCTCCTGCTGAATGATGGAGTAACCTTGGGGTTCTCTCCCTTTTCAAATGCTTTGGGAAGGAATTTCACCCTCCCTGATTTTGTAGAAGCATTTTGTGAGAAACTGGTATCTTATTAAATTTTCTATAAAAGTGTCAAGAGAAAAACATTTATGAAGGGAGAAACAAAACTGCTGAAAAGGAAACTCCTGGAAAGGAAGAGGAAGATTAACGTTGTCAACATTCTGTGGGTTTTGTTTTTTGTTTGGGTTTTTTTTTGGCACTATTCAGCTCAATCTGTCAAATGGCCACCTCGTAGTAAACAGCTTTTTTGGCAAATTACTGTAAGAATTAAAGAAAAACCTTTAAATTCCCACATGAAACTAAAAAGCACTCTGCGAGATCCAATTTATTCTAACATAATCAGTGTTGGCTTCCTTTTATGTACAGTTTGTATCAGGTTAAGAGGGATGGAGCATTGATGAAAATCTAAGAGTACCTATTACTCGGGTCTCACTGTATATCAGATTGAGTACAAGCATTACTTCTTTGGTTTTGGGACACACTGCAGCAGCTTCTGACACTGGTGGAAGGAAAGCTGTGGGCTTTGATGTCTATAAACTCAGCTCAGGCCTTGGAAGAAATGTGGTGAGAGAGAACCAATTCTTACAGCTAGATAACAATGAAAGCAAAACCAATTTTTAAACATTTCCATGATCATAGTTATGTGACAACTGCAAACCCAATTTGTACAGTTTACAAGAAAAAAAACATTTTTCTTTTCATTTTGCAAACTCAACCTGGGATTAGAGACCCAGGTGGATTTTTCCAGCTAATGCATCAGCTTGGAAAAAAATTACAAACATACAGCAGTTACAGCTTGGCTAACAAGTCTGCAAGTGATGCGTAAGGCAGAATTTGAACCTAGCTCTTATTCTCAAAAGTTTAATTGGCTCCCTGGGGCAAATTGTCAAGAAAGGAAACCGATATAACTCTAGATTTGAGGTGGCCTAAAAGCAGTTTCAGATCATAGGAAATGTAATGCTCAGCTCTCTGAGTTACTTTATTGATGCACCTTCAAGGCAGGATTTTACACAATTTTTGAGAGCGCAAAAATACTTATTTCTTAACAGTCATAGTAGAATGCTGGGAATAACATGCCACCAGTTAAACATTCACAGGTTTACCCCTCTCTCATCACTACAGGCACTACAGACAAGTCCTAGATGGACAGATAAACTTTAAGGAAACATTGGGTTAGAGCTCTGTTACTCAAAATAGGCCGATAATTATTTTCGCCAAGCTGCTATTTTCACTCAGCTGCTTTTGGTCTTTCTTTTCTTTTCTTGTCTCCTAAGGTTCTTATAGCTTTTCATGTCAGCATTCATCTCCAAAGACTTTGAGTTACTGACAATTCCCCAATCATTCCTCTGATTCTAGGTTTTTTAATCTTTCATAGTCTTGCTTTACAGACTCATTTTAACAGATTGACAATGTTTTTGACAGTAAAACTGAGCCACTGTTATATAACTGACATAGGGTAGGATTCACTGCTGAGAAAAGGTTGCTGAATCTGCTTTGTTGTTCTTACTCTTATTCTTGCTTACCTTCCAGCTTCTGCTTCCCTAAAGAAAAGACTCAATGCAGAGTGTTAGGCATGATTTGTTTGGTACAGCTTCAGTTTAGAGCTCTGGATTTATGGGGAAGCTGGAGAGGACTTAATTCAATTGTTTCCACAATGGGGCTAAATTGTTTCTGAGAGGAGGAATGAGTTTCACTCTGCCTGGCTGGGAGATGATGCCAAACTATCACTAAAACTGAGATGACTGATGAAGCAGGAGCTGATGCTGAGGGACGGTGCCGTGTTCTAACCGGAGGAGCCACATGGATGCTCACGGCCCTCGTGAGGACAGTGCTGCTGCAGGGCAGGCTGGCTGGCACCAGCTCGAAGTCCTGCCCGTGCTTTGTTCCCCTCCCTGATGGACAAGAGACTGCAGGGCCTGTAAGACTTGGAGGGGAAGCCAACTTCTGCTAGGAAGTTCTGCCCGGAGCCAAGTGGCATGACAAAAGAGCTGAATATCAATGGTTTGTTACAGAGGAATGACCCTTTTCAGGTCAAGGCACCAAGTGCTTTTGTTTTTCCAAACACTGACACTTTCTCAAAGTGTATTTTTTGCTAGCTGGCATCTGTGTAAGTGCTCAGAAGCTTTCCAGATTTGCTGACTGGCCGGAGTTAAGCTGTTGCTTCTTGAATTGCTGCTCTATTCAGCCAGTCCTTGTGGAGAAGAACTTATGCTGCTCTGCTGGTATTTATGGAGGTCTGTGGTGGGTTGATGCTGCCTGGGTGCCAAATGCCCACCGAAGGCACTCTATCACTCCTGAAATGGACAGGGGAGAGAAAACGTAAGGAAGAGTTTGTGAATTGAGATAACGACAGGAACAGATCACTCACCAATTACATACTCAAATTTGAGGAAAAAGCATTGAATCTTCTATCAATCAATCAGAATTAGATAAAAAGAAATAAAAACTAAATCCTAAAAGACTTTCCCTCCACCACTCCCTTCTCCCCAGGCTTAATTTCATTCCTGATTCTCTATCTCCTTGACCCCAGGGGTGCAGGGGGACAGGAATGGGGGCTGCAGTCAGTTGATCACGTTGTCTCTGCTGCCCTTTCCTGCTCATGGAGAGGATTAGGACTCCTCACACTCTTCCCC
>VZTA01009862.1:226-13233 GCA_013398855.1 Mohoua ochrocephala
TGGTCCCTTCCCTTATTTTGTCTGCAGAGGACGTCTCAGAAGATCAGGGAAAAAACTGAGACATTAAAAAAGAACTGCAGATTTTTACATTCTGAGGCACCTGCTAAAGCCCATGGTTAAGCAGTGTTGTAATATAAATGTATATGTATGTCTATATATATCTCTCCTCACCCGAAGCATGTTCTGGTTAATGAATTTTAGTTGCATCATACCTGATACAGGTGTTTGTGATCATCTGTCAGATTCCTTGCAACCTATGGCTGAAATGGAAAATGGTTTGATAGCTATCAATTTGCAACAGCAGGGTAGGTCTTGCTTGCTGTAAAAGCAAAGTAATAAACCTGAGGGCTCTTTACAAATTTTTATCAAAGTTCCTTCACCTCAAAATTCAAATTTGTGGAAGATTAAGTGCTCCATTGCGCTGCATACATTTGTAAAGCATGGAAATATGGAAATGCTAGTCAATGATTCATGGTCTAAAAAATTCAGAAAAAATACTCTGGGCACCTATAAAGCAAAAGAGAGAGCAAGACGACACATCTTTCCAAATCAGGAACATTTTTAGGTCTCAAACAGCTTTAAATTCGAGGATCACAAAAGACATAAAGGGATAAATAATTTAAAGGCATATGAGGCAAAACGTAACTTTTGGGTTGTCTGATTGATTGACTGATTGATGGATTGATTGTTTGTTGGGGTGTGGGATATTTTTTTCTGCTCTGCCTCTGAGGAGATTGTGACTAAAAAAATTCTTAAATTAGATTTAATTATTAATTTGCAATACAAACCTAATAAGGAAACCAAAATCAAAGTGTAATGTGGATAGTTTTAGAATTAAATTATGGATCTTAGACCTCTCCACTGTCTACTTAAACACAAAAATATCTCACCACCTTGACAAATGAGCATAGAATATTATTATTTTCTGACTATCTGTGAGAAAGAAAAAATAAAAAGACTTTTTAGTTCCTTAAGAAAAAACCAAATGTGTAATATTTGGATGTGATGTAAGGAACACATTCCTTCTTTATTTTCTTAGCTTTAATGGCCTACTGTATACAATTAATGAAAATATAATAATTTTGATGAAATGTTCTTCATGGCATTTCCTTTTTTTTTTTTTTTTGCTTTCACTGAATAAGGAAAGAATTATATTTTAACTCCAGAGAAATAATCCACATATACTTAATTCTTGCACTGAACATCTGTGATTCTGCCACTATTTTTACTCAAGCATAGAGATAATAAGAGTTGGACTAAATTGGTAAAAATAATTTGAATTTACATCAACAAAGAACATGCTGACAAGTCCAAATCTTTTTTTATTATTATTTTTAATTTGACACATCATGTCACACCACGCAGTGATGTTATAATCTTCACCTTCTTTTAGTTTTCAGACTGAGCCGTCAAAGTTAATTTGGGAGAGACTGAAGGAATTTGAATCATAGTTTTCACAAGACAGCCTCATACAAAATGATTTGTAGTGGAGGGAGGCACATACTTTGGAAAAGAATAGTATCTTTCCTGGAATTGAAAATCCAAATAATTTTATTTAAAACATATTTTAGACATGAAAATTCCACTCAGCATTGGCTAAATTATTTCCCGATATAAAAAACAAAACCAAATGAAAAACAATCCTGTAATTATTTTAGTTCAATGAACAAATTTTGCCCCATGGTGGAATTTTATTCCTTGACTTCACAATATTTACTACTATTTTTTTTCAGTGAATCCTAAAGCAATTTACAAACCAAACACATGAAAATTTAATCTGTTCCACTGAAGTGTAACCACTTGGAATGTGCTGATTTATGGTAATGTAGCAGAAGTTATGAAGACTTCAACTGTCTAACTGGAATTGGAGAGTAAACTGATTTACTCAAAATATAATTTAACCAAGACACTGGAATTAACAACTCTATGCTTATTAGAAGTGCCACAAGAGCCTTGATTACTATAGCTCGTGGGAATATTAATTTTGCACTTTATATGAAAGATTGAAATTCTAGCTACACTGATTCCTATTTTTCTTTGAGGAGGTTATTTTCCTAAAGGAAAACTGTGTCATTAAATTAATAAATTAAAGTTATCATTCATTCTATTACTTTAAAGGTGTTGCACATGAATGACATGAAAAAATTACTGAGATTAGCTCAGTTGGTTAGAGCATGGTGCTAATAACACCAAGGTTGTGGGTTTGATCCCTCTGTGGGTCATTCACTTAAGAGTTGGACTCGATGACCCTTCTGGATCACCTCCAACTCAGAATATTCTGTGAAATCTGCGAAGCAGCAAAATCAAAGCCAAAAAGTTTTAACGTGTTCTTAAAATGTTTTTCATACTATTCAGACCTATAAATACTTATATCCACTAAGCGCATATGCATGGTAGTTATAACACACTAAGAGAAAATCCGAAGCCCTAGGTGTCCTTATTGTATACTTATCTCTTTTATTGATGAGTTTTCTATTGAGCTTAACCTGATCTCTGGAATTTCTGCTTTTGAAACACTTGTTTTCCTGGATAATTGCAATATTCTAATATTAGTTCTAAACTAAAAACTACCAATAGCAATGCAATAAGGTGATGCCCAAGCCGAAAAATTGCACAACCAAGCAAATACCATTTTCATGAAACACACATTGGTCTACTGAACAGGACAGATTTAAGGAGGGCATGATCTTTCCACAGATGTTAAATTCATATCCTTTTGGGTGATTTGGTTTTGTCTGAAAAATTAGAGATAATATTTGTCCTTTGATAGCTTTAATAAATGCATTTGTTTAGACTAGAAGGATGAGTAGATCTGACACTGAAAAGTAGAGCAGGGCCAGCTTTGTAGATATTGTGCTGCCTTCCTGCAGACAGTTGCAATATTGCAGCTTACAATACTGTCAATGTCAGCTTGTCAGATGCCTGGAGGAGTGTCAGGTTAGGTTATCCTTTATGTAATTGTCATTATAACAAACCCAAGGGCTTGAAATACAGTTTCCTCTATTGTCAAATGTAAATGTATGGCATAAAATAGTTAGAATTACTTTACATAATTGTGTGCGTTGTTTTGTTTGTTTGTTTGTTTGGGGGACTTTATGAGATTCGGCTTAAAATTTCAATTAATAGAAATTATAGTATCCAAGATCTGAATTTCTAGTTTGAAGTGAACTCAGAAACCTACATTTATACAGATTATTTACACAGCTGGCCTCTCTCTGACTGTTCTTTGATGTCAGACTTTTAAACCTTAATTTTGCTTGATTAGATGCTTCACATAATTACCTAGTAGCAAGTTTGATTTGCACACACATTATTATTACACTTTTTTTTTGTCCATCAATTTGACTTTGCTGAAAAGAGAAATGGTAAAGTATTAATTTCACAATGAGACTGGGCTGAAAAGAGATCATGGTGTAGTACTTTGTCTTTAAAATACTGTAAGCAGGATTGAAATTTTTAATACAAAAATATACACAATCCCATAGTGAGAAAGTGCTGTATAACAATAACTCTAGATTTCCCAGATGAGATGAGCTTTCTGGGATCTTGAAATGCTCTGTAGAACTAATACCTGGAAATTTCACGGAGTCTGTCACTAAGCAGAATGCTCTCAAGATCTGCACTTACCTCTGCCTTACAGCCTCAGAGCTCCCATTTTCTTTGTGCTGCCAGACACAGATAGACTACTCGCTAATTCTTAATTTACTTCACATTCTTTTTTGGGGGGCTAGGTTACTTTCAAACATGATGCTTGGAGACGAAAGAATATGCACACTGCTATTTGCAAAGCTGGACAAGAATTGGACACAATTGATTTGGTCTTAGCCTTTTACAACCCGTACCTCCTGGACTTGGCCTCTCAGTGTTGCCTACAGCTAGAGATATAACTTCCTTGACATGTCTCTGAAATGCTGAAACCACTGGTTTTTACAGCCAGGGGTGTGAATCTGTGATGCTTAGGTGACAAAAGGTCTCTCAAATTAGCTTGAACAGTTGCTTCAGCCACGTGGCTGAGTCTTCAGAAGTACTTTCTCAGGACAAAGGTTTCCTGCTAGGTCCCTGGAGTGCAAGCCCTCCTGAACTGACCATAGTGCTCGTCATGCTTCCAGGCTTTGAGAATCAAGGGCAAAAAGCTCTTGCATGGCAAAACCTTAAAAGCTTGTGTTATCAGCAGAATGAATGCCCACTCTCTAGTCCGTCCTGGGACAGAGAAATGTTCCTATCTACAAAGCAAACCAGTTCTGGAAGGTCTTGGTCCCTACTTGCGGAAGAATCCCACCAGAATAATCCAAGGCAGTGAACTGCTGCTTCAGCAGCTCTCAGCTCAGCTTTCCTACTCAGCCCATGGATCCCAGGGTGCTACAAAGGAGTTTTCCAGAGATACATTCCCAGGAAACATTTACCGAGAACAAGTTTAAAGTTATGGGTCCCAAAACTCCACATCTAAACAACCCTAAAGATAGGTCTAGCAACAATTTAGGTCACTAAGAGTAACAATGTAATGAGGACATAGAGTGCAGATTTTTCTTCATCCACACTTATGAACCTTCAATTCAAACCTACATCTATTATTATTATCTAATACACCTATTAGTCAGGTGATAGACATCAACATAAGTGCCCTGACATTATTTTATGTTTATGTAGGGACTAGATTCCTGTCCTTAAAGTAATTTTTTTCTTAAATTTTTTTCTTAAATTTTTTTCTTAAATTTATTGATATGTTTAATCCTTCAAAGATTAAATAATTTTTACATTCTTTTAAAAATAAATAAATTATATATGTGTGTGTGTATGTGTGTGTGTGTAATTAATCCATACATTTCCTTATTTTTCTGCTTCTACTCTGTCTAGTGAGAAATGAAAATTTCCTTCTATATATTTATTTCCATACTTAGTATTTCAAGCAAGCTTCTCTGTGACTTCTGAAGTACAACATTCTTGTTTTGCTGTGCAATTTTTGTTGTAAAGATCTTAGACCTTCATCTTGAAGTGTTTTCTCTAGATTTATTTAAACTCAAAGAATACTATAGGGTTTTTTTTTTCCTGTACTGATTTTGGCAGTTTCAATTAAACATGCTTTCTTCATGTAAGAATCCCCTCAAGGAAACTCCATCAAATAATAAATTGCTCCTTTCCAACTGTCACTAATGATAGTATTAGCTTCTCTTTCCCATGTGTTATATATTTTAAAGGTTTTTTAATTCTAAATATGATTAAGTTACCAAGATTTATGATCTTTATATCTGAGATATCCTTACTGTTAAGTATATTACACTTGTTTTATATTCTTTTTAAAATTAGATTGAATTCTCCACTACCCTAATTACTGTTTTGCAAGAATGGGTGAAAAGAGGCACACCATCGCTGCATTTGTCATAATTATCCCACTGATAAAACAGATAATAATTAATTTGTCTGCAAAGAAGATGTGTTGTGAATAGAGCTTTAGTTTGCAGCACATGATATTATAAGAACACCTGCTGCGTGAGAACCTTGCTTTTCACCTAAGAAATCACCTAAGAAACATAATTCTGTAGTATTATGTCTCTGAAATCTAAAATTTTTCTGAACTCTTTTTGAGCTATTAAACCCAAATTCACACATTTACTTGCTTCCTAAGCACCAGTTAAGTCACACCCTGATGCTTCCCCACATACTTAAAGTGCTACAAGATTTTAAGCCTTAATACAGCTGTGGCTTAGCATGGACAAAATTTGTGGTTTCATTAGAAAAAATTAATTATAGAAAATCAGAACCCTGTGAATGCACTTCTTGTTTCAGATAACCTCATTATATAAGTTTTTTCTTCCTTTGACATTACTTGGTTTTATAGAACTGGTGTTAAAATTTGGGTTTGAGATATCAATTTCATTTACTTTTTAATAACTCTGCAAAGTGCCTATGAAGACTTTTTTAATGCAGTTGCTGGCAGAATAACTGTACCATTGTAGTTGCAAATGACAGAGTTCTCACATAAGTAAGAGTAGAGAGAGATGAAAGCCTAAAGTCTAAAACCCACATCTTGTTATTTGATTAGGTGTAAACCACATCTTGAAATATTTAGGTGAGGAGAATACATTATTACTTCAATGACAGTTATATCCCACTAGATTATTTATTAATATGAGAAAAGCAAATAGAGTTTTGACCTAAATGTTTAATGTTTTCTCAAAACTGCACTTGATTACATATTAGAAGTTATAATTTCAGAGCAAGTTTAATTTCCACAAACTTTTTAAATGCTAGAAAAAGTGGGGAGCTGAGATCATATACCTACCCATGCTTCATACGAGACAGATTTCAGAATACAATGAAGTAGATGGGGATTTTTATCACAATCAACAGTTTCTTTCTGTCTGTCAGTGTGCCACACACAGTAATGCTTTAATCTGTCATGCCATCACCTTCACCAAGACTGTGAGTCAGTGCTGAGCTGTCCACCCACTGCTTTCCTGCAGTGCTATCCTTAGGTGTGCAGAGAAACAGCAATTAAACAGACTGAATTGGCTCAGGATCCCTGTGAAGAAAGACTGAGAACAAGGGAAGAAGTACCCCAGGAACCAAAGCAGATCATTGATAACTGTGAATGGCTGGATTTAATCAGAATTTATAAAAAGTTCTTGGCAAGAGTGTAACATACAGAATTAAGAAAATAAAAAGATCTATCTCTTCCAACCAAGGAAGACCCACGTGGAACAAAACGCTGGAAAAAGTTTTAAGAAGTTCTTGAACTACTCAGATAACAACAATAAAGAGGGAGCAAGAGTGAAAGTATGTTTGATTTTTAAAATTTGTTTATTCTCTTGATCACCACAGATGGAAGTGTGAAATGATGGAATGGTCTGTGAATGGTGGTCCATGATGACTTTTGATAAAGGATTGGTGTTGCTAACAGCTGTAGTGACAAGCAGGAATACTTTTTATTCACCATTACAGCATTTTCTGACTTCAGAGATTTCTATTGATGAACTTGGCCCTTTAGAAAAGACTGAAGTCTGGCACATTGTTTTCCACAGGATGAGTTTATGTCTGAGATGTTTGAAAATATGATATAACCCAAAAGTGTACCATACATTTTGTTTTCTGAAGAATATGAATATTAAAGAGCAGACAGAACACCAAATACCAGTATTGACACAAAGTTTTGTTAGCAAAAATTATACTGTCAAAAATTTTCTCACAATGACATCTGTCACATGGAAAGGGGAGATTTCCTTGGACCTTACTATTGGATTTGTCTGTCGGTGTTCTTGACCAGTCTGTGAGCATCCTTTTATGGGAACCCTTCACTGAACTGTCCTGCTTTACTGGAGAGTGGTTTGACAGACTTGTTCAGGAAAATACATCAACAGCACAAGGGAGACCCCTCAGTGGGCCTTCCACTTTATTTGAGTGTGTTGTCCACTGCCGGTGCCTGCCAGTGCCTGTGAAGAACTCGCACTAACAGTCTGTGGAATAACACTGTTCATAACTATAAAATCGTGACAGGTTAAGGTTCAAGGATTGCCAGTGACAGTATCTGACTGCAAAAACATATTCAAAGCAATACACGGTCAAGATCAAATCCACAGGAAAAGTATTCAGTGTGAATACAGTGCAGTTCCTACCCAACAGGTGTGTGCTAATGTTCCAGTCAGGCTACAGTGAACCAAGTTCATCCGAGGAGAGCGATTTCACCAAAGTTGTTGGCTCAGCAGCAAGACATCTTCTCCCATCTCACCCAGTTGACAGGTGCTGTGCAGTTTCTCAGCTGCAAAGTCCCACCAAGTTCCCCTCCCTGCAAGGATTTCAGCAGAGCCTGGCTGCGATATCTCCACTCCACTCCACCCTCTGTTCCATCCATTTTATCCTAGCAGGTGCTTACGGTTGCAGACTGTGTGTGTGGGGACTCATCGTGGAATAGGTTTTGAGCAAGCCAACTGTGTTCCATCCAGGGAGCAGCAGCTCTATTTCACCTTGTGATTTCTGTGCCATTCTAACTTCTGTTAGGATGAGAATATACCTTCTCAGTTTCCTCTTATTTTACCCCCAGCCATCTTTCTACAACATCTAATAAACTTTAAAAGCAATTTTTAAAAAAAATTCTGTTTCCAGGAAAATGGAAGCTAAAACCACATCTTTTTTTTCATCCATCTCTAATTTCAAGTACGTGCACATTAGTTCCATGCACTTGCAAACCTAAAAAATACATTCATGATTTTAATTTCAGAAATCACTTGCATAGGTGTGGATGTTGTCTGATAAAAGGATGATAAATTATTCATATAATGCCAAAAGTAACTTGACCTTAATCAATCTGCTGAATAAGTTGTCTGTCTTATCCTCTCAGAATTTAAAAGTAAAATTTAAAGAGGAACTTCAACTTAAACAAATAAAAGGGTATATATCTCTTGGCATTTTTATGTGGATGAATGTTATTTATAGTCCTAATTAGATTGCGGAAACATAAATTTGTTTTTATACATATACATGCACACGCACGTAAAAATGTAGGAAAAATATTAGCAGATAAGATTTCTGATGTAAAACTTTTTTTTATATCCCTACGTCAGGAAGAAATTTAATCTTGGTACATAA
Source organism: Mohoua ochrocephala (assembly GCA_013398855.1). NCBI lineage: Eukaryota > Metazoa > Chordata > Aves > Passeriformes > Acanthizidae > Mohoua > Mohoua ochrocephala. The sequence goes on from VZTA01009862.1 coordinate 8,807, forward strand.
ATAGAAACACTGAGGATGTTTAAGTAAGATTTCAGATATCGTAAAAATTTGTTTTCCTGCTTCTACCTAGTTTTTGTCCTTGCATCTACATCAAAATGTGAAATATCACTTCTAATACATGTTTAATTTCTTTCTCATTTCTTCAGGTATGACATTTGCATTTATTTTTGATTTATCCATTTAGAGAAGATGGTATTTATGAAGTGATTTAGGAAAGTCATAGCTCAGTTTGAAGCCTGTCTTTTCCAAGGGGCAATAGGTATTAATGACGTACAAAGTCTTCCAGGCTAGTGCACCTGTACTCAAATTAAGTCCTCCATCAGAAATGTATAAATAAATCAAACATGCAGAAAAACTCTTGGATTAATTGGTAAGCAGAAGTGAGGTCATGCACAGTCAGATATTTTATCCCTGATTCTGAGTAACCACAAGCCTCCATTGCAGTCTCTGAACGCATCAGGTGCAGAAATAAGGCTTTACTGTGCTGTGCATCTTGAATTCTGGTCACACACTTTATATATCTCAGCAGCAATGAGTGACTACTTATTGGTGTTTTAAATTTAGATTTAATAAGCAATGGTCCCTGTCAGTTTTGTCACTCCTCCCTGAAAGATCAAGAGCTATAACAAGAAGCATTACTAAGGGAAGATTAAAAGAGACTCAAGCGATGCAGGGAATTTAAAAGACTAAAATCTAAACAAAATCAGATAGCCAGATGAAAAGATAACCAGTAGAGAAACATCAGAACTATGACAACAAAGATACAGGTAGTGGCATAGTCAGGGATTCAATGAAAATGGAGGTGATTGAGTATTAGAAGAGCAAAGTACAGGGTTGGGGGGAGCAAAAGAACAAAGAAAATATCAGCAAAGATCAAGAAAGCAGGATCAAAGGAAATAAAATTAAATATACGAGACATAAAAGAGAGAAGCTACAGATCAAGGCTAATATTTCAGTATACAGTCAAGTCATCAGACAAACATCTTCTCAAATACTGAAATGATACTGGAGATAAAAAATCTAAAAAAATCTATCATCCTGGAAGCTTTAGCAGAAATCTGTATAAATAGAATAGAAATTATTTAAAGTGATTCCACAGTCAGGTCTCCACAATTTCATAATATAAATATACGCTATCGTTTTAAGGCATGGTAAACTAAAGAATTGAGAGACAACTCCACGTGGCACACTATCAGTAAGACCTACTGCAGAAACACAAGGTTTAGCAAAGACAAAGGGAAGGGCATTTTTTTATCACAAAAGCTTTGTCTATTTGGGCATAGCACATGTGGGGTGTTTGCAGAGTGCAGGTGTTCTCCAAACAGCAGCCACTTTAAAGGCAAAGTGATAACAATGTCAGCATATGTAAGGAAGCAAATTCTTGTTAACGCATAACAACAGGGAAATATTCCATTCTCCTCCTGCTCTATTAAAAACAAATTGAGGACATGCAAAGGGAAAATAACTTCTTAACTAGATTCCATTAGATTTCCCATAGGAAGGGAGAGAGTATTTTGCAAAAGATAAATGAGAATAATTCCTCATATAAAGCAAATACAGGAAGGAAAATAAAAGCAGGTTTTCCATACACACTAATGATAGGACGTTTGTGAGGTTTTGAGATTGTCTCTTTTTTTTCTTTTTTTTTTTAAGCTTGGCAGCTTTATATATAGAAGTGGTTAAGAATAAAACTCATTGTCCTGAGCACGTAGATATATTTCGTAATTAACATTTATAATACATGATTAAAAAAAACACAAGGGGAAAAACCTCTCAGGTGTTTCATTCCCTATTTTTCTGGTATTTACTATTAGTGCTAGTCATTAGGACATATATTTTCTTCACTGACCCTGTGAGAACTGTAAGATTATGTTGCTTATGCATTTTAGTAGAGAAACACCCTGCTGCTCTTCATAAAATTATTTTGGATCACTAATTACTCTTAAGATTGCCCAGAATTATCAGAATATACATTGTCGGAAAGATAGCACAGCTTGTTTTTCAGCTATCACTCTGAACTTCTTACTCTTAGCATCAGAGAAAATCTAGAGTTTAGGAATGGATTTTTGACAATTCAGTCATAGGCAATACAATTAAAGTAACTACAGATTGACTGCAGAGAAATAGGAAAAAAAAAAGGTGTCTTTTTTACCTACTTATGATTTAAATAAGATACTTGAGAGTATCAATTAATCCTGAGGCTGGAAAAGGGCTTTAGAAAGTCTTCAATCCATCTCCCTCTGCAAGGTCATACATGTACTCCACTGTTCTGTACTATTCCAGACTACTGCTAAGTTTGTGAGTAAGGATATCCACAGAGGAGGGTGTGACAAACACTCCAGCTATGTGTGCAGTTCTAGTGAGCTCCTTGATACCTTGCATCCAACTAAAGGTTACACTGGATAATTCCATTCACTGGCTGGCATTTCTTCCTCACCTGCCAACTGATTTTGCTGATTATCAAACCTGTGTATGCAGTACTATCTGTGGGATGACATTTTGCTAGATGTTCTAGGGAATGCATTGGAGACCTGAAGAACCTTTAAAAGGATCCTAGTTCTCCACTTCATTAATGTACTATAACCTTGAGGGTGAAACGCATTCATTTTGAAAATACTCTTAGCCTAAATCAAATTATGATAAATGAGAATACAAATTTTTATTTTCATCAATTAGAGCAGACAACAAAGAGAGTGTTAGAATAAGACACAGGTGAGAAAAGAACAATAACAAAAAAACCCCAGAAAACAAACAAACAAACAAACAAAACCCGCAACAAAACCACATCAGTTTAATCCACTATGGGATCTGGCAAGTAGTATTTTGATTTTTTTTTGTTTCTTCTTTGTTTGTTGTTTACTTGTTTTACACCGGGAGGTGCTGGTCGCTTCTGATGTCAGCAAGAAAGACACTGTAAGATGTCTTTAAAATGCTATTTTTTAGAGCTAACACTATAAGGAGAAGATGCTACAGATAATCTTATGTCCCTTTGGATTTGGGAACCCTGGGAGACATAGCACTGAGTGAGCCTGTTATCCATGTGCACCATGCTGGGTAGACCCTGTCCATAGAAGCCAGTCTCCAATTTCTGTCATTTGAGCTGCTATAGGATTTTCCTACAAGGAAACAACTTCATCCAGCATTTCTACAGTCAAAGAACAATAATGTTTGCACAAGAATTTATTGCTGCACTTTTAGTTCAAGGTGAGGCCATGCAGATAGCATAATCACTGGTACCAAGTGGGACATTCCTTGCAGTCTCCTCTGCTACAGAGGGGTCACTGAGCTTGTCCTGCAGCCAGAGGAGTTGTGCAGCGCAACACAGCCTGAAGGACACTGGATACACAGCATAGCACAGACCTGGGCATACTCCAGCCAGCTGACAAGTAGGTCAACAACTCTTAGAGGTACAATCTTTTTCCAGTCAGGATCACTGCACTTGCCTTACAACTCTTTCTGAGAACACGCAGAATTCTCATGCAGGAGTTCAAGTTTCCTCCCTAACCTACATATCAAGCTTCTTTTAAAGGAAAGGACCTTCTGTTGATGAAACCTGCTAACTTTTTAAATCATTTGGGTTTTTTCAGTCTCACCAGGGGACAGAACAGATCGTTTTCTGAAATGTACAGTTTCAAGTTTTCTTCATTTTTAGAAAAGCAATGTCTATTTCCTTATTTGGTTTTGATAGGTCATACGTTTATGGTACTGATCATTCTCATGTTTCATTTTGGTTTTCTTTTTTTTTTCTGGACACTCTTCACACTGTTCACAACTTTTGTGAAGTTCAGAGTCGAAAGGCGTTCAGATGCTGTCTTACTGGTACTGAACAGAGGTAAATTTAGAAAAGTATTTTGAGGATTCTTCCCCTAGATACTTTTCCTGCTCACCTTCTGCTTGCTTAGTTACTACTGTGTATGCCATATGCACGCAGATTATTACACAATCATGGACTGGTTTAGGTTGGAAGGGACCTTAAAATCATCAAGTTCCAATTCCTCTGTCATGGACAGTGACATCTTCCATTAATTCTCCATTTAAACTACAGATTTTGTCACATGTTGCTGTTGGATTTCCTTTTAATTTTCATTCACTTCTACAATTTCAGATCTTCAGTTCTTCCATAGAAGAGTATTAAATGTATGGATGTCAAACACCTGTTGCAAGTGTATTCCGATTTCTGCTTCTTTTTTCCTCCTCATTGAAGTATAAACATTGAATTTATTCCCTCAAATCACCCAAAATCCTGATGTACCTGCCATGCATGACCTCTCAAACACAGGCAATAGTAGTTGTAAGACTTCACTGACTACTGTTCAAATAATTTTGCACAATACACCTTGGATCATGGCAATTTCATATTATGTGAATGTATGTGTTTCCTTTTCTGTTCTTTGCTATAGGCTGACTTTCCTCCTTCTATAGAATAG
>VZTA01009864.1:0-31326 GCA_013398855.1 Mohoua ochrocephala
TATATATATAAAAGTATATATAAATTCTGTAAAATTTCTAATTTTTTAGCCACTTCATGAAAAGTCTTCTTCACTGTCACTTTGCAGAACAGGAAAAAATGTCAGTTATTTATTTAAATAATTGGTATTACAAACTTTCCATTCCACTGTCTGATATTTCCATTTGGTTGTTACAAGAGACTCTGAATTTTCAAAGTTAGTGAAGAGGACACTAAAGTTGCTGGAGGAAAGGGCCCTCAGTCCATCCCCCTCCTGCCAGTCTGATGCCAGGGCCAACAAGAGATGAGGAGAGACTGGGGAGAGATTGCAAGTCAGCAGGAGAGCACCTGAAGAGAAGCACAAAGGAATTCCAGCCACTCCAGGCAGCAGGGGGAGGCCCAGCTTGCCTCTAGGCAAACATCATGGGGAATAAACATGAGGAATTAGAGGCATATGCATGCCTGTAGGGCTATGATCTTATTGACATCGCAGAGATATGGTGGAATGAGCCCTGTGACTAGAATGTTCAAATGAAAGGATACAGGCCTTTCAGGAAAGACAGACAGGGAAGACAAGGTGAGGGTGACGTCCCCAAATAAATTACATCACCCTCAATGTCTTGCTGAACTTAATTATTGCCCTTTGCTAGCAGATCTTGACAAAAATTCTCCTATTTCAAAACACCTTCAAAAGAACAGTGGTGTCCTATTATAACCTCAGTCAATAATCAAAGTTTCAATTTAAACTTTTTGAATATTTGTTTTTTCTAACAGTCCTTACCACATTCCTTAATAAAACCAAAACTCAATGTACTATAGATGGGTGCAGATTATTAGCCTCATCTTTCCCTGGGTCATGGAATATCAAAACACTCAAAACTAGAGACAACAGAAACATATCTGAAGGGTATACTTCTAGTGGACAGGCAATAATACATTAGATTAATCTATGCTTTTTTTTTTTTGTCTGATTCATTAAGCATGTGCATTTGCATATCATTTATATATAGTGGTCCATTTAAACAAATATTTTGTTTGCTATCTGTCTATCTATCATTGTAATTCAGCCAAACAGTTTGCTGTTATTGGATATTATTCTGGTAAGAAAAAAAAAGCTTCAAACCCTGCCAAAAGAACACAGCTCAGCATTTTCAGGATTGATTGCAGAATCACTAAGATTAGCTAGTTGACACTATAACCTCGAAAGGGAGGCACAATGAATATTAAAAAAAAATATGTAATGTCAAGCCAATAGACTTTTTTCTCAGAATGCAAGAGCAACAATATAATGAGTATTTAGAGAGTTTGCCCTTGACTGAATCTTTGCTTGAGTGTTTACTTGGAGTACTGTTGCATTTGGGAAACATAATTTTTTCAATTAATTTCTTGAGGTATCTAACAGCAAGTTAGAAAAGGAAGAAATGGACTGTTCAAAACAGACTATAATTAATCTTTAGTGCTCATCTTTTTGACTGCACTCATTAAACATCATTGAGTTTGTATGTGTCATCTTGAAAAATCAGGTAGCATAAAGTAGGCACTCAAAAAGTGATTGTTATATCATGAATCACTTCATACAGACAGACCATGAATGCATTTAGGATCATTATTAGAAGAATGCTTATAACGTTAAACTAGTAAGGTTCTGGAGCTGGCTTTTAACTGGAATGTTGACAGCAAGAAACCTAAAAATATCATGAGCACAAATCTCATGTGAGTTTAAAAGACCACTACATGCCGTAGTACAAGGGGTGGCACATCCTACATACTTGGAACAATTTTGCCATATGATTTAATGACATATAACTATCAGGCACAGCAATGTATCCTATTTTGATTTCCAGTTCAGATTTGTTCCTTATATATACACCCTTCTAAATATCTAAGAAGCTATTAGTCTTTGCAACTGAGTTTGTGTGACAAGGTTTTAGTAGTGAGGGAGGTTCAGGGGTGGCTTCTATGAAAACATGATAGAAGTTGCCAAAATGTCTGACAGACCCAGTGCAGGCCAGATCCAAGACGAACCGACTGACAGCCAAAGCTGACCCCACCAGAGGTGGAGTAAAAACTGCTGTGTAACAGAAAATGTGAGAGAGGACCGAGAATATGTTACAGAAACAACCCTGCAGAGCCAAGATCAGTGAAGAAGGAGGTGCTCCAGGCACTGGAGAAGATGTCCACCTGCAGCCCATGGAGGACCCTTTGTCAGAGCAGGTGGATGTGCCCTGAAAGAAGTTGTGACCTTATGGAAAGCCCAGACCAGAATGAGCTCCTATTTAACAGTTTGACCTACACAGCTAAATAGAAGAGAACCAGTTTGGGTTCAAGAACTGGCTCTCTGATCACTCCGTGTTTCACTGTGAGTTTACTACTCACCTCATGTTCTGATGGCTCCAGACTGTTCTGTCAAAAACAAATGCACCAAAGGGAATGTGATGTAAGTAATGATGGGAATTGTTCTGTGCTGCTTGGTTTGGAAGCAAGGTATTGTCTCTGTATCTCTTTAAGCAATGTAGACATATCAAGCAATTATTTACAGCATTGGTATGAACTAAGATGCTCCTGTAGTATTCATTATACTCAGTTATTAAGAGGTATAAGGTTTCTTATCCCGTTGATTAAAAATGAAGTTGTTGATATGATGCCACATGATGCAATTTCTGTGTTCCTACTTTACTATCAATAAATACAAAGTAAAAACATTAAAGAGTTAGAAAATGACAAAATTAAGGTTGTTTCTCTCTGTTAGAAATGTTGGAAGCCAAGCAAGATCTGAGGTAAAGATTTTTCAAATAGCAATGTGATTTCTAAGATTTTTTTAACAGATTGATAGTTAAGATAATGAATATTGATTTGATATTCCTGCTTTTACAGAATAATGTATAATGTGAAATTACTCACTTATACAAACTTTTCACAAATGCTTTTTAATCTGTGAGTGAATGCCTGACTTCAAACTATGGCAGATGCTCCTGAAAGGGTCCGTAGAGAAAAGAACAAAAAATGCAATGTACGGAACAACATTCTGTGCTTTCAGAGTAAAGCTGGAAAATGTTGTCCATCAAATGTTTAAGTCAATCTGAACTGAATTAAACCTTTTTAGTCTTGTTTTTCTACCTGAACGACCCCCCCAAAAAATGTTCCTTATAGGTTGAAGAAAGTAAGGATTTAAAAATATATGAATGTTTAATACTTGTGTCACATCTGCTTCTTCTCATGAGCCAGCACCCGGTCCAAATACCAGGCAAGCGAAGTAGCTTGTAGATTGTTTTACTGTGTACTATCCAATTCTCTGTTAGTCCCTCTTTTCCTTTTCTTCTTTCAGTGAGAAGAGACAGAACAACTATTTTGTAAGCCATTGATTCTCTGTTTTCAACTGGAAAAATATAGTCAGTCTGATTTAATTTCCTTGGGTTTCTGTTAGAATACTTGAGCTGGGGTTTTAGTAATTGAATGTAAGTCTTGATGCTGCCAGTCAAGGCCTGGCAGAGATATTACTCATACTACTGGATTAAGGTTAACAGTTTTATCAGTTCTGGGATCACTTTGTGGTCATCTTTATGTACAGTGTTTTTGCTTTTTCACTCATATTTTATCACTTGAGGCTTGGCAAATTTACTGACTTTTGTATTACAACTGAAATGGAATGCTCCAGTAACTTCCAAGTTCTGGAAAAGAGTTTGTCTGCTTTTCTTTATTTGAGTTCTTCTCTCCATTTATCTCCATCTGGACAGATAGATTTCCATATAGACATCTTCATTTTTATTTTCCTTGTTCTGGTTTACTGCTTTAGCAGGAAATTATAACCAAGTTATAGAAGCAAATTATAGGTTAAGTTTTTAGCCTACAATAAATTTATTTAGTCTCTTTCCAGTTTTCACAAGAGGTAGGATTCACTTCTGCTTTCCTTTTTCAGTTTTAATGTCTGAAGAAAATGAGCTGTTTCTTTTAATTTAATTAGCAATGTTTAGTACTGGAATTTTTGTCTTTCTTACTTCATTCCTTTACTTTCTGATCTGACGTCACTTCCATGAAGGTTAGCTTCCTAAGCAAGGGAGAGGGTTTTCCATTTTTTCACTACCTGTTTGCCAGTGCAACTTTCTGAAAGTTTTTGCATTTCTTGGATGTTTTATTTTACATTTTCCAGAGATCATAAAAATTGCAAAATTCCTATAAGTTTCAAGAATGAAATTTTTAATGTGCTCACATCAGATAACTTGGCAACATAAACCCACAGCATATTCAATTTCTAAGACCCTACTAAGGAATACATAGGGATAATTTATTTTACGTCAAAAATGCAACCCAAAACTTCCATATTGGTACTTCTACTTCGGTGGTTCTCTTCTGCTGTCTGACCTCATGTTTAAAGTATTTATTCAGAAAACTGATGTGAACCCTTGCCTTTTAAACACTTTGTCAAGGTTAAAAAATACCAGATCATTTTTCACATCTTTTAGTTAAAAACATTCCAAGATTTTTCTACAAATCCTTTCAATGTTTTCAGTCTTGTTGGCTTAACAGATTGCTTCCTTTGCTTTCCAAAGTATGCCCTTTGTCAAATGGATATTTGTTTATTCCTCACTTTAATTAAAACTGGTGAACTTTGATTACTGGCATCATTTTGTTTTATGCACCAGACTATGCCTTCACAACTTTGACAAACCAATACCGAAATAATTTAATTTCTCATTGGTAAGGTGAGTATCTGGTGGGGAGCCAGTGTAGCTATCACATCCAGAACATAAGCTGTTATATTTGGCTTCTTCTACTTTTAATAATTTCTTCTCAGGATTCAATAACCGTGCACACACCTCTGCATAAGAGACCTGCACCTGAAATGACCATATGTTCCAGCAATTTAATCTCTCCCTGAGCAGCCATGACAGTGAATGAAAACATGGCCAATGTTTTGGGCCACATGCAATGAATCAAGCCCTCGATCTGTCAGCGGTAGCAGCTCTGCTCTGGCCTGCTCTACCTTCGCAAGTCTCCAGTGTATCACATTCGTTCACTTTGACATCATGCACAGCTTCTACCTCAGTGTTTTTGGTGCTTATACACTTCCAGAGGTGAATTTCTCCTACTTGTCCAGTTATTCAGCCTCTGGCTACAATTTTTAAGATATTTTATATTACTTTCATGTTTCATGTGAACTACGTCATCATTTCCACTTGTATTTGAAATCATCCTGTACATTTCAAAAAGCGGCAATTCATATTGAATTAGCTTCTTTCCAAAACATGTCTGAGAGGAAGATGCAGCCACGGGTTGTACATCCTGGCTTCTTTTCTGTTTCCTCTCTTCTGGAGAACAAACGACTGTGAAATCTTCTTTTAAATTTTAACCTGTTCTATTTCTGTGTTATTACTATTGTAGTAAGTTGGTGGTTTGCATTTTAAATTTATTTTAATGACAACAAATGAATGGAAAGTGCTCCTCAGTTACAGATCCCTGAGAGACAGTTTTGCCAAGTTATGAGCAAATAACTACACAATCTTAAGAAGATCTATGCAACTTTCTGCCTTTTACCCTTTCAAGGTGTTATGGTTTAGGAACGGTGTTCTTCAATGTTGTACTCTAGCTCTGTGTGCAGCGTCCTCTTCCTCACCCTCCAACTGGAGGCAAAAATGCAAAGATCATGGGTTGAGATAAGAACAATTTATTTGGAAACAGCAACAAAATAAGAAAACAAACAGTAACAACAATATTAATAGCAAAAGGTACTAGAAAAAGAAACAATTTACACAGAAAGTCCCCTACAATAAGCAATACTGGACTGCTCTGTCCACCATGTTTTTTCGACCCTTCTCCCTGGACAAAGGTTTCCTTTTCCACCCACCCTTCCCCCTAGCATTGACATGAAGTGGTACAGAATTACATCCAGACCCTGGCCAAAACCCCTCCCAGCTACTATAAAAAATTAACCCTGTCCTGGCCAAAACCATGACACAAGGTAACAGTATATTTTTATTTTATTTGGTTTTTAGATTAAAAAAAAATCTCCAGAAAGTGAGATAGTTTTACCCTTTTAAAAGAAATAACTGTTAAACTTGTTCATACAAAAATATTTTCCAACTTAATGAAATTTATGAATGATATAATACATGGAGTGTGAACTCCACCTATATGAAACCTATTTTGCACACATGAAATATGCATTTAATACATTGAAATCTATTTGTGAAAGCTATCACAAGAAGTTAGAGACTATTTAACTTATAGTGTGATCAAAAATAAACACTTTGTACTACACTGTACTACACTACAAAACCAATGTTTTGTACGTGTAATTGTATCCTTCCATTATCTGGAAGGATATGTGCAGGATATCTTGTGTAGTTAATTTGTTATTTATCTTATGGAGCAATTTTTTTTTTCCCAAGGTTTAATAAAAGCTTGTTATTCTGATTATGATGTTCAGCACATTCTAGCCATTCAATTTTTTAGCATGCAATATGTAATGAGAGGAAACTTCAGCCCAGCCTATCTGCCTCCTTGCTAATGCATGCCAATAATTGCTAGTGACCATTTATAGCTCTGAATAATCTGGCTTTCCAAGACTGTTAATCATTTGTCATTGATATTCATTCCTTTGTCTCAATTTTTGCTTTCAACACATCACAAGTTGAAGTCAAATATTATCACACTCCAAAACAGGCAGCCAGTTATGATCTGTTTTCCTAAGTCTTTCTATTAAAACTGGTTGGTAAACTTTCACAAGGTCATCTGCAGAACAGCAATGCCACGGTTGCTTAAAAGCAACTCAGAGTTTCACAATTTCTTTCGAAGCACATGACTGGAAGGGCTCATTTTGATGTCCTCAAAAGGAAAACACAGCATATGGATACTCGTGCAAAGCCACTTAGTTCATGCATACACAGTGGTTCACTCAGACTACAGGTTCAACACAGCTAGCATGGCTTCAGCAAGGGAAAATCCTGTCTGACCAACTTAGTGCCTTTTGATGACGGAGCAACTACCTCAGCTGATGATGTAAGAGCTACAGACGGCATTTATCTGGACTTCTGGGAAGCCCTTGATTAGGAAGAAATTCTTTATTGTGAGGGTGGTGAGGCACTGGAACAGGTTGTCCAGAGAAGTTGTGGATGCCCTGCCCCTGGAAGTGTTCAAGGCCAGGTTTGATGGGGCTCTGAGCAATCTGGTCAGGTGGAAGGTGTCCCTGCCCATGGCAGGGGGATTGGAACTAGATATTCTTCCAGGTCTCTTTCCAACCCAAACTATTCTATGCTTGTATGATTATTGACACGCAAAAGTTGTTTCACTTTTGTACTTCTTTAGACTGAAACCCTTAAGTGGTATGTAACTGTATTTCTTTCTCAAAAAAAAAAAAAATTAAAATCTTCCAAATGTCATAATTTTAATAAGATATTTAACAACTCTTATTTTCACATTTATTTTTGGAACAGAAGCCTACACATTTGCTGCAAACAGAGCTTAGGATTGAAGTCCTCATTAGTCTTAGGTAAATATTTTAAAAATGCTGTTGTTTTTAGGCAAGAGTGTGCTAGAAGCTGATGAGTAAGCCAGTCATAAAATCATTTTTAAAGAGCTGTGATCATGAATACATTAGTAACAGGCTGGGGATAATAAAATTATCATAAGGTGGAATTTATGGTTCCTTTTAAAGAAGGTGTGATTCTTCAAAATATAATTGAGTGCTTAGCTGAACTTGTGTTGTACATCAGGGGTTGCTTCAATCTGAAGACTTGAGTGTTTCCTAAAGGAAGATTTTGTAACATGTCAAGAGTGGGGAAAAAAAATCCCAAACCAACCAGAAAACAAAAAGAAAGACTTCATAGTAGAATTCAGAAATTGTGTCCTATAGATTTTGGGTTGTATGCCTCAGACAGCCTTTCTCATATAGTTTGAGCTGCATCTCTGAATCAATATCGCAATATCATCTCTTTGTGATGACAACAATGTATCATGAGATATTTGATTAGCTGTGCAAGATAAAAACCAGTTTGGTGGAGGATCTTAATCTATGAAAGAGACTGGTGTATGATCTCCAATTACGTTTTTCCAAACAACAATATTTTCCCTTACATAAATTTATTTTTTCTATATAAACTGGAATTATCCTAGGGAAAATAGGTATTTTTAATAAAACTGCTATATCGTAACTAAATATTTCCAGGATCCAGAAATGATTTCAGCAGAATTTTTTCAGCTAGATCTAATCATTACTTCAAAGACAGGGCATATGACAGAAAAATATTAAAAAGAATGATTGTGAAATTACATTTTAAAATAAATTTTATGCAAGAAATGCACTAATTTCCCATAGACTTCAGATTTTAGGTACTTGAGTGAAAAGGAGTTCTGTAACTTCTTTTCTGAAGCTGCATAAGATTAGTAGCCTGTATACCTGCCAGGGTAGGGTTTTATGCAAATATAAACAGGAAATTTGCCTGTTTACAAATGCATATTAGGTCTTGTGTTGTACATTATAACTAAAGTTAACCAGAATTATTTCCCTCATAAAAATCTCAGATTTATGAGGAAACAAACAACTCATATCCCAAATAATTTTGGTTCTGAAGTGCAATCACAGTGCTTTATGGAAATGGTATTTCCCAGATAAATCATTCTTTAAAAAAAAAGAAAAAACCAAATTATATCTGACTAAACAGAACATTGCTAATATGTTTACAAACCAATCAACCAAAACCTACCCAATGCTTCCATTTAACCTAAACATATACTGACCCCACCTGAGCTTATGGAAATAGTCATAGGACTTAAATGATAACTGACTAAGAAGGACAAAAACCTGGTTCATTCTTTAGTTCAAATTGCAGAGCAGCATAGTATCAGGCTGCAACTATGTGCACATGCAGCACACACCAGTTATTAATTCTCTATATGATCCAGCAACTCCCCAGCCAGACATTTACACAGAAGGTGCAACTATCTTGAGATACAAGGTCTTTCACTGAATCTTCACAATTAAATATTTGACTATTACAGAAAGATCCTGGTTGGGAATTTTAGACAGTTCTATTAGCTCTCTGTTGCACATCTTTATGTGTATATTTGTGGATGAACATCCTGAGCAAAGCATCCAAGAGGATACCTAACTGATTCCTTTTGCGGAATTGACCGAATTGTGCGCAGATGTAAGTGGGCACTTTTGCAAGTGGTCAATAGAAACTGCAGAAAGGGCCACTTAGAATATCAGTAAGATATTAAAGAGATGTTTCATATCAAATAAGATATAAAACCAACAGAACAATGGCATTAAATGTTGCATGCGTAGAGATGGTCATCTGGGAACTGAGTAAAACAGTGGTTTTGAATACTTTCTCCCAGCTTGCCTAAAAATACCATTGCAGTGACCCTCACAACAGTGCCTCCAACTGCTACCAGCCAGTGAATGACCACCTAGTTTTGGAGATTTGATTCTCTTAATGAGCAGTACCCTATGCCAGCATTACCTTATGCCAAAATCCTAATCCATTAGCGTTTGTTTGATTTTTTTTCTCTTCCCCCTTTCAGCAAACATTCTGTCCTGAGTATCTACACAATAACCTTAAACTTCAGGATCAGAAACACATTGCAATCTTATGCATATGGAAAAAGGCAATTTGAGGACAAGTTAATCTTGCAGAGTTCTCACAATAAAACCATTGTTTAACTCTTAGGATGCTGGTTGCAATTCTTGTGTCCTTCAGATGCACTGTCTCAAGATCTGCAAGGTTTTGCAAATATAAAGCAGCAGAAAAAAACCCCATGGTGATGTGTAAGGCTTGCTAGAAGTTGCCACCAACTTTGATTATTTGTCTTTCAGTTTTTGTCCATCCTGACCATATGTGTCCATATTTTATCCAAATTAATCTGTATTCAAACCTTCGTTTCCACACTCGTTCCTTAAAACCATTTCTCAAAAGCTCTGCTTCTTAGCTTTACCACATGTAACCTCTTATTTTGGTTTCCTGCCATCTCTTTCTTCCCTGATCTTTTATCTCTGCCAAAAGTTTGGCACACACTTCCTACCCGCATGCAAAGGCTTTGACACACAAAAAAAGTTTTGGGTCTTCTCTCTCTCCTGAATGGCTCCCTCCTTATTTTCAGGTTTAAACAATTTATTATCCTTAGTTGATTAATAATATGATATAAGAACTTTTTTTATTGAACTTAAGATGATATTCAGCCTGAACTATATGAGTCACGGTAATTACCCTCATTATGTGCAGCATTTTATATGTCAGACCACTTGGCTTATTTACATTTAGTGAGAAGAGGAAGAAAGACAAAAGAGATGGGGTAGTCTATCCCCACAATTTTAAAAATTTCACAATTGCAAGTTTTATTGCTTTTTTTTCTCCATTAATATTAATGGTTAGGAGGGACTTACTGTGATAAAAACCTGATCATTTAGTTTTCAATGCAGTTAAATTCCAGGTTAGGACAAGCATAGCATTCCTACAGGAAAGTTGAAGCCATGGTGGTCGTGATGCTGCTGCTACACTTGCCCCCTGTGAGCCTGCATCTGGAGAACTGTCCTCCATACAGGAATGGCACTGGGAAACTGGAATGAGTCCGTCCCATGGAGAGTGACCAGAATGGGCAATTGGCTGGAGCAGCTAATGCTCAAGGCTGGAAGAACTTGGTTTGATTAGCATAGAGACTAGAAAGCTCAGGGGAAATTTTAATTTCTGTCTTCAGCCTTCTGAAGGTGGCAGTTGCACAGACAGAGAAAGGTTCTTCCCAAAGGTGCATGGTGAAAGGACTTCCAGAAGAAAGACTTCACAGCAATCAGAAGTTGCAATAAAGGCAATTCCAGCTAAATTTTAGAGAAGAAATATTTCTCATTGAGAGTAACTAAGCATGGGAACAAGCTGCCCAGGGAGGCTGTCCAGTCTCGGAACTCAGAGATTTTTAAAACATGCCTTGACAAGGCCCTGAGCAACATGACTTAACTATGAGACTAGTTCTGCTTTGAGCAAGTGATTGGATTACATCATTTCTAAAGGTCGTTCCCAACCAAAATTTTTCTATGTTTCACTAGACAGAAACAATTCATTCTGAAAATTACAAACTGCCTATCTAATTTTTCCTTTAGTCATGGAGTTAATTGACCAGTCAAGTACAGATGGTTTCAAGAAGCAGTATATGCATCTCCAAAGAAATGAAACTATCAATTTATATTTTGGAAACAAATTAATTTAATTAGTTTATTAATGTTAAATAAGTGGTGGAAGGAGAGGATGGATGTGGAGGGGGAGATGTAAACAAGATTAAGGAGAGAAGTGAATTATCCTGGAAAAAAAATAATATTAGCTCTAAACGTAATATGTAGCAGCAAAAAAAAAAAAAAATCTGGAAAAATATCTGGAAGGAAAGTGAGTTCTGCAAGTCACGCACTACAGGAAGTGAACTTTTCAGATTAAATTAATTGCAGTATAAATAGATCAAGAACATGTCTTCCTTTTCTGTTCTTTTTAGCATAAAGAAATAATGTAGCTGCTTTGTCAATTTTGGATTAAGAATTTTTTTTCCCTCCTTGTCTGCCTAATATTATTTAGAATAATTCTGAACAACCATTTAACCAGAGGCCTTCACTTCAAAAATATCCCCGGCCAAGAATTAGCGTGTAAGGAGACTTTGATAGGCGTCAAAAACCTCAAAACTATTATTTATACTATCCCAGTATAAAGCCCAGTTGCAAGGGCTATCTTGAGTGCTAGTATTATACTGTACAACACAGAAAGAATCTCTCAATAACTGATGACTGACAAGGAGAGTTATCCAGCATATCTCAAGTAAGAGAAGTCCTGAAATTTGAGACCTTTGAGACACCTGAGACATGAACATCCCGGTGAAATTTATGAAGGGATTTTTATACACCAGATACTGTATGTACAGCCTTTGCCAGAAAAATTCCTCACCTGTGTACTGTTACTGAGATATTGGCTCCTTTGGCAAAATAATTTCAAATGACTGGAAATATCCATAGACACAAGCTGTACTTTCTTTAGAGTTCAGATGAATAATGCCAGGCTGTGAAGCTTAAAATAATCATTAACTGTTAAAAGCTATGGCAAAAATGAAGAATGAAGAAATTACAGTACATATCCAGATGGGCTGATCATTTTACAAGCCAGTTGATTTTGGTAGAAGAAAATTTAGTCCAAAACCAGGATACTTCATACGGGTCACTCATCCACTCAGATTAAAATACGTAGTGGTTCACCCAACAACATAGCATAAAGTTATCAAACTACTTAACTATGTTTTGTCTATTTAAGTACAAAGAGCTTCATATAATATGTGTACACAAATGAGCATGTATGCCTACATGAAAATGTGATATATGTATATATATATATGTATTTGTATCTTTGCCTTCTGCTGCTGTTGTTTTCTCTATGGTTTTGTTTGTTTATTTTTTATTTTCTGCTTCCTGTGGCAAATCTGCATACTGACAGTTCCTGGATGGCCTAGGCCTTGTGTGAGGTTCTTAGGTGTCAATTGGAAGTCCATACTGCTGAATTTGATATTTGACGCTGTGTATTACAGGTGTTTTCTGAAGCTATAAACGAAATGCAATGGGTGAGAACATAGCTTCAGTACCTGTTTTCCTGTCAGCACTCGCTAAAATAACTGCATTTAAAGACAGCTGTGTTGGTTACACAATATGTTTTGCAATCATTAGTAAATAGCAGTTTATAATGCTTACAGATGAAAACTCAAAAAACTGAAAAGTTAATGTTATGTTTCCAACCTAAACAACAAGACTGAAAATATCACTCTGAATTATTCTAAAATGTCAAGTCTGTGACTAATAGAATAAGCTATGAAGACAACTGTTATTTATTAATATGTTGTAACACATTTAGAATAAATGTTCCAGAGACAAAATCCTGAAAAATCTGTAAACCCACTCCTAGTCAGAAGAGGCAATCTGTTAATAACTATTCAACAAATGAAGAAATGTTCAGAATTCTTACTTTGCATAGGATAAAAAATTAGAGATATAGATGATACAGATATAGATAGAGATGATATAGGTAGAGGAATGAATAGATAACTCACATGGAGATAATGAAATACTTCCGGCTTTAAGGGAATAGTTAAATAGCATCTTTATGTAAACAATGTTAAGACAGAAAACATCAAAAAAATTTCACCTTATCCTCAATTCAGAAGTGGGCTGGAGGGATTGTAAGATATTCATTTTAATATTTGAATGTGAGATAAATTCTAGAAAAATATTAGTGCTGTTCTAGTGTTTAGAAAGAGAAAGTGGCGTGATCAATAAGAATAAGCTTATGATGACAAAAATTTTAAGCAAGTAATAGAAAAAGTCTGAGATGGTGTTCAAATCTATATTTGTATTGGAGATTAGAACGACAATGAATTTGACAATTGATACGTTTTATGGGAAAATACAATTGCTCTGATTCCATCTTTAAGATTTTTCTGAGGAATTTTTTGAGCTATTTTATGTTAAAAATATCATATACTGTTTGACAAAATGCATTTGTTCTATTTTCTAAAGTCTAAATAGATTTAAAAGATTGGTAAGTCCTCGATAAGTCCTAGTTTAACTTCATATACTCCAACTAGGTACTTACAACAAAATTAAAAGCTGATTAAGCCAGAAAAAGTTCTGAGTTAGTCTTAGAGGTTCCTTCTTCTCTCATTCATCGACAGGGGAGCCTGGATTGCTCACATCCACATTAGTGACCAACGCAGTCCAATGTGGGTGCATTCATATAGTGAAAGCATCAGGGCTGAGGACTTCCTGCCCACACTGTACACGCTTTGGGGGAAAGGATGACTTTTTGAAGTGTCTATTTCCTCCATGGTTAAACAGTTCTGGATAGAAAGCACATCGAGAACAAATCAGAAATGGAAGTGGTCATTCTCCAAACCTAGAAGGCTCCAATTAAAGGCTAGAAACTTTGTGATGTAAAAATTACACCTTGGTGTTTCAAAGTACGGGTTAAAAACACTTGTATCTGGATAGAATGTAACTGTCATTGTCATATACAGCAACCTATGTTGATTGACAAAAAATGCTTCTTGATCCGGAGGTCCATGAAGAATAAGGCCCTGTTTTTCTTAGATCCTGCACAAAATAATAATTTGAAAATCCAACAGAAACTTTAGTTGAGATTTATAACAAGATGCTACAGGTGGAAAAGTGTAGAAAATAAGTGCAGTAAATCAAGATAAGTTTATTTTGCATATGAAATCATTATCACAGTACACCACTTGCATGGCAATGCTAGATTGCAAATGTCTTTCTCAGACAATAAACTTTACATCTCTCACAGTATCAATAATAAAAAGCATGCCACTGTTATATATATTTTCAAACACTTGTCATCTCTGAAAAGAAATGAATTAGTATGATTGCTTACTGACTTACTTCTCTGGAGGAGGATGGAAGAGTCAAAAATAATCTTTTCTGAAAAACAGTATCATTTTTTGAAAGACAGCTTAATATTCAAGGGTCTTGACACTCAGCTAACTAAAAAAATTATTATAAAAGATGAAGCTTGAAAATCCACTAATCCTTAATGAGTATTAATCTTTTAACTACTTTAAAAAAGAGTGTTTTATACTCATGGGGAAATCCTGCATAAGAAATTATGTCCTGAGCATGTGCTGTTCAACATTAAAGTACCACTGGAATTAGTTTCAATTAAGAAAATTAATCTGAAATTGATAAGTGAGCATTCTGACACTGCCGAAATTTGCTTTTAATATACTAAACAGTTCATATTCTTTTTTTATATGCAAACATTGAAGATATGTTTCAATTCTTATCTAATATGGATGGCTATTTTGATCAGAGTTGAGAAATTGTTTTTTCCCCAGTTTTCTGCTGGAATGAAAAGAAGAATCATGCTTTTTCTCCATTTGTAAAATTACTGCACTTATTTATTTTGGGGTTTTTTTTCCACTGAGAGAGAAAAAGATCTATAGTCTTTCGTGATATATCCCATTTCTATTCACATCAGAGAAATTATTGTAAAACATGCACTTGGGAATCCTCCTTGTTCCATCAAAATTACACAAAATCTTCTTCACCTGCATGGCCAATAGTAAAGCAAAGACAATAGACAGCAGATGTCTAACTGCTTTAGGATCAATAAATTATGCAAATGGACCATGCCATAGTTTAAACTCTGTAAAGTTCTTCTTGTAGAACAAGTAGCATCAAAGATAACATCGGAAGAGCCTGTGTGATTTTGTTTTCAATATTAGGATTCCTCATGGAAGCCTGAATAAAAGAAGGACAGTCTTTAAAACTAATATCTAAAAAAAAAGTTAAGATAAATTTGAACACAAATATAAATAGGTATCTATAAGAAGTGTGTGCACTTGTGTAGAAGTGTGTGTGTGTTGGTGTCTATAACGTGCCATTGATGTCACAACAAGAGTTGATATCAGAGGTCATTACTGTGCTTATAGTAAATGACGATGTCATTCCTGGCTCACCCCTTAAAATCTCGCAGTCTTTAAGAAACTTTACCAAGCTGACATGTCTGTACTGGGTTTGTGTGACAAGGTTGTGAAAGCACGGGGTCTACAGGCTTCTGTGAGAAGCTGCCACAAGCTTCCCCCTTGTCCGACAGACCTACCTCCAGCCAGCTCCGAGATGGACCCTCCTCCTGCCAAGTCTGAGCCCACCACTGACAGTGCCAGCACCTCTGCGATAACAAAGTTAAGAAAAAAAATATTGTGCAGAAGCAAATTGAAGTCAGAGGAGAGAGGGCTGAAAATATGTGAAAGGAACAGCCCTGCAGGCACCAAGATCAGTGCAGTAGGAGAGAGAAGGCGACAGAGATTCCCCTGCAGTCTGTGGTGGAGACCATGGTGAGGGCAGGCTGTCCCCGCTGCAGCCCATGGAGGTCCGCAGCGCAGCAGATATCCACATGCAGTCCCTGGAGGACCTGATGCCAGAGCAGGTGGATATGCCTGATGGAAGCTATGACCCTGTGGGAAACCCGTGCTGGACAAGGCTCCTGACAGGACCTGGGGCCTTGTGGGGGACCCACACTGGAGCAGTCTGTTCCTGAAGGACTACACCCCGTGGAAGTGACCCAGGTTGAAGAAGTTCATGAAGAAATGCAGCCTATGGGAGAGACTGATATTGGAGAAGTTCATGGAGGACTGTCTCCCATGGGAGGGAACCCCCATACTGGAGCAGGGGAAGAGTGTTGGTAGTCCTCCCTTGAGGACAAAGGAGCAGCAGAGAAAACATGTGATGAACTGACCACAACCCCCATTTCTGTCCCCCTATGCCCCCTGGGAGGGAGGAGGTAGAGAATCAGGAATAAAGTTAAGCCTGGGAAGTATGGAGAGGTGGAGAAAAGGTGCTTTTGTATTTGAATTTACTTCTCTTTATTCTGTTCCAATTTGATTGGCAATAGATTCAATTATTTTTTCCCAGGTTGACTCAGTTTTGCTCATGAGGGTAATCAGTGAGGCATCTCTCCATGTCCTTACTTTGACCCATGAGCCTTTAGCCATATTTTTTCTCCCTTGTCCTGCTGAGGAGGAGAGTAATGGAGCTTTCATGGGCATCTGGCATCAAGCCAGGATCAACCCACCACAATATCTTTTGGTCTTTATTGTTGTGTTCCTGATTTAGTAATTGTAAACCCCATGGCAGACTGAAAGCAGATGGTTTTGAGCTAATGAGCAGCTTTTGGGTGTATTGGGAGTGCAGAAAGGAGAGGGGAAAGATTAACGTGTATTCTAGGAGTCTCACACATTTGGACTCAATATCCTATTTCTGGCAGCTTATGCTTATGAAGTATTCTAGAAAAACAAGACACATTCCTGTAGCTTAGTCAGACAGAAGGAAAAATAGAAAAGAGATGTATAAAGAAATAGGTCCAGACATCCTGATGGTTGTCCAGATTCCTCCAAAATGTTGTAAAGTTGTTTTCAAGGAGATTCTAGCCTTGATTTTCTGAAATAAACATTTTGCTTGTTTCAAAGGTTAAAATTACCTTTAAATCAGAGTAAATATTCTGTTCTTCTGTGTTCTGCTCCTGTACCTCAGTATCTAAGAAACTAATGAAGAAAAGAAAAAAAAGAAAATCCGTGTTATTATTTGTGCAATTAAATTCACTTGAGCCATGCACTTTCCCAGCAGAGGAAACCTTTATGCATGCTCCTAACATAGGCCTACTAATGATAAGTAATAGAGCACCCCAGTAAGCCATTTAATGTGATAACTGGCAAACGTGACCTCCAAGTGTTTCAGTCAACATCTTGGGAACCACAACATTTGTATTGGTTTGTGTTCTAATTTTACTCATTAATTTGATTCCCCTCAGCTGTTAAAACTAGATAATTTGATCTGAAAATGATGTGACACTTCCATTAAGATCTGAACGTTACTCACATACTGTACAGCACAACATAAAAGATAGACCTGTCTTGCGCAGGTTTGCAATACACAATGACAGCGGAGAAATGAAATAGGAAATAAGCTTGCTGTAATGCAATGAGCGTGTAATGAACATAAAAGAGCAATATTATAAAAGTGTTAATAACTGTTTATTAAATATGAATGTTTATGATTTCCATCAGGCAAGTCTATTTCATTTATCACAGTGTACTTAGGTGACAATGAAGGCACAAAGATGAAGACAATTTATTTGACTTCATTATCTAAGCTACTGTGCTTTAATACCCCTGCTGTTCTAGCTTTCCTAATGTATCCTCTCAAGGATACCATTATCATGTGCCTGCTATTTTTCTGGGGATCTTTTTGTTTAGTTTCTTTTTTTTATTATTGGGTTTGCATAGTAATAAACCACTGGCAATACCCAAATACTTTCTTAATTTGACCTCCGCATAATCGTCTCAACACTTACATTTGTATATCTTTGCAAGGACAAAGTAGGTCTGTTCTTTACAGATATTCACTGCTGCCTTTATTATTATATTTATTTATGAAGCAAAAGTCACAAAATATATTTGGATTCAGAGAATGAAATATGAAGGTTCATATAAAGTTATAAAATAGCCACATAGAAAAGGTATAATATTTCTGTGGATATAAGGACAGTGATGCATCACGGCAAAAACCCTGAATAAGAGGAGGTAAGAAAACCTAAGATAAAATGCAGAAGTTTTATTCCGTTTATTCTAGGTCTTTCAGACTCTTTTATACTCATTTCTTTTCCATATACAATGTCATCCTGATGAATGCTGAATTATCTTTTACAGCAACTATTTTCATTACTTTAGAATGACTCTGCTCTGTGCTTGTCAGGATGCACCTGGATTACTGTTTCCAGTTGTGGTTGCCACTATTCAAGAAGAATCTCAATAGACTGGAGACGGTCCAAAGAAGGGCCACCAGGAAAGGCTGAGGGAGTCAGTTCTTTTCTCCCTGGAGAAGAGAAGGCTCAGGGAGAACCTCATCACAGTATTCCAGTGCTTAAAAGGCGTCTTTACAGAGGACTGAGGCGCTCTCCTCAGAAGGAGCAACTGGAGAAGGCAAGGGAGAAACACTGGAAGTTGCGCTGGGAGAGGTTTCATTACAATGTAAGAAAGAAATTTTTTACAGTGAATAGTATAATTTGCCGGAACAACTTCCCCAGGGACGTGGTAGGGTGCTCATTCTTGGAAATTTTCAAGATGCAATTGGACAAGGCACTACATAATCTCATCTGGCTCCCTTTCCCATGAAAAGTTGAACCAGATAACCTTTTGAGGTCCCTTCAAACCTCGGCTACTCTATGATTCTGTGAATTGACCAGCCTACTTTACTGGTTTTCACCTTTCTTTGTACTGACATTCATGAAATAAATTCTTATGCTTTGTTTTAGTTGTTTTTACTGGTGTTTTTTTTTTTTTTCCACAGGCAATTGTTCCCTACAGGAACAGATAAAGTTCCTGCATTTTTAACTTGACAAATTATCATAGGAAGACTTAGCCAGAATGTTTTTGCTTTTCCTGTCTTACAAACATTGGACTTCTTGATGAAAATATTTCCAAAAAATAATGTTTTAGTGATGCTTCTACTAAATACCCCTGTGTTGTCTCATATTTTATAGACATCATAGTACTGTTCCTTCATGCTTCTTTTGCCTCCAGGCACTGTTGCAGGCATCAGCCTACAATATAGCCTCTTATTTATATTTTTCGTTCCTTTTTTTTTTTTTAAATAAAAGATTTTCTTTGGATACAGGGAAACTTAACACTGGAAATCTTGACAGGTATCCATTAGATAGACTTAAGATAGAAAACATGAGTACTTCAAACAGACATCAGAAGGCAACAGCTTATCTTTATGATACCTGTGTTCATCTGAAAAATTAAACTGTAACTGCAGGTAGCACATGTTTATTCTGGCCAAGAATTACAGTATTCTAGAGAAGGGAAATCTCTTTTCATAAAACCCAATTTATGGCTGATAAGCAATTAAAACAGAAGATCTTATCAACCTTACTTGTGGTCAGAGCCTGTCATATTGATGCTCTTCTTAGAGAGAGACTGGTTAAATTGCAAATCACAAATACATGTAGCAAATACATATTTTAAATTAGAACTAGTAGCACAAAAGTGCTTGTAGGCAGAGGTTTGTGTATGATACTGGCGAGAGAATGCAGAGCTCCAAACAAACCTCCAAAGAATGCACCGGATGGTTTTGTGTTTAGAATAAAGGTACCTGTTGGGACTACAGTTAATGCACCTAATATCAGAAAGTTTTGAACAGAAGGGTGGGGAAAGAGATGCCTGAAGAAGGTTTAAGGGGAATGAGAAGACACAGACAGAGGAATGATGAGATTTTTCGCACATGAAGAGTGAGGTTCAGACTTGCTTCTGGAAACAGTGCTATTAAGGTACTATTAATCAGGGGAAGAAGACTGAGTTCAAAAATACTGACGTAAGAGAGAACTTGGAGAATAAATACTGTAGAGCTGACAATGAAAGGGAGAGAGGAAATGTTCAAAGAGCAAAAGGTTCAAAAACTAAAAAGTTCAAAACATAAAAATGAGACAGACAATGGGGTAGATACTTCAGCTAGAGAAGGAATGAGGTGACTGAGCCAGTGTTCAGTGAGCAATGCTAGAAGGAAGAAGAGAAAACTTTCCTCCTAAACAGTTTATCTGGCCAGTAGGAGAATCAGCAGCACGGTGGCAAGAATCAAAAGGCAGAAACTGGACTTTTATTTTGTATTTTCAAGTAGAAAGAAGTGTACTGATGATGCCTTGAAGGGGCTACCTGAGAATAGAGGCTAGACAAAATAAGAGAATAAAAGTAGGTAAGTATTTGAAGGGCCTTGAAAGGTACACCTTGGGAGTGTAAAGCTTACGAGGGGCTCCACCCATATGGACCCTGGGTCATGGGTTCTTCACACTTTTATAAGTTTGGTCTATTTGCATATCAGGGTTAATTCTCCAATTATAACTTCAGTTAATGATGTAATTACTCCAAGTTTGCCCCTCCTCTTCAAAGGCTTTTAGTTCACACATTTTGGGGCCTGAGACAATCAAGGTGTCCTTGAAGAGCAAACTTAGAGAGGGATTGTTATGTCTAACCAGCATGAGAGTACAGTAGGTAGCAGGCCACACGAAACTTCGGAGTTATACACTAGGCAGTACAGGATTTGAAAAATATAAAAGTTAAAACTTAAGGCATCACTGACACTTTCTGCTGTTTCTGTTCCTTTATCTCAAGGAATACAGCCACCTAACCTAAACCCCACATTTTAGAAAAAATTATATCATTTTCTTACTTTTATTTTGCAAATGTTGGTTCATCAGAAAGCTCTTCAGCTTGTATGACTGATGAGTTAAGGAAACTTCCCAGTCTGAGCATTCACATGACTCCCTGGCAGTCGCACTCCCACTACCCCAGACGGTCACTGCTGGGACCGAAGCCCCTTTGCAGATGGGTCCCCCTTGGCTCCTCACACACCCATTCCCCAAAGTCAGACCAGGTTTTCTCACCAGTTCGACCCCAGGTTTCCCACAGCAGAGTCTCAGACATCTTGTTCCATAAAGCCATTTATTTACGGTTCAGTGACACAGGAACAGCCTGAGCTGGTGCCCCCAAGGTGCATCCCAGTCAAGGAACCCCTGGAGTTTTACACACCCTCAAAGTCCACTCACAGGAAAGGTCCTGTCTTCCTCCTGAGTCTTCGGCTCCTGTCCCCTCTCCTTGTCCCTCCGTCTGGTTGGAGTCACCCATCTCATCTCCTTTGTTATCCAAAAGGTCAGTGATTCCCGGCTGCTGCCGTGTCTCTCAGTGTTCATTTCCCTGACTGATGTCACCCACCCTGCTGCCCTTTGTTATCCCAAAGGTTGGCAGTTCACAGCCTTTTGTCTTGGGCTCCCACACAGAGCTCAATCTGCATCCCAACCTGCAGCTTGAGAGCCGAGCTACCCAGACCAGGAGTATTCCTCAACAGATGCCTGGCCTAGTAAATCTATCTCAACCAGTGTAACAGGCCCCACAGTTTTCACTGTGATCATAGACCTTTCAGTGTGATCATGAAATGCAGAAGTGAACATTTTCAAGGTAAGTTGAGTGGAACTGTTTTAAATGAGAACATGTGTAAAACATTTCTCCACTCACAAAATTAACTTTTCAGCAAAACACAAAAATCTGAAATGTGTGATCATTTTTGCAGAAGCGATTGTGGTTATACAGTTTTCATAGTGAGGAATTAATTTTTCCTGTAGGAGGTTTTTTCCCATTTGTGCTTACTCTGCATGTGCCAGTATAATTTAGAAATGAAAACAGTGAAAAATAGTGAAAAAACCCACAGTAAAGAGTGATCTTGACCCCTTAAAAAAATGAAATTTCAGAAACACTAGAGAAGCTAACATGCAGTTTGATTTACAAATATCTAAGTTCCACTGAATGTTCAGTTTTATCTATGTACCTTTTCACTGGTGGCAAAAAAAAAGTGAAGCAGTTTCCAAGGAAGTTGAAATGATCTGAGACTACTAACTTCTAGCTCTTTTTTTAACTAGTTAATAAATTAATTACTGAGGTCTTCTTAGGATTTTTTTTTTAAGATTTCTTTTTAACTTTTTCAACTTCCTAAATTTCAAAAGCTAGACCAGTGGCCAGAGACCTTTCTGGTGAAACCGATTCACTTTTGTGGGAATAGATGGGAATGATTTCCTTGGCCTTTCAAAATACTGTAGAGAACTTTGAGGGGAAATTCCAGAACTATTATGCATACGAGTGTGATAGGCATGTTCCCCTTCAACAGAGACTGTTGAGTATTC
This sequence comes from Mohoua ochrocephala, assembly GCA_013398855.1. Taxonomy (NCBI): domain Eukaryota; kingdom Metazoa; phylum Chordata; class Aves; order Passeriformes; family Acanthizidae; genus Mohoua; species Mohoua ochrocephala. The sequence goes on from VZTA01009864.1 coordinate 22,229, forward strand.
ACTCAAGGTATGAGTCTCTTGTATGATAGTGGTGAATGGAGAAGGAAAAATTACCTCTCTAACTGATATTTAGAGGAGTAGAAAAATAATCAAAACCTCTGCCTTATAAACAGAGCTTTCTCGTTCCAGATGTGTACAGAACTCTGAAAATTTAAGTTCCGTTTTCCCTACCAAGGGCACTCATAAACATCAGTGTCTAATTCCTGTTGTGACACTTTGTATCTAGGATACTTCCACAGGGCCAGATGATGTGACTGACTTTCCAGAGAGTCACATCTAAAATTAGATGTGATGCCCTACAGAGTCTGAAATTATTCTAAATGGCAGTGCTCAGGCAACCAGATCTTCTCCACTTTGTCTAATGAGTTTTCTTAACGGATTATTTTGAGACTTTGTCCAAGGTCTTGTTGAAAACCCAATTTAAAGACATCACACAACATTAATTTTTCTGCTACTTTCTTGGTGTTTAAAAATAATACAGAGAAAACCTGGTAACATTTTTCTTTTCTTCAGATGTTGTAGTGTTGGGAGGGTTTTTTTGCATGATTGTTTTCTTTGTTGTTATTGGGGTTTTTGTGGGATTATTGGTGGGTTTTTTTGACATGTTCATATTTGATTTTGAGATTAAAGTATTCTGAACCGTTACAAAATCTGAAACCAATCAATTTTCTGTTGTATGCTGGCTTGAAGAAAAGTCTGCAACTGAAAATGCTCAAAAAATGCACTTGAATCTGGAGGTGAAATTCATTGCTTAAGCCCATCTCTGGTTTAGACTGTTTCTCCCTTTCCGTGAGAGACAAACTCGAGGTGAAAAACAAGTCATCTGGGATGCTGATTGCTTCATGGTCCCTATGAATGTAATTTGTGAAAAACTAAAGATTCAAAGACTTGCCATAAGGATGTCCTGACTTGGAAGCAGTGGGCTGAACTTCTTTTCAGAGTGTAAATATGAAAGAGAAAGGGAAGAATTTCTGCATACAGAATTGAGACAATGAAACCATGAACAACAATCTGTCTGATCTTACAAAGAGAAAAAAATGATGCCAGATAAACTTATTCATTCCTCTGACTGGAACTACAAAACTAATGAACGAAGAGAATACACCAGGTGGAATAAAGCTTTAATTTATGAAAATATTTTACATCAAATTTTACATCAAAATCTTCCCTGAAAAGTCATTAAAGTTGGTGTGGGTAGAGAAGCCCCTCCATAGTTTCCTCCATAGTGTATTATTATGCCACCAGGCAGAAGGATGGGACCTAAGACATGGAGGGGGAATGGAAAGAAGTGCTTTCTTGGGGTAGCAGGAGAATCCTCTGCTGGCCTCCCTCACCTTCCCAGGTGCCCTTACACAATTAATATGAGGCTCTGGAACTTGAGAGTCAGGCAAATGATGTAAATAAAAAAAAAAATCTCAGTCGTGTATCTGTAATCTTATACAATTCCTCATATATAGTCCTTTCCTTAACTGTTTCACATGCTTAGTCAAAGCTGCATAAAACCAGTACTGCTGTGTGTCCAATAAGTATCCTCTATGAAAAGATAAACACAAGTATGTATGCATATATAAATACACATGTAATTGGAAAACAGGTATTCTGTTCCCACCTTCTAGGCTTTGACCATCATGTACTGATATCTAAAATGAAAATTAGAATTTTTCTGTTCCACTTCTTTTTTTCATATACCGATACAATTAGTCACATACAAAAGTATACAACTGACGGCATGGTAGTTTGCCATCAATATCACTGAATCATGATTTCACCGCCTTATGAGTGAAACTCAGCTAAGTTTATTTTTGTTTCCCCCTTCCAGACCTGAAAGATTCGTTATTAGAGAGGAAATTCTTTTATGAATCCATTCAAACACCTAAGGCAAAAATCTTCAACAAGTGAATATAAATATATTTTTGGGTTTTCTAAACTAACTAATTTAAAACGTCTAAAAAATTAACATGTTCACAGATGAAGAATGACTATAACATTTAGGGAAGACAAAAATAATTTTGTTCTGTTTTTCATGTCCTAAAATTTATCTGATTATCCTAAACCTTCTGATGCTGATGATTCTTGGCCTTCAAAATTACAAGTTTCTCTCCTATGTTAATAAAAACAAACCAACAAACCATGTAGGCATGTGTAGCATTTGCCATACCTACATCTGGTATTTTGAGCCCAGTCAGCTCTGCTTATGCCTATAGACACTTTGAAATTGATGTGCCTTGTCTAGAATCTGGACTTCAAAGTGAAACTAGTGTCATAAAAAACCTCACTGCTTCAGATCAGGTAAAGTTTTAAACTCTGCTCTGAAAGGAAAAAAAAAAAGCTTTATTTTTGAACTCACTTTCCTCTTTGAAGTCTGGCTTCAATCCAATTTTAAAGAATCTGTCAGCAAAGTCAGCAAGGTTTGTACTGGAGTCTTGATTTCTGCAGGCTAGTCTGTCCTCAGCTCAGCCCACAGAGATTTACTTGGATGTGGCCCATAAACAGATGTGATCACTGCTATCCCTCCTCCTCAGAAGTAAACTCAGGGAGTGTGCTGCATAGGATGGGGAGAAAAAGGAAAGAATAGAACTAAACCTGATAATTTTGTTGTAGAGACTTCTGGCATTCTTTCAGCCTCACTTCACTCTCCTTCATCCATACTAAAAGACAGGAAGAAAAAAAAAAGAAGATATCTTTGAAACCTGAACAAGTTTCTTGTCTTCAAGATAGGTTTGTAACAAGCACTTCGTGATAGTTCCTTGCTCTCTGCATTACCTCCCACTGCTGAGTGATTCCCAGCTCCCGGAGTTCTAGTCTGAGCACATGAGAAAATTCACTAAAAGAGCTAAAGCCTGTGATGTGAGATTGCAAAGCTCTTACTCCTGCACCTATGAAAAAAATACTATGCTACAGGATAGCCAGAAATGTTTCAGATGATTTTGGTCACAAAAAGAAAGCAAAATGAGGTGGGGTTTTTTTCTGTTGTTAACATAGCAAGCTTGAAGCATAAGCTTTAAGAAATAGCAGAACATTTTATTTTACACTGGCCTAGATCCTATGCTCTGCATAGCTATTATTCCTCTTATGAGCTGAAGTTCAGTTGCCTTAGCTTTTAATTGGTTTTAGTGAACCAAACTTTCTTCATAGATGGCCTGTGACATGATGCTGGTTGAGGGAGATGGAAAGCTGCAACACGTGAGGGAGGATGCAGTGCAACCAGGCCCACAGGAGAATGGAAGTGTGATGGAGTGATTGGGCTCTCCTTAGGGCACCAGACATGTCAACATTGAACTGAACAGTGTAGTAATTCAAAATGCTTTGGAGCTGGATGAAATCATAGATTACACCAATTTTTATAATTGATTTTTTCCATTATCCTTTTCTGAAGAAAAGAAATTAATTTCAGAAGTTTCTAAGACAAGGCTTTTTTCAGAAACTGCTATTTCTACCAAATTTAAAAATAAAAAGCAAAAGAAGCAACAGCAGCATTAAGGAATAGGAATATTCAGAGCTATTTGATGACATTGAAAATAAAAGTATTCAAGGGATCCATGTAATATCTTTAAATAAACCTCTAACTTAAACATATGTTTTCTGGTTTGTCTACTTGATAGAGAGCTGCCTTACCAGATATAAGACCTTGTTAAGGTTATAAAGGTTATAATACATGTATATCATACATGTTAACGTATAAGGTTATAAAGAATAATTAAAACATTAGAACTTTGGAATGAGGTTCAAGCAGAACATGGTTCAAATGCTCTTTGATGTAGAAGTGACGGATTGTAATTTTTTAATGTTTACAATACATGACTAGCTTAAGGGTAAATAAGCATTAATCAAATAAAATTGTTAGGCCAGTAGAAAAAAGCTATATGAAGCTCCTTGCAATTTTCAAGGAGCCCCAACAAAATTAAACACAGGATTTTAATATTCTTTACCTTATATTAGCTGAATATTCAGATAGACTGACATAAAAAAAGTATTATTTATGAGACAAGGAATTTAAAAGATAACCAGTAGTCAGGACTCATTAGTGCAAAGAGCCATAGATTTTTCCTGGTACCTAAATAACCAACGAATACTCCTTTTCGTTTGGACTTTTTTAGTATTATGAGGATAAACTTGAATAATCAATTTGGAGCAACAAGATGTGGCATCTCATTTAAAAGTTCGGAATTAGTGCCAGTACTTCTCATTTCTATGAAAAAAGATCCTGGTTTAATTGTTGCAGAACAGAACATGCATAAATGTTGCTTTTGCTCCTTCTACTACAGGATTCATATATGTGTTTGTATTTTTTTAGAAATCTGAATTCTTACTTCAATTTAAAATGTAGGGAAAATATGTTATCCTTCAAAATTAAAGCACAGAAGATCTCACATAATTTTCTACAAATACAAAAAATTTAAATTGTTGGCTTTGAATATAGCTATTTTTTCTTGGCTGGACATAAGTATTACATAAAAATCCAAAATATTTCTGGGTTTGCCCATAAGTTTTGTGGTTAAGGCCTTTTCACAATTCTAATGCCTGAGTAGCAGTAGAATTCACTGGCTTTCAGAGAGTAAGTAATTTTAAGATTCCTTTAGATTGTTCTGACATTTCCAAGCATGCCTAAATTTAAGTACATTCAGAATGCCTGTTCTGCACTTATGTCCCCCCTAAAGCCACCCTCAGTCCAGATCTGAGAACCCGCTTGCTCACATTCCATGTAAATGCCATTTAGAGGAGCAACCAAGGAAAACCAGACAGAAAACCTGAGCCTCTATCTCCAGATGAATCTTGGAGGTCTGAGTCTGAAGTGTATGCTCCAAGATTTCTCTTCAGTTCCCTCTGGAATTAATGATAAGGAGCTTAAAGTAAGCACTCTGGAGTGCGCTCCTGGGTTGTGCTGGTGGTAAAGGTGGTTTCTTAAATTTAAGCCAAATACAGTGAGTACCTAAGTTACAAGCACACACTTCCACCTTTCAAAGTTTGTGGGGTTTTTTAATACATGAGAATTTTTATGCAGAAATCAAAAGAAATAAAAACGTTGGCAAAGTATCATAAATGGTGTAAAACTTATAATAATTCTTACATCTCTTCAAGTGGTTATGGAGCTTAAACATTCAAGAAGGTTAAAAAGTAACACTGCTGGTAACCTGTATAAATCTTGCAAAAAAAAAAAACCAACAAAATCGTGCTGTGTTTCATTCTCTGTGTTGTCTATTACTTAATTTTTTACTTCATCACTTAAAATGTGGTGGATGCTTCCTACATATATAAAAAGATGGAAAATAGTATTTAGGATACAAAATGTACAGTATACACAGTAGCAAAGGAGAAATCAAGAAAAAAATAAAAATTGTGCAGAAATCAACCTTCTCCAAGTATATATTTAGGCAAATGAAATAGGTATAATCCTGTGTTAAGTTTATATTTGTTTTCTGCCAATTGATTCATATGAAAGCACGGTTATGTCTCTGACCAAGTCTGGTTCCCTCAGTAAGGTAATTGTGCGGTGAGTTCTGCCACGGTGTCCCTCCTTCCTGCTCACGCCATAGCCTACCTTTCCCAAGGCTGTTTGTTCAGACTCTGCTGGGCTCCTGACTTAGCTGAGGATGCATCTACAGTTCAAGAGTACAGTGCTGGGAGGCAAACCAGCTATCCTAAAGTCCTGCTTACTCATCTAATTCTCTTACACCCTTCCTCCTCAGCGCTCTCAAAGAGCACTGCTGCTGAACTTTCCCAGAAGGTGAGTCAGTCTGTCTTAATTAGGTTCCTACATTCATCGCGGTGGTTATGAAGTGATGCCTTCATCTATATCATGCAGAAGAGAGAATATGACATACAGCTAAATGAGATTTTAGGGTTTTTTAAGGGAATGAACTACAGTTACATTATAGAGTAACCTGAAGTTCAAACAGCACATTACAGTATTACAACTCCTACAGTTTCTTGTGATTTGTTGTTTTCCATGAACCCCACAGTGTTAATTCAACAAAGTGCTTTTGTATGCAATTGTATAATATAACTGAGCTCATAGAGTACAAAATTATTATGTGGCAGTAAGTGAGCCCAGTGCCTGCCAAAAAAGTAAAAAGGGAGGATGCAATTTTTGAATTCTCTATCCAACATAAAATGCAGCAGTTTTCTTCTCACAATGGTCGATAAGGGTAATGATAGCACAAGCTAGATTTTTAAAAACTATTAGTCAGTTTCCACTTATTTCAGTGGAAGTTGGATACCTCTAAAACTTTTGTCTGTTATAGTTGTTCATCTTTTACTTATAAAATCGGTTGNGGGTTACAAAAAAAATAAAAAAAAAAAAAAAAAAAAAAAAAAAGAGTAACGAACAAGAAATGATCAAGAGGATTGAGAGGCTTGAAGTTTTGACCTTCAGTAAGTTTCTCAGTATTTGCTTGTCTCTAAACATGTGAACAGTCACATGCTGTTCTTAAGACTCTGGGTGAAGCATAAAATAACATTTATTTAACACCTTACTGTATGAGAATTTCTTTGTTACTGCAAATAATTTAGTTCTGAACCTATTTGCAAATGATATGGTTTATCACTGTAATAGTGTTTTCATAAGTATATATTCTTAGTATATTATCAGAACATTTATCCTTTTGCATTAATGAAAATCAGTGAGTGAGGGCTTCAGTGAAAAATGTGAGGGGTTTTTTTTAGTGCAAAAAGAGATTTTTTTAAGGATTAAGGTTTTATGATAACTTATAAGTTTACAGAATTTAAAGATATTTTCTTTTCCATGTTAGATTTTAGAAATCCAAGACAGTGAAAGGAAAATGACAAGAAACAGTTCTTAAGCCTGTCATGTCCCAGTGGACTTGAATTTTTAATGTCTCTGTTCTCAGTGCCTTACCTCAGGAGGAGGAGAACGGGATAGCCAGAAAATCAGAGTAATAATGCATAAATTTTATCTATGACACTACAGTCAGAATAAATGCACTTTAATAATGTCTGTACTTCTACCTTCACACATTTTTTGCCATCCTTGGTGGAAGTTTTCATCCTATTCTGAACTGACAACACTAGCATTTCAGCTCTCGGCAAAAAGAGCAAAGCCAAAGAGGGATGGTACAGCTGAAGAAAATGATCATTAACAACCACATGATTCCATCTTCTCTTCTTTTTACTTAAGTTAACAGTGAGGAGCTTAGTATATCACTAAACTACTGATATATGAGCATTCGCCAGAAAACTCCATAAAAAAAAACATCTCTAAGAATTTTTATAACTAACAGTAAAGGGTACCTCAATGTCTATTTCAAAGCTGATTTGATGAATACAGAAAAGGTCAAACTAAAAATAACTAGACTGAATCAGTTATAAGTGTAGTAACATATGCCTCATTTAATAATGAACTCTAAATTTGCTCTGCAGTTTAAGTAGTATCATGAATGCTAATTCTGACAGTAAAGGGTTATGAACTACCTGTCTGCTCGAGTCTGGCACAAGGTCAGGCAGTTATAGAACTAATGAAAACCCTGATGTACCAAAAGGTGGATGATTGACACGAGTGTGCTAGCTGAAGGAAGTGCCGAGGAACTCTGGTGCATTCAAAATGACAGTGTCCTGAAACACAATTTACAGCACTCCATTTGTTTAGCCCAAGTGTAGCAATAAGCACAGGTGCTTATTGCCTACATAACAGTGGCAGAATTCAGAGTGTATTATGTTAAACTTTTACATGCCAATCACCAGAGGAATTTTTCTGGTGCGGTTTGCGATGATCAACCCGAGGCCATTATTCTCCGAATATGTGATTATGCTTAGACAGACTTTTCCGTATATCATTCAGAGCATCCTGAAAGAATGAAAAGGAATCATTGTTAAATCTTCGTAAGTGAAAGAAAGCATAAAGCTGTAAAACAGTCAGCTAATAATTTTGAAATTGATTAAATTGTTTGAAAAGCCTGGATTCTTTTATATGCTAGGAAAACCTTTGTTCCCTTTACCTGCCGGCTGTGCACTTCTCTTCCAGATCTTTGCATACCATAGGATTAATTTTCATCCATTTATTTCCTTTTTAGCCAAATCCACAATGCTATGATTTTTTTTTAGTTAATTCCCAGTTTTCTGTAAGTAATGAGCTGTTTTTAGGACATGGAAATACTGGACAACAAAGCATGTTCATCTAGTCACATATAATGGGTATCAGGATGGAAAGTGTCAGAAAATAATTAAACAGCAAAAGATTATTCAGAAATCTTGAGAATATTTAATAGGTAAAACAGACACCTTTATTCCCTGAAGTGCTTTTCTGATACAATTCATTCAGCCATGTAGGAATTCAGCCACACAGAAAATTATTACAGGATGAATCTGAGCTACAAAATTGAGATGATGAACTGGAATATAAAGATTTCACTATTTAGAGCTATTCTGAACTGACTAACTTTCAGATATGCAGCAGCTCAGAAAAAAAATTGATTCAGTCCACTTAGGATTCTGATTTTAAGAGATGTTAACAGCTGTAGTTGATAGCTGGAAAGATTTTTTTTCTCTATTTTCATGTATTATCTCCATATTTTGTCTCCTATCCCTCCTTACATCATCTTTCTTTCAGATATCTCAACATAAAGAATTTCTACAAAACTTACTCTAACTAAACACATACTTTCTTCAAAGCTGTAAAGTTAATGTTCGACAAAGCAGACCTTTTGGAGTCCTCCTCAAATCATCTTCAGTTGCTGCATGTGGAATAATATGTCTAGTTTTGAATCTCCCATTTCATCAAGTGAGATTTGGGGTTAAGGGGTTACTCACCAAATAGGTGGTGAAAGCACAGGATACACGTGGAGAGACTGAGGGAATTGAGTTTGCCTAGACTCAAAAAGAAAGGCAATGGAGGCATGTGACAGCAGTCCTTCCTCCTCTACCTAATGGGAGTTAAAAAGAAGATGAAGGCAGGTTCTTCTCAGAGGGTCACAGAGAAATGACAGAAGGCAATGGCCACCATTTACAACAATGGAAATTCCAGATACAGGCATTGTCATTGCACAAAGAACCATCAAATCAGTAGCAAGTAGTTTGGCCAAAGGCCGGACAAAAGCTGAAGTAACCTGATATCATTTCACAGCTGATACTTGAGCAGGAGGTCA
>VZTA01009864.1:31397-49322 GCA_013398855.1 Mohoua ochrocephala
TGGTCTATAATGTTGGATAAACCATCTGCGTGACCTTTTAAATGGGCTAAAGATATAACTGAAGTTTAAGAAGTAAAAACAAAAGAAGTAATAAAAAAAAAAAAGATGAAGAAAGCAAGTGAAGCATTCTTTGTATTTGTATTTTGCCTCTCTGTGGCCTGTGAGCTACAATGTAATGCATACATTCTCCTGTGGTTTTCAAATATGAGTCTGTCGCTGCTGTATATCACCATAGTAAATCTATAATATCAACAGGTTTTGATCATTAAAGAGAAAAAGAAAAATGGATTTTCACCTGAAGGTGAGATACCAGGTTTATGGTGGCCATATGAAGTCACAAGAACTGAAACAGAAAAACAGCATTCATTACTGCTTCAGCACGTGCAAGAATCAGTTTTGTACAAAGCTGCTGAATAGAGCAATTTTCACAGTGATTCAAGGCAAAGTCATTTAGCACAGATGTTTCTGTAATTGTGATAGACTCAGAAAATTCAGTGTTCAGTGGCCCTTGAACACACATTTCCCAGCTATATGGTGTATCTTGAGTAATTAATATAATAAAATGGAAGGAGCCTAGTCTGGGTAAAGCATATCTCCCTGAAAGTTATGGGGAGCAGAGAAGAGGATGACAAGGTTTTATCTGGTGTATTTTTACTCTTACGTGATTGGTTCTCTACTAGCTTTGTTCTATAGTTTGGGATTTGGGGTTTTTTTTGTTTGTTTGATTGACTTTAAGGATAGGAATTATTTAGCACATGGTGCTTCATTCTAAGCTAAGTGAATCCTTCTAGCCTAAGTGAATCAAAAGAGCTGTGATCAGCCATGTTGGAGCTCTGTTTCATTCCATCATTCAGCAACACGAAGAACACTTCAGATCTGCTCCAAAAAGTAGGCACTGCTTACCAGTCATGTAGATATTTGCAGCAACCTGAATGGCAGAGCTTTCTTTCCATTAGACAGTTTGTCTAATTTTCCTTTGAAATCACAAACACTGGACTATGAGAGAATGAGGAATACATGGAATATTCCTGGAAGGAGAGGAAGAAGGGAAGAGAGGCTGTAGGAGATCACATAAAACCAGCAATACAAAGAAACATAATACAGGGTTTTGCAGAGGATTTTTAAGAAACATGGTCTAGGGGAAGGTGTTCCTGCCCGTGGCAGGGGAGGATGGAGGTATATAATTTTTAAGGTTCCTTCCAACCAAAACCATTCTATGATTCTATGATCCATTCTACGGGGATGAATTAAATCAAGTAGCAACATATGACGCAGAGAAAAGACAATATGAGGTAAACCTGGATATCAAATGGGATTATGAGACTAAGTATTCAATTTAGAATAAATAGACTGAAACAGAAACCAGTGGACTATGCTACTAACTGCAACCATGTGAAACAAAAAAATACAAGGCATTGTATGACCAAGTACTAGAAGAAGAAAGGCTATGCACAGAATCCCTATATTAATTCAATTCATGATCCCATCTCACCATTGTGCACTGGCATTCCTGTTCCATCTATGCCTCCAGGTACAGTAGCAGGATCCCATATTAGAAGTAGCACTGGTCTCGCTCTCTGCAGAACTAGGAACTGCAATGTGCCATCATATCCAGCTCCTGTCTTAAAAAAATCAAATTTTCTTATTTTTTCCATTTCCTTACCTGCCAAACAGTGCTTTCCTGAGGATGTGTCACAATCTTCAGTCATATACATAGCTGATACTGAAAAGGAGTACACAAAAGAGAGCTCCTAAAGCTTCCTATTCTTTTCCTTTTTAGCTGCTAACAATAAAACTGAGAACAGTGATGTTGGAAGTGGAAAATCACAGATCATTTATCTTTTGCCTTTCCTGATCTGAACTTTCCATGTGACTAAGAAGAGCAGAATCCTCATTCATGATCCAGATAAAGCTTTCCCTAAATATATCTATTGATAAAGGTATATGAAAGGGGGCTGTTCCTTCTTCATCACATACACTGAGGCTTGTCATGAGGTCAGAGTGACACACACTCTTGTGCTATCTCAGGGACCATTTACTCCGTAATCACTCACATGAAGTGGAACTACTCCAGCAATAGAAATTGAGACTGACCTACTGCAGGTGTCCCAGAGAGTGATCTTCAAATCTCTGCTGCGGGATGTATAGATGTTACACATGAAGATGCTCTAGCCCCCTACTACTAGATAAAAGGTACAGACATCTCTCTTCCACAGCCTGTCTATTGTGAGATGAGGCATATATAAGTATCACAATCTAAAACAGGGTTCAAAGTTCTGAACCCTGCTCAGGTACTCCCAGTCGTGCAGACTGTTCCTGTGTATCTAATTAATCTTTAAACATGTATGGCACGGGGAAAAGGCTTTTAGGGTATCAGTGAAGAGTTTCCCCTCATTCTTACTCATGTTGTTCCCAGGTAGTACTTTAAGGTTTTTCCACAAGATAGAGGCTTTGTGGGGTTTGATTCCCCTGAGCCAAAAAAGAAATTTAGGGCTACAGTGGCTCATATTCTGTGTGAATGTTCACATTCAGCTATAAAGTAGCCATGAACTACTGGATAAAGAAAAGTAACTTTAAAAAGTTTCTTTAAAAGTAGTGACCACTATCCTTTCTTGAAAGAGAAAGCTTAGTCAGTTCCTTTGTGAAAAAGTTCATGGTAGAAAACTTATTTAGAGGTAAAACATATCAATTTCTCCATTACTACCATCACTCATTGCAGAAAACAGAATCTGGCCCTCCTGACGTGTAAGGGATTCTTGCACAGAAATCTCTGTTGAGAGACCCTGCTCTCCAAACTCAGGGCACTTTCAGGACTAGACACTTGGTATGTCAGATGCTTTGCTCTGCACAAGGGAGCCTCCACTGTTACCCTGCAGTCCTTCCAAATGCTACCTTTGATGGTTTGCAGGGTAAAATGCTGTGAGATAAAGGGCCTGTTTTACAGTCCGCGGTAATTTCACAGTAGAATAATCCCATTGATTTGGATGAAGTTTCACAAGTACATGGCTGTTGCAACTGAAAGGATAGTCAGACCAGTAGTATCAGGGGTTGAATGGCGGAGCTGAGCTCAGTTTGAGCTACCAGATGGGTGGAGAGACCTGATTACCTGCATATAATAGCAAGAGAGGTTGGAGAGGTCAATCTCACTTTCAGCATGATACGTGTTATGTCAAAATGGTTTGTGACAGCTCCCACTGGCTCAAGAATGACTCCTGCTGACTGAGAAATACTTATGACAGCTCCTACTGACCCAGCCAGTGGGAAACACCTCTTTAACTCAACTGGGATAGATGGTACTGACAAAATACAAGAGGTCCGGGTCAGATCTCAAATCTTTTTCCGCACATTGCAGTCAGAAAATAAAGTCATGTAGTCTGGTCCTCTTCCAAGTAGTTAATCCAAACTGGAGTATCATAGCTTGCCTAATATGCTTAATAATGCATTGGATAAAGATCATAAGTGATTAATCTTCTTTCTACTTTCTCTCTTGCTCAGATTTTATTGATTATAATTGTCATAATTCATCATATTTATATATTTATAAATTAATATATCTTTTATATTTTACATAGTTATTTATATAAATACATACAATTATACACATTTTTATATATGTATATAATTATAAGTCCTCAAAAAATATTGGTAGAGGGAAATACTCAACCATGAGTATTAAAATAAATTTGTGTATAACCAAATTTAACTTATTTAATCAAGATGCTACATGAATGTATTTTAAAGGAATGCCGTGGTTCTATTCTGCCTCAAAGGATGTTCAGTCTCTACCCCATCATTCTTCGCAAAAGCTCTGCACACAGAGTAGTAGCCATAACATGGAGAAAAAAGTTCAAGCTGTTCAAGCTGGTTGCCACTGAGACAGAGGGCTGAAAGTGAATGATGTGCTGCAACACACAGCTGCAGGATGAGATCAATACTTCTGCCTTTTAATCATGCCTCCTCACCTTCTCTGCTTTCAACCTTTAAAAATTTGCTGCTCACAATGCTGACCAGTAATAATCACCATATTTATAATGGAATTCATCTCCTTTACATCTGTTGGCATATGGCTTTCAAGATGCTCCATCCTTTTTTGTCAAGAATGTATAACTTCAGGGTCAATCAAGTGCAATCATTTGTGTTTTACATCAGCAGAGTTCATTTATGTATGGAAACAATACCTAATGAGTTACGGTGAATCATATAATAAGGATCTCTCCTGACTTATGCAAATTTCTCACATAAATTTGATCCAAATAAGATGCAAAAAAGGCTTAAACTGTAAAGTGAAGTCTCCTCTTGGTGACAGGTACTTGATCTTTGTGTGTCTGTATTAGCAATTTCTTATAGAACTCTGTGCTAATAATTCACATTTATCCCTTAAAGTTTTCTCTTTGAAAAGTTTATAGTTGAACAGACATTAGCATTGAAAAGTTTAAATCACCTTTCTGATAGAATTCCTTGCAAGAATGGCTTATTGAAGTAAAATATTATCTATTTGCTCAGCCCTAGACTTTTTATATAATTGATTATACAAATACAAATTCATCTTTCTAGGAATGCTGAACCATAAAAGAGCCAAAACAGACACCTGCTTACAGCAAGAACTGAAAAAACTTTTCAAAGCCAAAAGTATTTTTAACATCCTTATATTTCTGCTTTATCTTGTGTGTATAACTACCTAAGCAGTTAACTGGTTGGTCTCCTATTTTCACCCAAATCAGGACCTGGAATCAAAACAAACCCATGAAAAAGATACCAGCTGGATCAGTCTTACCTGCATTGATCTTATGAATCATATGAAATTTCCTACCAGTCTCTGCTTCTTTCCATTTGGTGAAAATGAAGCACAAAGCATCTAGTGCAGAGAGCCCTCTCCGATACCAGTTTTTTGCCTCCACAAAAATCTGACCAGTTTTCTGCCTCTGGGCTGAACCTGGCTGGCAGCTAAGCCCCCACTCAGTGACTGAATCCTCCCACCAGGATGCAGGAGAGGATTGGAAGGCAAGAGGTGAGACAAAACCAAACCAAACCAAACCACTTGTTTGTTGAGAAAATGACACTTTTATAAGTAAAGAAAAAAATAGAAAAGAAGTAGTTGGCTCAAAGGCAGTCGCTCACTGCCGCCTACCAACAGAACAATGAACAACAATTACCTTGGAAAAAATGTCCATCAGTTTTATTGCTGAGGCCAGTGTTGCATGGCATGGGATATCCCTTGGGTCAGTTGTCATTGGCTGTCCTCGCTGTGCTATATCTCCTCCAAACCTCTTGCTAAGCACAAGACTACTCTTTGGGGCAGCAGAGTAAGAAACAGAGAATGACTTAAAGCTGTAGAGCTAAAATACTGGTGAGTTTCAACACTGCTTTGGTCACAAATCCAAACCACAGCTCTATAAAATCTGCTAATTAGTAAATCAACTCCATAACAGCATACATATCAGTACAAAAACTATATCCACAACAACATTCCTAAAATATCATTTGGCCCTAGGTTTCATGGATCATGTCTATATAAAAGAGTAAAAATAGAGTTCCAGTGTATTTCAGCTGAAGCAGTACAGAAGCTGATAAAATTGGCGTGTTTTATTTGCCAGTGGCACATGTAACACCGTAAAACTATTAGGTGAAGGTGTGCAGGCGCACAGGCAACAGCAGGCAAGGGCTGCAGAGGTGACATCTCTAAGGAGAGACTAGGACTGGTTCCCCATTTCCCCAGCTGGTTCCAGTCATCTCCAGCAGACCCACCACAGGACACAGCAGAGCCCCTAAGCAGAGATGGTGGCACCTCTGGGAAAACACTTCTAGAAAGGGCAAAACACTGCATGAGAGTGAAGAGTGAGGGCAAAAGGGTGAGAGAGTCATGTGGACACCAAGCTGAGAGAAGAAAGAGGGGCAGGAGCTGGTCCAGTAGCCAGAGCAGAGATTCCCCTCAGAGATTCCCCTCAGCCTGTGAAGAGGACTAAGATGAAGGATGTATTTCCATGCAGCCCATGAAGGACCCTATGCTGAAGCAGGTAAACAGGCTTTGAAGGAAGCTGAAGCTTATGCAGAAGAACATACTGGAACAGGGGGAAAGTGTGAGGAGAAAGAAATGGCAGCAAAGAGCTGTTATGGGTTGACCCCCAACCCCACATTCCTCGTCCCTCTGTGCCACCTGAGAAACAGGGTCATGTGAGAGGAGCAAAGTTGAGCCTGTGCAAAAGTGAAGAGGGGGTGGTGATTTAGTTTTCATTTTTCATCTAGATCTATTTTAATTGTCAATAAGTTAAATTCCTTTTCCTCATGTTGAGTCTGTTTTGCCTGTGATCATAACTGGTGAATGATCTCCCCATCCTCAATCCATGAGATTTTTCATTGCATTTCTTCCCCCTATCTTGTGGGAGAAGGAGAGTGAGAGAGCTGCTGGGTGGTGCAATTCAAACATTCATGTCCATCCTCTTTATTCAAACTTTAATTCATATCCCACAGGAAGGCCCTTGTGCTAGGAGTAAACCTATTTCCCTTTTGAAATACTCAGAATGACTCAGGACCACAGTATTCTACATCTCAGGTGAGTTTATCTGTGCAGTATATGGAATGAAAAGTGTATGTTATCACTGAGATGCTTTTGCCCAGTGAAAGTAGAAATTGTGGTTATACAATATGGTTGCACCAGCAGCAGCCCTACATTTCCACACAACAGAATGTAGGAAGAAAAACAACATTGCAGACTTTTAAGCAAGCTTCTTTCTGGCCAAATAAATACTAAAAAAATAGGCTGGATCACAAGGGATGCCTAACCCAGTAAAGTCTAACATTTGGAAAACAAACCTAAAAGATGTTATGTTCATGTTTGAGATCTCGCTTCATGTAAGAAAGTGAACGCGTCTTCATAACAATATGTCCAAAATCCTATCTTGGGGTTATCCTTTTAGCTCAGCCTGAAGTGCATAAGCCTACTCTCATATTTAGACTTCAACACAGACAATGTGGACAAAAGATAAGCTTAGACTCAGCTGAAGGTTAGGGCCAGTACTTATATTATAGGGTAGAAATTGCTATTGATTTTCCTTTTGCCATTTAATCAAAACCCTCTCAAATTTGGTTAGGTGACATATTTTTGAAAAATAAAAGGGAGCCCACTCATATGATCAGAATACGCCTTTTCAGACTTTAACTAGATACACTGTAGAATACCTTGTGCAAACATATTTTTGTTCCTTGTGTCAACATTGCCTGGTATTACTTCGTGATTACACTTTCAAGACACAGAGGCAATTATAAGAATTTCTCTGAAGATTTTAATCTGTTAAAAGAATATAAAAAGATAAAAATGTCTCTAATGTTTGAGACCAAAGTCTATCTAACCCAGCATCCTGTCTCTGGAGTAGTCAGTAACGGATGTTAAAGAAAAGAATTTAAACATAAGCAACTAAAACAAAGCAAGACAAAACAGAAATCCACAGTGCTGAAGTGGAATAAATCCTCACTTTGTTATGTCCTTTCAGCTTCTGGCAATATATCCTTTAAGGATTTCCTGAGCTGGAGAATCACTTCATCATGTTTAATAGCTCTTGACACTTTTCTTTCATTAATTTGTGTTATCACTTTTTAAAACCCATTTATGCACGTGGCCTCCACAATATTATGTGGCAATCAGTTCCACAATGAAATGATGTGACCTGTGAAAAAATGGTTTTTTCTGTCACTTGTGGACTTGTCACCTAATAATCATCTGCGTGTAATTCTGATTGCTGGCATGGGATATAGTCCTCATTTCCATGATGGTCTTGACTTTATAGTTTTTTACCGCAGTCTTCCTCAGTTATTCTTTTATTTTATTTTGCTTCCTTCTTTTTTTCTTTTATTCTCCCTCCTAAGACTCCGAGCGCATTTAAATTGTCCTTGGACATAAGCTATTCTCTACCTCTGATCATTGTTGTCAGCCTTCTCTGTACCTTTCTTAGTTCTCATATATCCTTTTGAAATGAGGGATTAGAAGTGTATATTGTATTCCAGATGCAAGTACCATCATAAAGTGAATTTCTATGGATTTCTATGGTTATACAGTATTTCATATTTTCTTCTAAAATCCCTCCTTAATAATTGCTAACATTCTGCTTGCCTTTGTAACCACTGCAGAGTATTGATCTGATGTTTTGTGAGAAATATCCAATGACTACAAAATCCTTTCCTTGGACTGGAGTAATGAATTTAGAGTCCATCGCAGTGTTTGAGCATTTGCTGCTGTTTTAACCATTCTGATTGCTTTATACTTGTTGACATGAAATTCCATACTACATTATATCACGCAGTCAGTGAGTCTCATAAGTTTTTTTCTGAAGCTCTTTGCAGTCAGCTTTAGTTTAGTGTCTCCTGAATAATTAAACAAGTAATTAATAACTGTAGCATAACATATACACAGGAGGACTGAACAAAGATAGGACAGGCATTTCTTAACATTTCACTGCTCAACTTTGCAGGTTTAATGTTCTTTTAGTATTTTAAAGCTAAGGTTTAAAATTTTAGTTATATTGTCTCAAGTGGACATCAGTAAATAATTATCTGTACACACACATGAACGCATGGTGACAAGTATGATGACTAAAATAAAAAAGACTAACGTCCATCAGGGTATTCAAAACACTAATCAGACATATAGAAATACATTAAAGAAGAAGAAAAGAGCACAACTTATCCATAAAAATGCAAATAAGGACACAGACAAGCACCCACTCAGTTTAAAAAGATCTTGTACTGCAATTTCTCCAAGACATTTTAGTGTGCAGGAAAGTGTCGGAATAGCAGTGAGTATTCTTCCATTAAACAAGAGTAACAGTTGTATTGTAGTCAACACATCTTCATTTCAAGGTACATATTCAAAACCCCTGACCTTTTCTGTAAAAAAAAAAAAAAAGAAAATCAAAGAAAGGAAAAGTAAGTTTTTTTATTCAGGCTTGGAGATTTGCAGTGTTGTATGATTGACACAGGAAAAAATATTATGTTGTACAATTCTACGGCTGACAGGCCCAGGGCCATTCAGATGAGGAACTAATAACCATGCTGGCAAAAGAAATTTCTTATTAAAACCTTGTTAAGGAACTACAATAATTCATTAAGGGTTATATCATTATAAAAAATCCATCATTGTTATAGACTGTTTCCTGGGGCTTCAGTTTAGTAAAGTTTGACGTGCCCTTTATGCTCCAAAATTAGGTAAAGCTAAAAATGATTTATGCACTGAAAATGTTAAAGATTTTATAAAGCACAAAAATAACTATGCGCAGCTTCCTAACCTTGGCATAGTACCTCAGGGGTTCATAGAATAAGAAAAAAGTGTCTTTTAAAATGGACTGTTTAAAGCCTTGTGTATTCAAAGGGTCAAAACCTGCTTACATTAAAAACAGTGGGACTGCAAATGTCTTCAGTGGGAATAAGCTTTTGCACATGGAAAATAATAATTTGAGAATAACTAAAGGTAGCATCAAACTGTTCTAATGAGATGAGACCAAATTAATAAAAAAATGAAGGAAAGAAGAAAAAAAGAAAAGAAGAAAAAACCCCCCATCGAATATGAGCGACTGTGATTTAAAAATATCATAGGCTAAGGCTCAATAGGTATTTTTCAGGATTAGTTTCTGTCCTCGTTCCATGCATATTTTCACTTCTAGCTGAAATTATGGAAATCATCTCCTCCAAGCAAAAAACCTGTTATATTATTTAAAATGAACTTAAGAAAACTGCATCAAATGAAAAGATTATTTAAGGTTCCCTCAGAGAAGTGATGGGTAAACAATGTGTAACTCTTTGCCTGAATTACGCTTTGTGGATAACACCACGTTACCCACTGAGGTCACCAGCAGTACCATAGTGACACTGGCTGCAGAGATCAAATTCCATCCAGAAGGACAAACTGCTCTGAACAGAGCTCCGGAAGAATGTCTGTCAGTGGCATCGGTTCATGATGAAATGGGTTGTTTGGACCTCATCTGATAGTGAGCAGTGTTACAAATGAACACTGGCCAGTCCCTCACCGGTCATCAGCCAGATGTTTATATCCAAAGTTATGCACTTTTTCATATGCATCATTAAGATCCATTTAGTTTAATTCAATGCTCAGTTTTATTATATGCTCAAGTCCACAGTGCTTTCACAATATCCAGACTAGTAATTTTTGCAGTTAATGCTGAAATTAATAGAAATATATCACACTAATTGGCATGCTTCTTGACTGTGATGCTGGCAGGCCAAGTGATGAATGGGTTGCAGATACTGAAATAACCTCTCACTTTTGAGATGGTCCTTGTCAACTGGAATTGAATCACACTGGAAAGAGAACGCTGTTGTTGCTTTAGCGGCACTGTCTTTTTGGAAGATGGTTGATTTTTCTCTCCACAGTCAGGACACTGGCAGACAATCTTTGTAAATACTAAATTTACACACGGCCACTTGCACACGCTCTTGGTGAAAATGTAAAAGCGATGCCATGCATCTACATTGTAATGCTCAAAACCTTACTTTGAGCAAACAAGCATACATATAAAGACAATAATTTCTTATTGAAATGACTGAAATCATGACAATAGAATCATTATTAGTCAGGGTCTAATTTTTATGGAAAAGGAAATAACAGAAATACAGTTGAAATTTCTATATGTGCACTTCCTATTTTCTAGCCCTTTTCCTGGTGGTGCTGTCACTTCACCCCTGCTCTTGGAAATCCTAAAGCTCATGGTTTCATTCTGGGGGGGGGGTGGTGGTGGGGTGTGGAGGGGGCTATAACACTGAGTAATCAGCACCTGGACTCTTTTTCCAGGAGGAATGTGATCTTCATGCTGATTGTGCCTTTCTCCTCATTCTAGGCTCCAATTTTTTTATGTTTATGAATACAGTTTAACACATTTCCTCTTCCTTCATTGCTCCACAGTTGGATTTACTATCTTTGTTATTCCTAAACCCAGTTTTATATGGCTCCAGGTCTGCCTTTCTGTAACTGACTGAGTGAATTGCTCGTTCCTGTGGGATGTCTAGTGACAGCCTGCACTCAGTGCCTTACCGTCCCGCTCCTGTGGTCCTCTATGCTACATTCTGCATTCCCACATTTCAGGGACTGTGCTGTAGTACCAGACCTGCATTTTCCTACACTACAGAGTTGCATTGCGGTATGTTACAGCTAAACCTAGTGAACAAAGGTTGCGTGTGGATCAAGACCAGTTCACACAAAGCAGGCCTGATGGGCCTCAGTCCTGAGGTTTTTGCAAACTCACTGCAAGGCTTATGGTCTATTTCTTACAGTGATAGGCTCTGTTACAGGGCTATATTCCATGCAAGGAGCTTTTAAATATAAAACCAATTCCCAATGTGCTTCCTCTGTGAGGGCAAAATACATCTATGAATGTTCCCATAAACACAGAGATCTCAACCTTTTATGGTATAATTTCAACCTCATGATACTTTGTAATGTGTTTAATTGGCACATGGAAAATAGTAGATTATTTTCATTTTAACCAGAAAGAAAAACAGCTGACATTTCAGATTTAGGGAGAAGTAGGAAATGAACTCTCCATGTAAGAAAAATCTCCCTTCTTTCTCTGACATTTACCCTAGAAAAGATATTTGACATCAGGGGTGAGACGTATGGAAGGATGACACGGGGAACAAAAGGGAATAGGTTACCAGTCAGCTCTGAATGTAAATGAAATGTAGATACTGGGGTCTTTGAAGGTCCGAAGTTGATACCGGATGTAACATTCCTGATAACCCCTTCCTGACACCACATAGCTATTAGATTCCTCTTTTCCCTGGCAATATTTTTAAATGAAATAGGTAGTGCCACCTGCTGAGAATGTTTAAGCCTTTCTCTCTCAAAGCTCTCTGAAAATGAATAGGCTCATTTATTTTAATGTGACTCCTTTTAGTATGCAATTCAGGTGTGTAATCTAAGCTACCCAACTCATCAGCAGAATGGTAGATAAAACAATGTATAGAATTATCACACACAGGGAATACAGGAAAATTTGTCAGTCCAATTTGAAAAATATAGACTTCCTGGTTTTTCACAATTATATGGGAATAATTCTGATTTCTGCTTAACTACTGTTTTGCTCTCTTTGTGGCTGCCAGCTGGTGTGGACTCGGTTCAATGTATTCAGTGTTAAATGTTAAGGCCCTATGTGGTTGCATCCTAGTTATTTAGTTCAGTTAAGTTTCCAGATGAATAAATGCAATAAGAAGGTTGTGGCACTTCAACCTCCACAGCATGTTTTGTCTCACCCGTGCAAAATGAAGAAATAGTTAGGACATGCTGCAGTTTCTGAATTGCACTGGCTCCATGGAGTGGTGTGTAAACCTGAGCAAATGCACATTGTATGCATTTTTACCCAGGAGACATCAATAAGCAAAAGTTAACTATGTTTATGACTTCAGCCACTGTTATTCCAAAAAAGTTCCAAGCCCTAATTCTGAGCAATGGATGAATTGACACAGGAATTTTTCAAAGGACATAGATATGGTAGGAATGGGAAACAGATGTTTATTGTACTCTGCTGTGGCTGAACTGAATATTATATTGATGTAATATAGATATGGCAGATATGGTAACCACTCAAATGGTGCTATCTCATACCAATGTCTTCCTTAAAAGAGATGATTTTCTATTCTGTTGTAGGTATTTCACTGTAAATAAGGTACACTATAATTCAGATTACTCAGCATAGTCTGCATAGGATTATGTTTTTCTCCAACTGACCCTTGTGTTACACATCCTCCAAATAGGCTTGATAGTGCTCCCTTAAACTGTGTTATACTGCAAGATTATTTAGGCCAACGTTTATCTTGAATAGATTGACCACACCAGATTTTGTTTTTCATGTTACTGTCTCAGCCAAATACTTCCCCAGTCTGAACCAGACTAGCTGCTCAGGCATATGGCTGTCACCATTTCATGTAGTCTGCATCACACGTATGCCATGATTCAGAGCTAAAATGCCACGGGGCAGCAAATCTCAGATGCATTAGCCATCCCAGTAAATCTGTGACTCACTAAGTTGTTTCACCTTCCTGTGGTATTGCTGGCATCTTGAGCTCTGACTGTGTGATTTATGGTCGTTGATGACAGAAAACTGTCAAAGTGAATATACAGTTAACACCAAAGCCTCACTGACCTGACTCACTCTTTGTCCTTGTTAGCGCCTCTTCCTTCCATCAATGGCTAAGTCTCTGCTTTCACTAGAGCCTAAGGAGCTCTCTTCCTTAAAGACCAAATTGTTTCCACAAACCATCTGTCACCAGCTGAATGCCTAATAGGGACATGTTTTTCCCCAGTTAACAGCAACTAGTGCTTACTCCAGCTATAAATCCCTGATGTGGTTTGAGAGAATTTTGTCTTTATTTCTGCCTTCTGGTTCTATCAATTCAGCATAGGAGCATATTTTATTGAAGTCAGAGGAAATTTCAGTGTACTGTGAGATTAATAGATCAGTTTTCCCCATTCCAATTTAAAACAAATGAACAACTTTTCACCTTTCTTTCTTCTTTTTGCTAATGATCTGAGCTGTGAGTCTCTTGTAGAGTATCTGCAATCATAGAGTTGTCTAGTTCTACAGTTCCCTTCATTTTCTCTTTCTTATTCTCTTTGTTCTTGTTTCCCTTGATTATTATCACAAGGGGTGTATTTGGCACGGACAGGAAAGAAAGAGAAACACAACATCCTCCAGCAACAACACCTTCCTGTTCTTAAGTTCTTGATTGTTTCAAAACAAAAAGCACCAAAACAAGTCCAGAGGAACAGAAAATGTTTGATTTGTTTGTTAGAGCCAGAAGCTATGCTTTTTTGCTAAACAAATACACATCTATGTTGCTGAGCCAAAAGCAAACTCAGTAGAATAGGAGGAAAGTCCACATTTACTGATAGGACCGTGACTGCTCTGCAAATATGAACCATCACAAAACCATTTAGAGCTGATTTGATATACTGACCTAATAATTGATTTGAATTCCAGGAATGGTATAAAAATCAGTCATGCCTGGAAGGGGATTCTGACTTCCTTTTGTTTTCTGTGTCATCTTTCAGAACATGCTGTGTGTACATCATACCAAAGGAAGAATTAATTTTCTTCCATGTCACAGGGCAGAAAATAAGAAAGATAGGAAAAAAAAATCCATGAAAGATCCCAGACAGTGTTTATGCCATACCATGCTTTCTCAATAGTGCCTTCTTAAAAATTGTCTTAAACAGGCAAACTCCTTGAAAAGTTGAAGTTGGACAAAAGCAAATACTATGATCATAGATAGCTGCACTCACACAGCAGGCATGTAGCAGTGGAGTTCACAGCTGCTTCTTTCTCTGGAGTAAGAAATGCAGCACTAAAAACAGCAATAAGCTTTTAGCAAAGATGCCACAGATCAGCAGTTTTATCAAAGGGACAGACTAGCTGCAGAGAATTTCCCTTCCCACCACCCCTTTTCAAAGAAGACACATAGAAGCATCTAGTGAATCAGAGACTACATTCCCATAGAGCTTCTTATGACAAGTGCTGTCAAAACCACATGGAAATATATCCTCTTTGATTTAGCTTCATGTTGGTTTGCTGGGTTTTTTTGAAAAGTCTTTTCTTGTGGGGTTTTAGGGTGCTTGGTTGGTGGGTTGCTTTTTTAAAAAAAAAAAATAAAAATAAAGAACTCCTTTACTGATAAGCTTCAGCTAAAAAGCTGTGGGAGTGAAAACGTAGATTCCTCCAAATGTCAGCCCGTGTCTGGTACAGAAGTTGAATAGCTGAAACTAGAAATAAAACACAAATGCTTTCATTTAAATTATTTGTCCTCTGACATAAACACAGAAAAAATCCAGCTAAATAAATCAGTCCTTGAAATTAAGTTTAACATATAGTCTTTCATTAGAATTTGTCCTCTCCCTTTTCCTAACAACAACAACAACAACAAAAATTAGTTCTTGGACCACAGTTGGCAGAATTTGTCAAAATTAAAATCTGCTGCTTACTACACTTCCTGCCAGGAGATGCTGCAACTGAAAAAAAAAAGAAAGAATCAAAACCAAACTGAACTAAACCAAAAAAAACCAACCCAACCCAACTCAACCCAACAAAAAAAACCCAACACACAAAAACCTCAAACAAACAAACAAAATCCCCAAACCCAGAATAACAGAAAAAATGAAAGGAAGGAGGTTGTTTCTCACCTTTCTGTACTGAGAAACCGAGATCTAGAAAGACACTGTTGACTTACTCTGGAATTTTTTGAAAGAACAACAGATAGTTAATCGAAGTGGCTGTCCCAGGCCTGAACTGTAAAAATGCTTTGTGTGGGAGCTGCTGGCATTTCCAGCCCTCAATGGGAAGGGAGCTTTGTGTATCTTACTTCTATCACCTACCTTTACAGGGTTTTGATGACTTCCCTTACCAGAACAGCTGCTGGTGAACCAAAAAATACATCTGCACAACCAAGTGCAGGTGGGATGAGGTCCCACAAAAAATCACCACTTTATTTGTTTCTTAATCATTTGTGATTTTGTTACTCATCTTTCTGTTTAAAGAAGTGCCCATCCAATGCCTTAGGCAAATGTGCATAAAACTCGAAACAATCCCATCAGTGTTTTCTGAGGACTAACCAAGCAGCTGCTCTGAACAGAAAGCGCTTTCACCGGGATCCTGGTTGCTCCCAAAGCATCTCTTTTCCTCCCACAAAGGTGCATTTCAGCAGACCTGCTGGAAGTCTTATGTGACATATAGACTCCCCAGGCAAGCCAGTCTCTAAAATCTGCTTATAGTTCCTCTGGCAGCTTTACTACTCCAGAGATTTCTGAGCTTCTGTTCTTTGCTCTCATGCAGAGATGTATGGTGGTCAGGATAAACACACGGAAAAACAGAACAATGGCACATTTCAATGTGGAAGTGAAGACAAGCAGAAAGGGAGTTAAAAGGTGGATGTTTTTAGGAGATAGGAGGGCACAGGTGTCCTTTTGTAGTAAGTAAAAAATAACTTCTTTAAAACATGCTTTTGCCTTCTCTCTGCCAATCAGCATGCATGGGAATTAAACATCTGGAGCCATGGCGTGTTTGAAGTTTGAAGTTTATTTCAAAAGAAACCAACTTTTAAAAGTTCATCCCCTTGTGTCTGATTTGAGTGCCTTCTAAAAAATAAGCAATAAGACAGCTAAGGACAAGTTGGATTCTCTTTGCTGGAGAGGATTATCCATATGTTTTGAGGTTCACACAGGGATAGAAGTCATTTGTGTCTTCACATTGTAAAAGCCAAGTCAGTCCTAATTGTAGTAGTGATTTAGCAGCAGATTTCCTTATCATAATATTCAATACTTATATTGATATAAGCTTAGTAAGAATAGTTTGGTGGAATGGAATTAAGATCCAGATTTAATTTCCCTGAATGTAGGTGTCTAAAGAACAGATAAATATATACATTTCCTATGTACTTAACAGAGATTTAATCAATACAGGCAACGAAGCCTGGAGAGCAAATCAAAAGTCCAGCCTTTAAAAGTCTACCTAAGCTATGAGTGAGTTGAATTGCTCTCCAGGATCTTCAGATTGTCCTCATCTACAGCCTCCTCCAAAATTGCTAGAGGACTACAGGATGTTCTTGTCCCAGTTTTCAGCAATGCACTTGCATATGAACACAAAATCCCTTATCTGGAAAGTCCTTTCTTTATACCCTTGGTGTAGTGAGGTGGGGTCAAGGTTACTGGCAAAATACAAAGTTAGAGGCAGCCTGACCTCAGAGCAGCAGCCTTTTAGCTTAAGGGGCTACCCTCCAACACTTACCTCCCTATTTAGGTCTCAAATGAAATTAGTGATATTTTCAGAGTGCCTGAGTACTGTCAGTTCCGGGTGAAGTCAGCATTCTCACAAGACAGGGGAAGTTTTGAATTTGTTTGGGCAGTAAGTCTAACTGTAAAAGACGTAGCCATATTTATTTAAAATTTAAAAGAATTGTATTTGGGAGTCATACTGACACCCAATGGTGTGAAATCAGACAATGGGAAATTTTCAACGCTACAAAACTGCATCAAATTTATAATCAGAGTAATATTTTAAAAAACGGTAAAAGATTCCTGTAAAAGAATCAATAACCTATTTCAGGAATAAAAAAACATAATGAGAGTTTTACACCAATTGAAGAAATGGTAATGGATGAGAAATTTCATGAGAAAACTTTAAACCTTACAGATTTAATTCCAGCAGCACCAATATTCAGCATGTTGATGTCAGGGCACTCAGTGCCTTGCATAACTCAGCAAGAGTACTTCAGGACAGCCTTGGGATTGTTTTTGGGCTATGGCAAAGAGAAGACTGGAGAACCATTTTGTGTGTACCTAGGGCAAAGGAAACAGTTGTTCACAAATGTGGATGGAAGGAAAGGGAGTGACTGGAAAAGAAAATGTATGGCTATGAGGTTTTCCAAAATTATATTTGTGGCTCTACATGTAGATAAAGAATCACACCGCAAGCCTCTCATTATTATCTTTAAAAAACTCTGGAAAGATATATCTCCCCACATATCCAGACTGCTCTTAATAGTGCACAAAAATGGTCTGGAGATTCTGTGTTCATACTTACATATACATACAATACATGTGCACACACATGCAAATATTACTTACAGTTAGAGGTGCATTTAATTTGGTTCTTCTCCTGTTCTGGTATAAGCCAAAATTACCTGGTAAAGTCAGTGGAGCTCTAAGTGCCAATGGGATGAGAATAAAGGGGGTTTTATTCCTGGTTAGGGGGGTTTTGGCCTTCCTTCCTTCCTTCCTTCCTTCCTTCCTTCCTTCCTTCCTTCCTTTCTTCCTTCCTTCCTTCCTTCCTTCCTTCCTTCCTTTTTCCTGTTGTGAAGCTGAACCTAAATGCTGCAAAAATTTGTGATTTGAAAAATGAAAATTAAAAACTAGTCCTAGCATATTATTGTTCTTTT
>VZTA01009865.1:704-28628 GCA_013398855.1 Mohoua ochrocephala
CGCTGTGCCCCCGCACATCGCCGCGCCGATCGCCCGGGCCAGGCTCGGGTCCCGCCGGCGCTGCGAGCTGCGAGGCGCTGCCCAGCCCTGTCCGCAGAGACTGTGCTTCCCTGGCTGCCCCGAGGGAGCTCTCCGGGACGCGCGGAGCTTGAGAGCGCCTTGCACGGTGGACGCTTGGCCGTGTTTCTTCAGGTGTTTCTCAAACACCGGCTGAGCAGGTGCTGTCCCGGAGCCTGCAGTGACACTACTGCAGCCCTGGACAGGGCCCTGCAGCATGGAGGGCTTTGGTCCAGCCTAGCAGTGCACAAACAGCCCAGGCTGTGGACAGGGTGCTCTACATAGTCCAAGACGGGTCCTGGATTTATTTCTTTACTAGTTATAAAAGAAAATAAAACACGGGACAGTTAGAAATATTGTGAGGTCAGGTATCCGTCCTTTTTTAGATGTTTCCGTCTGTTTATAAGAGTGGGAAAATATCCGAACTGTGCAGGTCTGGATGGTGCAGCAGGGCTGGTGCTCTCAGAGGGCAGTGGGAGGTGGGTGTGGCGGTCCCTGTTGTGCCCCTCAGAAGTGCCCAGGCTTCAGGCTGCCTGCTGGCCTCAGTGTTCAGCTTGGATGGTGTCACCTTGACCCTTTGGGGTGGCACATGGGATCGCTGGCAACTGCTCAATCTCCCCCCCTGTGGGTCTGAGCAGATCCACAGGCCTAAAAGCTGGTCCTGGAGACAGTGACACTCCTGGGGACAGCAGGTGACACCTAGCCTGAGTGTCTCTGCTTTGTCAGCTGTGTCTGAACCTAAAGCTGAAGGCGGCTTGCTGCTTTATTGCCCTTCTTCCTCTGATCTCCATTTTCACAGAATCTGTTTGCTCTTTTGAAATGTGCAACATGAACAGCCTCTTACTGCACGGAAGGACATTTCATCTGGTTTTGAGGTGTTGATAAATACTGTGGCCTACTCCAAACCTCACCATGCTGCACAAGAACCCAGGAGCAGAACTTTGTGGCCCCTGGTTTGTTCCAGAGGAGACATTTGCTTTTGGAGCAGCAGTCAGATTTGGAAGGGAAGAAGTGTGTAATTGTCCTTCTCCACTGGGCCACATGCCTGTGCCAAAGGTGTTCCTGAGTGCTCCTGTGTACATACAAAGCAAATATTTTCTGCAGTGCCATTAGTGTCCTACGCCTGCCCTGGGCAATGCCAGAAGATGGGAAGATCCAAGGGAGCAGCAGATCTCTGTAGTGCTCTGGTGTGCCACTTGCAGTTTTAACGTGATCCCAGATGGTGCTCTTTCTTAAAGGCTGAATTTTGCCACTGGAGGTTATTAAAAATCCATACCTCAGCTGATGGCAAGGATGGAGAAGTTCTCTGTTATGGCCGAGGAAATTCCTGAAAAAAATTATTTACAGAATCTCAGGCTGGGTGAGGCTGGAGACACCTCTGGAGGCCACCTTGCCCAGCCCCCTGCTCCGTCAGGGCCACCCAGAGCCGGCTGCCCAGGATGCGTCCAGGTGGCTTTTGAGTCTCCCCGGGGATGGAGACTCCACCACCTCCCTGGGCACCTGCACCAGTGCTCGGCCCCCCTCCCAGTGCAGAAGTGTGTCCTGAGCTCGGAGGGCCCCTCCTATGTGTCAGTTTGTGCCCGTGGCCCCTGGGGCTTTCTCTGGCCCCGTCCCCTCTGCAGCCTGCCCCCGGCTATTTATCCACAGGGAGGAGATGCCCTGAGCCTGCTCTGCTCCAGGCTGGGCTGTCCCAGCTCTCTCAGCCTCTCCTCATGGCAGAGATGCTCCAGTCCCTCCATCACCTTGATGGGCCTGTGCTGGACTCTCTCCAGTCTGTCCCTGTCTCCTGTACTGGGCAGCCCAGCTCTGGGCCCAGCACTCCAGGGCTGGCCTCGCTGGTGTGGAGCAGAGGGGAAGGATCCCCTCCCTCTGCCGGCTGTGACACAGCTCCCAGTGCAGCCCGGGACGCTGTTCTGCATTGCCGCAGGAGCACATTTCTGGCTCCCGGGCATCCTGGTGTCCAGCAGGACCTTTCCTCCCAGCTGGGTGGCCCCAGCAGATACCAGTGCAGGTTTTAGGAATATTTAAAATTCCGAGAAGCCGCAAAGTGAATACCCATTAATATTGTTTGAATTAGATAACTTTAAGCCAATTTTATGACAAACAGAAGCACCTCTTTTGGGCAGATCATGCTTTATAAAGTGCTGTCAGGGCTGAGCAGTGGCTCCATGCCGGGAGCTGCTTTTCTCCGTGCTCCTCTGTGGCCTGTTGCATGCAGCATGTCCCTCCTCTTCCCAAGGAGCGGATCATTCCCTGGCTCTGCCGTGGTTTGGCAAGAGGGCAAGTGTGAGGGTGTGTGTGAGACTGTGGCAGGGCTGGAGGCTCGTGTGTGCAGCAGCCCTAGAGATGCTCTGCAAGCCCCGGGGTCGCTGGTCCAGGACGCAGCTGTGCCAACACCCAGCGATCTCTGTTTGATGAGCTAAACCTCTGTGAGCAGCAGAGCCAGTGGTCCTGGTTGCCTTAAAATGTGTGTTTTGTGGCCAGTGTGCTTGGCCCGTGTGACCGTGTGTGTACAGGCTGGTGTCCCCAGCTCTCTCAGGTGCTCAGGGCGCTCAGACTGTGCTCTGTGCTGACGCCCTTCCCTGCCGGGTGAGGGGCCATGCAGGGACCCGTTCTCTGTGTTGGTGCTCTGTTTCCTGAACCTGAAGGTTTATCTCTGACAGAAACACCGATCCTGCTGTCAGAACTGGTTGGAATGGGCTGGTGGGGTCTGGCTGCAGACAGACTCCATGTGCACAGCCCTACCCTGATGCAGAGCACAGGATTCCAGGAGCAAAGCAGGAGGGAGCAGAGCGCTCCCAGATGAGAGAGTTGCCTTGAGAAATTCCACCTTGCAGCCAGCACATTATGGTGTTCTCTGGAGGGACCACGTGTATGTGGCCAGGGTTTCTTGGGCTGGCTTTCCTCCTTCCTGGCTTTTCCAGTCAGGGATCCTTGGCTGACCCTCAGCAGAAGGCAGAAGTGAGGAGTGGGTGTGAGGAGTCCTTGTGGAATGGATGGGCAGCTCGCTGAGGAGTGGGGCTCACCTGCACCCTCTGTAAGATGTGGAGTTACACCCAATACCAGGAAAAATGGAGAACTCAGGGCCTCACTGTTAAGGCCAAAACAGCTGCGGCTCCACTGTTGCTCTTCTAAAAGCTGGCTGCGGGGCAGGTTTGAAGGCTGCTGAGCAGCCTGATTCTGGTTTGTCTGGGTGGGCAGAGCTTTATCAGATGTCACTGGGACGTGCAGGCCAAAAGCTTTTTAAGACACCAGCTAAATTTAAAAAATATATAGATAAATAAAGCTTTTGTTCAATGTCTAGGGCAATCAGCAGAACAAATCATAGAATATCCTGAGAACCAGGATCCTGGACCAACTCCTGGCCCTGCACGGACACCCCAACAACACCCCCCGGTGCCTGAGAGCATTGTCCAAACGCTCCTGGAGCTCTGGCCGTCCTGGGGAGCCCTTCAATGCCTGACCACCCTCTGGGGTTAAAACCTTTTCCTGACATCCAAGGAAAAGTGTTAGTTTGGTTTGCTAATTGTTGTGCTAATTTGCAGGTTTGCATTCTGGTAGGTTAGATAAAGACCAGGCTGGGTAAAGCCCTGAGCAACCTGGTGTGATCCCAACCTGCTGGGAGCAGAAGGTTGAATTACAGACCTCCTGAGGTTCCTGAATTATCCTGTGATAATGTGGGTCACTCCAGGGCTTGCAGGAGACCCGCTGAAAGGATCTCTGGGGCAGTGGTACCTGCCTGGGCTCTGGCTCCGGGGGCTGAGGCCACCAGAGTTGTCTCAGCTGTGGGCATCCCCTCCATGACATCTTTTCTGCTCCCAGGGAGCAGGGTTATCCAAAGTGCCTTTCTCCTGCTGTGACAGTGGTGCTAGGGCAGGTCATAGCTGTGGCTGAGCTCCTTTTCCTCATGTAGCACTCCTGACCTGAGATACTTCACAGCAGGTTGGGCTTCCAGAGGCTTTTATACCGGGATTTTAAAAACTCTGAGCTGCAAACAACATCTCCAATCCTGATTCTCAGTCCTCCAGGTGGGGATAGAGCTGTGCAGCCCAGGTATTGTGTCACGCCCATACCTGTGGGGCCATGGTCCAGGGGCTTGGGCCTGTGGGGGTTATCCCAGGACCCCTGAGTTAAAAGTTTAACGGTATGTGCTATGGTTGATGTGAGCAGCGTTGGTGGTAAGTTGTTGCCTGACACCGTGGAAGCCCCTGACAAGAGGTGGGAGAGCCCTGGGAGCTGCTGAGTTTCAGCTGTGGCAAGAGTGTGCTTACAGGTTCTCACCAACAGTGTTCTTGCTGCTCATGTGTGGCTTTGGAATAGTTTTGGGCTTGGAATAGAATTCGTGCTCCATGTGTGCTCCAAGGGCAGGAGTTGGGGCGAGGAGTGAGGGAAAGGTTTCCACCAGCAAGACAGGAGTTGCTCCGGCCAGAGGTGCTGGGGAAAGCACTCACACTGCTGCTGAGAGACAGATGAGGGGAACAGGAGGGACAGTTTGAGGCAGAATGATGGCATCGTTAAGGTTGTAGAGGACCTGTAAGATCACCGAGTCCAACAGTAGGGCAGGGCCATGGGCTGGATGGGCTCCTCTGCCTCGTGGAGGGCTCCTGACCCTCCGAGCTGGGCTGCCCCAGTGCTGGGACATGCCCTTGGCTGCAGCGAGGCCTTTCCCGGGAGGTTGCTGGAGGAGGGATTGTCTGGAGGTGAAGGCCTAAATCTCAGTTGTTTAGCTTTGCCAGTTTAAAGACCAGCACCACAGTCTATAATCCAAATTCATTCTGTTCACCCTGAACTCACAAGGCACAGGAGAACCAGTGTCGACAGCACCAGCCTAGCCCTGCAAGGATTTGGAGAGTGAACCACAATCACAGAATATCTCCAGCTGGAAGGGACCCATAAGGACCATCAAGTCCAACTCTCTGCTCCTGACACCTAAAATGAAACCATTACGTTGGCCACTGCTGGGCATTTCCTGTGCAAATATTTGCTTTTGTGTTCACATCACAGACTGTGAGAAACCCGGGTGGAGCACCATGAACCTGAGCACTGGATCTAGTTATTCCTCTTCCTTTCTAGGCATTTCCAGTCCCAAGTTCTGTTTCAATTTTAAGAACAGCCAACAGCTCCCACAAAATGAAATATTTGACCCAATGATGAATCAAGGATTGATTAGATTTAAGTGCCTAAAAAAGCAGCTAGATTCCTACTGGGTATTAGGAAGCACCAAAACAGGTTGGTTGCTAAATTCATTTCGGCTTTCACTTGAAGCCTGGTGTCCAATTGGTTTCTCAGTTCTTCCAGTTGTCCTGGCACTAAACAGTGCTTTTCTGCACCTGGAGAGCCTGAAAGGTCTGTGCTGTTTGCCAGTGGAGCATCAGGTGTCTCTGGTCACAAACCTGGCAGAACTGGGAGAAGTAGATCTTCCCCTCAATGTGATCACACCACCCCACTCTGTGCCCTCTGATTGTAACACCTTTATCTGAATGTCTCAGGTTTTAAAATTCCAGACTTTGTCCTTTGTAGCCCAACTTTTAGTTAACTCTGCTTCACGGAAATGAGTATCCTGTTTTCCACATGGATGTCTTCCCTTTCAAATTCAAATTGCATCAGAAGGGGCCAAGACATGACCATGGTCCTCTTTGTAGCCCTGCCTCCATCCTAGCAGCAAGTGCTTTGGAGAGGGTGCTGCTGCAATGTGGAGCCCCGGGGCCCGTGGGTGGGGTCTGATCACAGCCAGTGAGGCCCAGGCGTACCCTCAAGGCCCTGACATTTTGCTTACTCCTTGAGATTCATGGCTAGACAGGTCGAGCATCACCAGTCCCGTGAGAAACTCAGGTGGGGTACAGGGGACATCAAGTTCCCCCCAGTCACACCCCCAGGAACTCTTGTCACTTGTGAAATTCTCTCTTGCAGTCAGTTAGAAGATCGAGGGTGACACTCACTCCAACGGGAGAACTGGAAGGGTACCCGCAGGGAGCTCTGCCTGCTCCAGGGTGGGATTTGGCAGTCCTCAGTCACAGTCTGTTGGAGCATTGTAGGCCCCCGTGGGAGCCAGGAGCAGTTTGTGGTGGACCTGGCATGCTCGCACCATCTTATGGTGGTGCCAGGTGAGAAAAAACCCTCAGCATTGGTAGGCTCTGAGCTGGGACCTCGCAACAGGGGCTTTCATGGGTCATGTTGATGCCAGCTGTGACCTTCATGTGGGTTCAGTGGACCTTTAATACGTCTTGCAGGGGTTTCGGCTGGGAGAGACCATCCTGTGCAGTCACTTTCTCACTCCTTTGTTGTGTTTATGCTGGTACCCAAGTTGATTTCTTCCCTGCTGCCTTGCAGGGCCTCGCTGTGTGCCCAGGCAAGGTGATGGACAGCAGGGGGGAGATGGAGGTGGTGAGGAGCACCAAGGGCAGTGCTGCTGGAGAGGTCAGTGTCCACGTGGTCACCACCGAGAGCACTGTGCAGAGCACCCACCTGCCCACCACTGCCTTCATCATACCAGGTATGTGGAGCAGTCCCCTCTAACTGCCGCCCCCCAGCCTTGATAGCCCACACTCCTTGTGTAGCTGTCCTCCTCCCAAAGCTTGGGAGGCAAAGCCAAGCTGCTGTTGCCATCTTAGAGGTTCTCTGTGGCTATCCCACATCACTTGGACTGTTTGTGGTCAATCAAAACTTCTTGATTCGGCTTTAAACCGAAGCCCTGATGTGATGGGCCCTGAGCCGGGGCAGCACAGTGTGCTGGGTGCCTGCTCTGCAGGGCTATGGGCTCCTGGGCTGCTGCATTATCATGAAAATCACAGAACAGCTCAGGCTGGAAGGGATCCGTAAGGATCATCCAGTCCAAAACCCTGCTCCTGGCAGGACCACCCGAAATTAAACCCTGGGGACTGAGTCTTGTCCAGACACTCCCTGAACTTGGTGCCGTGATCGCTTCCCTGGGGAGCCTCTTCCAGGCACTGAGCAGCCTCTGGGCGAGGAACCTTTTCCTTAATGTCCCACCTGAACTTCTCCTGAGGCAGCTTCGTTCCATCTCCTCGGGTCCCGTCGCCGGTCCCAGAAGGGGGAGATCAGCACCTGCTCCCCGGGAGGAAGGTGCAGACAGCGATGGGGTCACCCCTCAGCCTTCTCTCCTCCCAGCTGAACAGGCCAAGTGGCCTCAGCCGCTCCTCCCAAGTCCTGCCCTCGGGACCTTTCACCACCCTGGTCCCCTCCTCTGGACACACTCCAGCCCTCAGATGTCCTTTGTGTGCTGGGGGCCCACACTGTCCCCAGGACTCAAGGTGAGGCTGCCCAGAGCAGAGCAGAGCAGGACAGTCACACCCTTGATGTCCCCCTTGGGGCTGCCAGGGCTCTGCTGGCTCCTGTTCCACTCACCCTCAGCTCGAGCCCCCCGAGCCCCTTCCCCAGGGCAGCTCTCCAATCTTGTCCCCCAAGTCATACAATTAATGGGGATTATCCCATCCCAGGTGCAGAATCCAGGTCTTACTCTTGTTTCATGCACATAGTGATTGGATTGCCCAGCTCTCTGGTCTAGATCTCTGTGTAAGGCCTCTCTACTCTCAAGGGAGTCCACAGCTCCTCCTAATTTAGCATCATTGATAAACTTACTTAAATGGACATTCAATTCCTGCATCCAGATCATTTATAAAAAATGTAGGAGCATTGGCCCTAAACCCTGGGGAACCCCACTGGTGATGGCCACCAGCCTGATGTGCACCCAGTTCCTGTAAGCTTTTGAGCCCAACTGTAGGAGACCCATCGTCCAGCTGTTCACCCAATGGACAATGGACTGGATGAGCTCTGTGCTGGACACTTTGTCCAGAAGGATACTGTGAGAGGCAGTATCAAAGCTTTGCTAAAATCCAAAAAACCCACATCTCTTGGCTTTGCTTGGTCAGCTCAGTAGGGTGGCCTTTCCACAAAGGGAAATTCAGTTGGTTAAGCAGGACTTCCCCTTGTGAGCCTGTGCTGGCTGTGGCCAGTGACTGCGTTGTCTCCAGTGTTTTTCAGTAACTCCCAGAGTAACCTTCTCCGTAATTTTACCAAGCACTGTAGTGAGACTGACAGGCCTGTAATTATCAGGGTCGTCCTTCTTACCCTGCTTGAAAATTGGGACAATTTTGAGTGCAGCTGACTGGTGTCTTTCAGGAGGTTTTTGAGCAAAGCATGGTTGTGTGTTGGGTGAGATCAGGGCTGTTCCCTAGAAGCAGATCTCCCAAATTTTCCTGCTCCTGGTGCCTCAGTTCTCACTGCAGAGAGAGGCCCTAGCTTGCACAGTGTGTTCCTTTGAAACGTAACTAAACTGGAAGTTGCAGTCCAGGAGCCTGCCAGCAAACTCCTGTCACCTTGGGGCATCCTGGGCACGGAAACAGTCTGAGATCAGGCTGAAATAGAAACCCTTGAATGTGGATAGTGTTGGTGCCACCCCCCCGCATGAGCCATTACTGGCTGCAGATTTTTTGGGTCACTCTGCTTGCTGGTGCTTTGGCCCACAGCAGAGCCTGCACCTGGGAGACCATGTCCTCTGGGATTCCGGGCTGCCCTCGAGCCTTGTTTGCATCAGTGAAGTGTTCTGTGTATGCCTCTGGTTGTTTGTCTCCTTTCTTCCCTTCTCAAGCAAACGCCGCTGCCATCAACCTTCCCACGAGCACCTTAGAAATCCAGCGATTCCCCCGAGAGCCCCAGAGAAGCACAGGGGCCGAGAGGCCAGAGAGGGGAGCAGGGAATGAGCCCATCACAGCTGCTGTCATTCCCCAGATCAGCGGGGTGCAGACTTGCAGCACAGTCCGTGTGCTGGAGTGGAAAGATGGGATGGCAACTTTGCCTGGGAGTAACCTGCGGGTAAGTGTAGCCCTGGGCCCCTGGGTTTGCCCCCTCTGCCACTCCTCACAGCTGCTTGCCCTTGTAAATCTCCCAGCCTGTGCCAGGCAGGGAGCACCGGGGTGTGCCGTGGCCCCTGGCAGTACCTGTACCCCAGCTGGAGGATCCCTCAGCTGCTCCAGCTCTTCTGCCCCATCCCTATGGCCCTGCCATCCCATGAGCTCAGCACAGAGCTCACACCAGGTGCCTGGGGAGCTGCAGCAGCTCTGCCCTGCACAGGGAGGCGCAGGGGTGCTACGCGCTGTGCAGGACATCTTCCCTTCCAAACTGTGCTGTGGACTTGGCTCTGCCCAAGCTCCTGCCCTCACCCTGGAAGCAGCAGCCTTGTGCTCGGCAGGCAGCGGGTGCCTCAGGGGTACCCTCAGTGCATGACAGCTTGCAGAAAATGCATCCATTTCCCAGCTGCTGCTCAGCCTCAGGGCACCACGTCCTCCAGCCACCCACCTGCCAACTCCAGCTGGTGCTGGCGTCACCTGAGTGCCCACGGCGTGCCCAGCACAGGCTGCAGGCAGGGCACCTTCATGGGGCCTGGGGTGCTGTGCTCACCTCTGTCCTCAGAAGAGCTGTCCTCTTGTCAGGCACACTGATGACCAAACCATGTCCCTCAATTTCAGACCAACCACCCACTTACATTTCTGTCCTCCTTAACTCTTTTTCCTTGCTTTTTGTTCAATGACACAGTTCCGGATAAATGAGTACGGGACGCTGAAGGTGGTGAGTGCTGATAAGATGCCTCCTGTGGAAGCTGTAAAGGAGGGTCACACAGAGAAAGATGGGGACTCAGAGGTGGCACCCCCCAGCAGAGACAATCCTACTGTGGCTCAGGGTAAGGGCACCATGGTGGCACTTGTGGGGTGGGTACCACCATCCAGCAGATGCTGTCTTGTGTCTCGGTGGGCGAGGTATTGTCTCCCACGTCTGCTGTCCTTCCTTGTGCCTCACTGCTGCTCCTCCCTGTGTCCCAGACGTGCCGGAGCAGCCCACGCTGCCAGCAGCAGAAGGCCTGTGCCACTGCGATACCTGTGGCCGCAGACACGTGTGGGATGGGGCCCGGGAGGGCCGGGGCTTCTGCAGCGAGCACTGCCACCAGCAGTTCAAAGAGAGGTAAAGGAAGGGGGCGGTCTGTGCCCTGCAGAGCTGTATCCATCCCTCTGCCCTCCCTCTCCTGCTCCACGTGCTCCAGCAAGGGACGTGAGCGCATCTGCCTCTGGCAGGTGCTGGGGGTCCTGCTCTTTCCTGGAGGCAGGGTAGGGGAAGAAAGGCTTCCCAAAGGAACAGCAGGAAGCATGGGAGCCAGGTTTTTTCCTGCGCTATTTGTAGCCTCATAAACACATATCTGCTGGAGCTGAAGGTTGCTGCAGTGGAGGCTTCCAGGCTGAGCAGCAGTGGAAGGCCACGGGTCACGGGGGCATTTCCAGCCCTACTCCTGGCCAGTGTGTGACTCCTGGGATTTGTTTTCCAGCATCTCTGGTGCAGCTTAGAGCCCTGCTACAAAACTAGATCCCTTTTGATCCGTCCCTGCATTCAGGTTTCTGACACCCAAGTGTGTGAGGGTGACTCTGGCCTGTCCCTGGCTCTAACTCTTGGCAGCCTGTGTGCATACATCCATGAGTAGGGCTGGGGGGATGTGTGAGTAAAAAACGGGGGGACAGTGATTGTCCAGCAGCCCCTCCCTTACTGACACCCCCGGCAGTGTCACCGTGCTGCACTGCCTGCAGTTCTTGGCCCTCCCTTCCTCTCTGCAGGTCTGTCATCGTGGAGAACTCTGCCAGCAGCACCAATGCCACTGAAATCCTCAAGCCTGTGAAGAAACGAAAGAGGAAGGACTATCAGAGCCCCTCGGAGGAAGAATATGAATCTGAGCAAATGGTAGGACAAAGGCAGGGAGGGAGTGTGTGCAGCCAATGTCCCAGGGGCTAGGGGCCAGCCCTGTGTGCACAGATCTCATTGTGCTGCTCTGGGCTGTGTCAGCTGCAGGTCAAAAGGGAAACGAGTTGGCCAAAATGCCAAAAAGACTTGAATGTGTGGAGATGAAGGCTCCTAGCACTGGGCTGGTTGTTTGGCATGTGGAGCACTGCAGCCTGGGCAGTGCCAGACTGTCCAGGCTGGCCTGTAGGTACTGAGCACGCTCAGCTGCTCTCTTGAGTCTGGGCCACCGAAGTAAGGGTTGAAGTAGGGGAGTGTCTGTCTGTGTGCCAGGTGTCCTGGGGAAGGGAGAGACTTTGACAAGGCAAGGAAGCTCTGCTTGCCAGCCCTGACTGTAGCAGGTCTGGTCCAGGTGTGATTGCTGCCAATCAGCACCGAGTCCCTGCAAGCTCCCATCATCAGATTCTCCGGCAGCCCATTTCTGGGCCAGGCATTGGTCAAACCAGGTACCTCATGGAGGTGCAGTATGGCCCTGGGCACCAGTGTGAGGGTACAACACACAGCCAAAAACCTCTGTGTGGACCTGGGTTCTGTTTTGTCTGCTCTCATGTCTAGGAGGAAAAGCAGGAAGAGAGGAAAAGCTCTGTGGAAGACTCTGCCATGAGCAATCTGGAGGCTGAGGCATGGAACGGGAGCCAGCACGGTACGGAGGCGAGGTGGGCGGTGGGGTGAGCGCTCCTGCTGGGGCTGGGGGGTCCCACTGCAGGGCTGAACCCTTTTGGTGCTCCTGCAGGGTCAAACACCCACTGCAATGCCCTGGCACGTGGTCCTGAAGGCTTGTGAGCTCCTCTGCTTGCTTGATCCTGCTCTCTCTGTCTCTTTCCGTTTCTCTCCTTTCCTCTCTTTCTTTCCGTGGGAAGGGGGCACCCCTATGGACACAGCACTGGCCAGCCCTGGGCAGAGCTTCCTGTCCCTCCCCTCGGGAGCTCAGTTTGTTACTGGCTCGTGGACACCGTGTTTGCTCCCAGGGACACTGTCCTGAGCAAGAACAGGACTGCATCACGTGTGGCTTTGCCCTCCCTTGGGATGGGCTTGTGGGGAACTTCCCTCGTGGCATCAGGAGCTCACAAGTTTGGGAGCTGCTCCTGTAGGTGCAGTGCCACTGAAGCCGTGTGATTTGGGGTTGTCTCATCCTGTGGGGATCTACTCCTGGACTGTATCAGAGATCTCAAAAGCAGAGCTGTCAACATGGAGGGAAAGGAGACAAGCTGAGGGATGCAGTGTTTGCTTGGTTGGTTTTTTCCCTGCAGTGTGAAGGAAATCTTTGGGAAACACTGAAAATAAACATTTATGGGAAACCTCTTGTCTTTGAGTACTGAAGGTCATACTCAAAATAATTTTAAAATTAAACTGTTCCAGCTTCACACTCCTCTCCATAGCCAAGTGCAGGGACAGTGGCAGGGGCCAGGTGTCATTAACCCCTGATGTTACACTGAGTTAACCACCGTTAAAAAGGAATCTCAAATCTCATACCTGCTTCTCACCCTGAGCCCTGAGCGTGTAACCTTCCCTGCTGCATACAAGTAAGCAGTGATGAGCTTTGTTATTTCAGCATTTTATTTTCTCTTATTTTAGAAGTACTTCAGCAAACAAAATACACACCTGGATGCCTCAGTGCAGCAGTCAGGGTATGCTCTGACTCTTGGTGTATTTGTCATTCCCCAGAAGTGCAGAGCTTGTACTCACAGATTCCCCAGCCATGCCTGGCACTTTTTCTATGTCCTAATGAATAGTAAAGGTGTTTTTCACTCTGAAGTGTCGGCAAAGCAAGGTTAGTCACCTTTCTCACTGAAGTTCAGCTTTAATTTCTTCCCTAAGTTTCCATTTTTTTCCATCTCCTCTTCCCCTAAGCCCAAGGGAGGAAGGAGTTGGTCTGTTTTTCTCCTGCATTTGTGGCCTGCCCTACCTGGGGCTGTCTGCCATGGCTGACCTGTAGCTGTGAATTCCTCAGCACTGGAATAGGCACAGCGCTCCTGGAGTCCCTTCAGCTGCTGCAAATTAGGGAGACAAAGAAGCTGGAGAGCAAGAGACTAGCGTTGTGTCTCATATGCCTTGGGCAAGGCCTTTGTGGCCTTCTCCAAGGCATGAACGGTCACCTTCCTGCCTATGAAGAGACGATGCTGTCTTCTTTGTCCCATGGGCAAATACATCTCTAGGGCATCAGAGTGGCCGTGCTGTGCCATGGCGGGCTCAGGTGGCTGTCTCAGAGCAGAGGATGGCAGAGCTGGGATGCGAACCTGCTGCTGGTTTGACTGCCTAGGAGCCCCTTTGCAGCTGGGAATGATTACCAGACCTCTGCATGGATCCGGCTGGCTGCCCCAAATCCATCCTGAGTGGACACAGCAGATATTCTGGCTGGAGGAGGGTCTGGTTGCAGAGGTGCCCTGATGCTTTGCCCAGGATGGCTTGTCCCTCACACTCCTTGGAATCCCAGACTGGTTGGAAGGGACCTTAAAGCCCATCCGGTTCCACCCCCTGCCATGGGCAGGGACACCTTCCACAATCCCAGGTGCCTTACTAGGACATGGTTCAGGACATTTGGGTCATGGGGGCTCCTGGCTCTGCCCCTCGTTGTGCAGCCGGCCATGTTTGCTGGAGAAGGGGTTCTGGTAGGATGGTGCTGAGCTTTGCAGGGATGCAGGACCTATGTGAGAGCGGGATGGCCCCGAGGCAGCGGGGCGGGGCTGGAGCGGCCCCTCAGCAGCGTTTGTGTGCGTTTGTGCTGCGCTCAGGTGCCAGTGAGGAGAAGAAAGAAGGCTGGTCTTGGGCGTCCTACTTGGAGGAGCAGAAAGCTGTCGCTGCCCCTTTAGATCTCTTCCAGGATGTGAGTTGGGATTTTCCTGTCTTTTTCCTTCTTTCATCTTCTCTTTTCTTTCCCTTTTTTTTCCCACCCCTCCTCCTTCTCCTCTCTTCCTTGCTTCCCTGTTTTGCGGAACTCTGAGCAATAGCCAAGCTCCCGTTGTCACCTGGAGATGACCAGGCAGCCTCCAGTTTTGATTTGCCCGGAGTCCCACTCCCCAGCTGGGTGCTGGCCCCCATCCCAAGCACCCCACCTTTGCCTAGGACACTGCTGTGGCTCTGGCAGGGTGGTGGAGCCTTTCCAGCCCTTCCTGGAAGCCAGGTGGGCTCTCCTGAGGCTGTGCTGCAAACAAGTCAGGCCCATGCCCCACTCCCCCGGCGGCAGCTTTTACCCCAGGGACGCCTTGCCCTGCCAATAGCAAGAGATGTAAATCCATAAGGAGGTGGAACACTGTTTTTTTCTATGGGAAAAAAATTAAAATTTGGATGACAACATAACCTGTGGCCCACAGTCTCTTGGTCCCAGCAGCTCCCATTACCTGGTGGTCGCTCCTCTGGTGGGTTCTAGACCCAACTCCCTGTGTTGGTTCTACATTGTAGTTTAATTTTTGTTTCCAGTACCAAGTAGCTTCCCAGCACAAGAATGGCTTTAAAGTGGGGATGAAGCTGGAGGGAATCGACCCACAGCACCCATCTATGTACTTCATCCTGACAGTGGCTGAGGTAAGGAGCCTCCAGTGCCCATGTTCCTTGGTTCCTCCTGGCTCCCGCTCAGCCAGAGACTCTGGGGCAGGAGAGGTGCTGCCAGCTGGCCCCTGGAGGAGACTGGGCCTGTCACTGTGGGACATGAGCTGCTGCTCCAGCACCTCAGGCAAACAAGCAGGGAGTTCCCTGCTAGCTCAGAGGGACAGGACACAGCACTGTGGAGTTGTGTTGGACTCTCCATCACCTTGACACAGCACAGGGGGAGGGATTGTGGTGATGGCAACAGCTTATGTCCCTAAGACAGGTCTGAGCCCTTGAGATGGAGAGTGTGGAGGCATCCCGCTGCTCTTCCTTGTGTCCATGCAGATCCACTTTCCACTCAGCCGTATGGCAGCGAAACCAGCCTCGCCTCGCAGAGCTCCCCAGGCAGCCAGTGTGGCATTTAGCCAAATCTCTGCACCAGCACTTCCTGGGGTGAAGAAAAGGAAGTCTTTGCACTTGCTGGATCCAGCAAGATGCATGGCATTTAATGCACCAGCCTGAACATCCCTTCTTTGGGCTGGCTTGTGGTGGCTTTGCACTGACCTTGTTCCATGCCGGACACCCTTTGGGACTGGTTTGTGCCTCCCAGTTTGGGCACTGGCCTGTGATTGACTCTTGGCTTCCCAAAGTGACCCATTCTGAGCTGGTGTGTGGGAGGAGAGGGGGTGTGATGCTCAGCCAGGGACAGCAGCAGGTGTCCATGGCCCTTTCCTTCTCCTCCCTCCCCGCTGGCAGGTGTGTGGTTACCGGATGCGTCTCCACTTCGATGGCTACTCCGAGTGCCATGACTTCTGGCTGAATGCTGACTCCCCTGACATCCACCCTGCTGGCTGGTTTGAGGAGACAGGGCACAAACTCCAGCCCCCCAAAGGTAAGGAGTTAACTCATCTCAGGTCCTGCTGAAGGAGGGGGATGAAGAGTGGGCCAGATGTAGAGCTTGAGGTGGGGACAGAGTGGCTCCATGGGGCCAGGGAAGGATGCTGCTGTACTGGGGGAGTTCCACAGGACAGCATTTCAGGTACCCATCTCTGCTTGCTCACATTTTGGGGCAAAGCTCTGTTGCTCTGGACCTCTCAGTGTCACAAGCTGTGCCCCAGGGCAGGCAGGACCGGAGGAGGAGCTGTGCTCTGGATTTCCACTCCACTGCTCATATTTCCTAACACCCCTTCAAAACCACCCACTGGACCTCAGCCATGGGCTTTGGGCATCCCAAGGCTGCTGTAGATCCCATCTGCCCACAGCAGGACATGCTGGCAGGGTGACAGCAGGTCAGGGATGGCCAGGCTCACCCTCACATCCTCCTGGCTGTGAACTCACTGCTCTCATTTCTCTTCCTGAGGGGTTGTAGGTTATAAGGAAGAAGAATTCAGCTGGACAAACTACCTGAAGTTAACAAAGGCTCAGGCAGCTCCTAAGCACCTCTTCATGGTCCGAAACACTGTGAGTAGCAGCATCTCCTTCCTGCCAGAGCCTATACGTTCAGGTGTGACTTTTCCCCTCCAGCTGAGCAAAATGCTTCCACCAGCACTGGGCTTCGCTTTGTTCACCCCACACCCCTCAAGCCAGGAGCATGCGGCACACTTTGCTGCTCAGGATCTGTAGTCTGGACACTCATTTGATATGCCCAGAATTGGTGCTGGTCTGATTCTGTTTCATCCAGGTTGATTTCATGGACAATTAAATCTGTTACAGAAGTATTGGTGAGAAGTAACCACTACTCTCAACAATTTTTGGCTAAAAATACATCACTTAATGTTTCATAATTCCTTTGTCTCTGTTTTGTGTCTTCATTGTTTCTGTGTCTGCCTATTTTTTTCACATGGAAGATAGGGTAAGGAAAGTGGGAATGTAGGAGAGTGGAAAATGCTGATCATTCCTTTGTCAGCTGCAGAGGAAACTCAACCTACCGGCAAATCAGCCTCTCCAAGTTATTTATTGTGTCTAAACCCTACTGTTCATTGCTGCAACAACCCCACCAGTGTGTGTGATGCAGTGTTTTGCACAGATTCTGGATCCAAGAAATAAAGGCAAGGAAGGGAGAAGGGCCCCACCCCAGCTCCTCCTGCCATGCCTGAGGCATTGGTCGCTGCTGACACCGCAGGACTGTGACCACAAACAAGTGTTTTGGGACGAAATCAGAACTAGTGTCAGTTGGAGGGTTTTTTTCTCTTGGCACTTACTGCTTATAGAAGATCCTGAGGGTCTGAAGATCACTTTTCCTCTTTCTTCGTGTGACCAAGCTGAGTTACTTACCCCCTTCCTCTTTCCTTGCGCGTGCAGCAGCGCACTGCCCTTCTGAGAGCCTGGATGCTCCCAGGCCTGCCTGGAGGCCAGAGAGGGGTCTGGCTTGGGGAGGGTTTGGGCAGGTGCCTCCTTGCAGCAGGCAAGGGAAGTGGTGAGGAAGGAGCTGGGGCTGCAGCTCTGAAAAAGCCCTGCCCCTCTCTCCTGCCAGCACGAGGCTTCCCC
The DNA here is from genome assembly GCA_013398855.1 of Mohoua ochrocephala. Taxonomy (NCBI): domain Eukaryota; kingdom Metazoa; phylum Chordata; class Aves; order Passeriformes; family Acanthizidae; genus Mohoua; species Mohoua ochrocephala. The sequence goes on from VZTA01009865.1 coordinate 17,571, forward strand.
AGGCTTCAAGGTGGGCATGAAGCTCGAAGCCGTGGACCGCATGAACCCTTCCCTGATCTGTGTTGCCACAGTGACCGATGTGGTGGACAATCGCTTTCTGGTGCACTTTGACAACTGGGATGATACTTACGACTACTGGTAAGTGCACGGAGGCTCCTGGGGGTCCGGTGGTGGGGAGACACCTGCAGAGGGCCCTGTGTAAGAGCTTGGGTATGTCTTCTAGGTGTGACCCCAGCAGTCCATACATCCACCCAGTTGGATGGTGTCATGAGCATGGCAAACCCCTCACACCTCCTCAAGGTGAGTCAGTGGTCAGTCAGGTGCAGCCTGGGAGTGCATCCCCTTGGGAACAGGCTTCCCAGGGTGGTGTGGGGATCCTGAGGGCACAAACCTCCTGCCAAGGCTCCTGTACACATGTTCAGGTGCAGCATGGTGCTTGTGTTGGGCCAAGTCTCCACTCAGAGATGCGAGGAGGACCCCAGCTGTCTGTGCACACCCAGCTGTTTCTGCTTCCTTGTACTGTGGGTTTCATGGTCATGAGAAAATAGCAGCACTTCTTGGTTCCTGTGTGCCTGGCACAGACTTGGTTGGCCCTTGAAGGCAGTGTGGCATTCTGGGGTACTTTCTGACTTCCTGCAGGCATGTCTCACCTTCTGCATCTTCCCCCTTCCAGATTATCCTGATCCCGACAACTTCACCTGGGAAAAGTACTTGAAAGAAACTGGAGCATCTGCTGTCCCAGCTTGGGCCTTTAAAGTGGTGAGTGTCACATCATCTGCTCTACCTCACCTGGGCAGGAATTTGGGGTTTCTTCATTGTCAGGTCTTTGCTTTTGTGACAAGTCTGGTGATGTTCCGTATTCTCCTGCCACAAGCCTGGGCTTTGGACCTACACTCAGGGTTCAGAAGTCAAGGCTATCCTGGGCAAATAGTTCAAAACTGGGAAAAACGAGGAATATGACCATCCCCTCAGCTAGACAGGAGCTGAGTGATGGGAAATAATTTAGGTTTGCTTGATTAGTTTTTGTCTCCAACTGCACCACCAGCAGCCGTGTCCAGTCAAGGATGGTTGCAATATAGATCCCCAAAATGTGTCTCTTAGAGACCTTCTTCCCTGGGGCACATCTTGTTAAAGACAGCTCAAATGCAGGGAGCCTGTTCCCACTCTCTCCTGCTGCCACTGTGAGCTGGGATGGCTCTTCCCTGGCCAGGCCAGGGCTGGGAGCTGGGCTCGAGGAGGGCACAGTGCTGGGAAAGCTGCCGAGGGGGCGGGAGCCTGAAGCAGGGCCCTGCTCCCCCTGACTGGGCTCTTGCAGCGCCCGCCCCACGGCTTCCTGGTCAACATGAAGCTGGAGGCAGTGGACAGGAGGACTCCTTCCTTCATCCGAGTGGCCAGCGTGGAGGATGTAGAAGATCACAGGATAAAGGTGGGTGCTGGAGCATCAGTGCTGAGCCTGTGCCCAGGGACTGTGCTGGCTTGCTCCTGCCCTTCCCGGCTCGCTGGGAGCGCTCTGTGGAAGCACAGTGTGTAGAGGGGGACAGGTGCCACTGCCTGGCTCCAGAAGTGGAGAGCCTTGTGCTGCACTTCAGCTCTACCCTGCTGCTTGCTCTCAACTCGGAGAGCTCCAGAGCTCCTCAGAGAGGTGTCCTGGGATTTGAAGGGTGACTTCTCTACTTGCTTCCCCAGATCCATTTTGATGGCTGGAGCCACGTGTACGATTTCTGGATTGATGCGGATCATCCAGACATCCATCCCATGGGCTGGTGCTCAAAAACTGGACACCCGCTGCAGCCTCCTCTGAGTAAGTGCTGCACCTGTGTTAGCTCCTCCTCACAGGGCACAAGCACACCACAGCCCGCTGTCACTGCCACCTGCCCATGCACAGAAATGGGAGGGCAGGTTCTGGCTGAGGATGCGCAGGGAGGAAAGGCCATTCCATGGATTTGTCAGTTGGAAAAGTCCTCCCTGTTTGGTGCAGGCAGGGAGCCCAGAGCCTTGGCTCTGCCTGGGCTTGCAGCCGTGACAGCCTTTCTCCTGTTCCTCTCCTCCGGCTGTAGGGCCAAAGGAACCAGCCTCCTCTGCCCATGGGGGCTGCCCAAGCCTGGGCTGCAAGAGCATCCCTCACTCCAAGAGCTCCAAGTACAGCTTTCACCACAGGTGAGCTCCCCAGCATGGCCCAGAGGGGCACAGCTTCTTCCCTGCTGGGCCAGGCCAGCTCTTCCTCTGCTCCTCCTCACCTGTCACCAGCATCCAGCCCTTCCCTGCACTTGCCCCATGCCTGGCTCTGCCTCCTGCTCCGCCAGGCCAGGCCCTGGGGCAGCACCAGGACCCCAGCTGGAGTAACCCCTGTGAGCCTCTCCTGTGCCTGTCCTGCGGCTCCAGAGTCCCTGAAGGTGCCCTGTGTGTCCACCTACCCATGGGCACCTGTGGGCTACGGAGAGGACAGTGTGGATGCTGTTCACTGACACCAGCTGTGAGGACACTGTTCTTCCCACCCCTCATGGATGCCTTTCCCTGTCAGGCTTTGAGCTGGGAAGTCCCAAGATGGAGCAGTGCATGGTTCCAGCTCAGGCAGTCACTTGGGGGACCTTTTCCAGGGGAAACCAGGCTGGGTCTAGTGCCAACCCCAGCACTAGGCTGGTGTCAGGAGGAGCCAGTATGGAGGAGTATCCATGAGGATGGGGAGGGCAGGTCTGCCTCCCAGGGGTTTCTCTGCTGGCCACTCTCCTGGCACTCGCTTCCTGCTCGCTCTGAGGCTGGTCTGGATGCCTGCAGGGGGGCAAGATGGAGACTCTGTGAGCCCCGATGAGCTGCTCGATTAGCACGCTGGTGCCTTGCCCGGGGTTGCGGGGATGGCAGGTGGCCAAGGCTTGTAGCTGGAGGGACTGGCTGTGCCCTGCCCCTGCCCCCAGCGGCCTGGCCCCAGGAATTTGGTCAGCACATCTTTCCTCTGCCTTCCATGGCCAGGGCTATGGCTGCCCGTGCTGGGGGGCAGAAGGGTGGCCCTGCTGGCTTGTCCCCCAGTGCTGCTCCAAGCTGGGCCCAACGCTTCTGTCCCCTCTGTTCTCTAGGAAGTGCCCCACGCCGGGCTGTGATGGGTCAGGCCACGTGACGGGGAGGTTCACAGCCCATTACTGCCTCTCAGGGTGCCCGCTGGCAGAGAAGAACCAGGGCAGGCTGAAGGCCGACTTGTCCGACACCGAGGCCTCAACTCGCAAGAGGAGCCCGATGGGTTTCCCTCAGCGAAAGAAATCTCGGCACCACGGGAGGTAGGGGCACGGCCGGCAAGCCCCGTGCGGGGAGGGGCCCTGTGCCGCCACTGCCCGCCCTGGCAGGGGTGACTGGGCCGCAGAGGCTCCTTGGCCTCGGTCCTGCCGGCTCTGCTGGGCACCTCTCTCGCCTTTCCTTCCCACGGTTTCTGGCTTTGGCTGTCAACCCTTTGGGTCAGGGTCCAAGAGGTCCCTGCTGCCACTGCCGAGGCGTTGCTCTGGGCGCTGGGGAGGAGGGTCCTTGGGCCAGTCCCAGCCCAGCTGGACATGAGTCTTCTTGTCTCTTCAGAGGGAGACCTCCAAAGTACCGGAAGATCCAGCAGGAGGACTTCCAGAGTAAGTGCCATCCTCTGCCACGGTGTCACTGCAGGGCAAGGCTGGAGGAGCTGGGCTGGGTGGGGGTGCTGGGGGCAGGTCTGCCTTGGCTCGTACAGGTCCGCCCCAGTGAGGGGCTTGTGGTCAGCTGCCAGAGTTGACCATCGATAAGGGACATCCCTGCCTTGTGCCAGGGCTCCCAAAGCTCCCTTGGTTTGGCTCCGGGGTTATGGCTGGGAATCTCCGAGTGCTTTAAGGCATGGAATTAGGATCCTCTCTAGGGCAGTGCATTTTCTCTGGTGCTTTGTCCTCCTCAGACAGGGATAGCGGGAAGTTGTGCCCCAAAATTTCAGTGTGATTGTGAAGTGTCAAATTATTGCTGCCACACAGAAACTGATGCTGGACAGTTGGCTTGGCATTTACTTCTGATGCCTGACAGAAGCAGATGCCTGATGTGTATTCCATCCAGCACCCCTTTTCCCATGGGCTGTCCTGCCACCTAGCCCACTGCTGGGGGTGATTAGAAAATGAATTGATTGAAGGTCCTGAGAACAAGGCAAAGCCAAGCTTGTCTCAACTTCTTTCCCCAGCATCCCAAATGCCACCAAATTGAACACTGGCATACACTGACACCCTGTTGATCCAAGGGACAGCCACTAGCTCTCAATAGCTGGATGGGATGTTCTTGTCCTTGACCTCGTATCACATGTTGTGCTTTATCCCCAGCTGTTTCTTCAGACAATATGCACCAGTCGCTCTTCATGTCTGCCCTGTCCGCCCACCCCGACCGCTCCCTGTCCCTGTGCTGGGAGCAGCACTGCAAGCTGCTGCCGGGGGTGGCTGGCATCACAGCAGCCACGGTGGCCAAGTGGACCATTGATGAGGTGAGGTGCTTTGGAAGGCTCCGTGCTGGCCCCTGATGTGCTGGCGTGGCTGGGAGCACCCTGCCTGGCCGTGCAGCCCCGTGGCACACGCACCAAGCACTTCAGTGGCCACGTCCTTGGGCTAGCGAGGAGAGGTCTGCTGGACACGTTGTCACCTTTGTTCACTTTCTCGGGCTGACCCCTCTTAAGGCCTGAGTGGGTGGAGGAGCTCTGGCACCAGCCCCAGCAGCCCCTGCCTGCTCTCAGGCACTGGCACAGGCTGCCCAGGGCAGTGGTGGAGTCACCATCCCTGCAAGTGTTCAAATGGTGCGTGGATGCGGCACCTGGGGACATGGCTCAGTGGTGGCCTTGGCAGTGCTGGTCAGTGGATGGCCTCGGTGATCTCAGAGGGCTCTGCCAGCCTTAACGATCCCCCGACGTCCCCATTACCCCTCTGTGTGCCCCTCTCCTGGCCCGGCCCTCGGCGGCAATCCTCTCGCTGCACTGGAGGCGCTTGGTGGAGATGGAGCTGCTGAAGCCTTTGCTGCAGGAGGCCAGTGCCTGTGCCCAGGGCCAGCGGTGCGCTCTGGCACGGGAGGGCAAAGCAACTGCAGCCTCTGCCCCAAGAGCCCCGTGGCACCTTGCAGGGCTCAAAATGGGAGGATGTGGGCTCAGGGGGGTCTCCAGCCAGAAACATTGCTCTGTCTTGACATTTCTGTTTATTCCAAGGTGTTTAGCTTTGTTCAGACTCTGACGGGTTGCGAGGACCAAGCCAAGCTCTTCAAGGATGAGGTGAGAAGGGCCGGTGGATGAGAGCAGGTGGCCAAGGACAGCCGTTTGCCACCAGGGCCGGGAGGTACTGGCCAGTGGCCTTCCTGCAGTGGCTTGCTGCGGGATGCTGGGGGCACATCCAGCAGCCGGACCTGGTCCTGCCCTGCAGCCCCACTGCATGGGAGTGTGCAGCCGCCTGGCTGTGCCCATGCGGGGCAGGAGGGGAGCTGCTGACCCCCAGGGAACTGTGCTGCCCCGTTCTCCCAGCATGGGGGACAGAGGGCCCCTCTGAGGGGATGCGGATGGAGGGCAGGAGGAGGATGGTGCTGCAGCCCTAAGAGCACCATCGCCTGCTGAGGGAAGCTGCTTCCTCCTCACCCGTTCATCCTTCCCACTCTGCCCCTCTCAGCAGCACAGCAGTCGGGTGGCACTGCTGCCTGTCCGGGTCAGCGTTTTTGGACCCTCTGTGGGCAGACGTGTGGGGGTGGCTCTGACACCCGGGGCTGATCCTGGGCACACTGGGTACAGCCACTGTCACAGCCTGTCCGGAAATGGCCCCTGTGCTTTAAGGGTGCTCAGGCAGGCAAAGCTGAACCAGGGCAGCATCCACGGGTGCTGGTCCCTGGAGCAGGGAATGCCCAGAGCAGGCTGTGGTGGCTCTGTGCTGTGCCCGTGGGGCTCCAGCACAGAATCCCAACCAGCTGCAGTGTGAGCTCCTGGGATGGCCCCTGGAAGGGCCTTTCCCCCTCTGCCCTGTTCCTGGGTATGTGAGCTGCCAGCTGGGGTTTCCCTGGGGCAGTGTGGGAGTGGCCCCTGCCCTGCTCTCTGGGGCCACCTGTGGCTCCTGCCCAGGTCCTGATGGTGCTGGCTGTCCCCAGGAGTGCCAGCCTGGGTTTGCAGTGAGTGCCTTTGTCCCTGCTCTCCTCCCCAGATGATCGATGGCGAGGCGTTCCTCTTGTTGACGCAGGCTGACATCGTCAAGATTATGAGTGTCAAGCTGGGCCCAGCACTCAAGATCTACAATGCCATCCTCATGTTCAAGAACGCTGATGACACCTTAAAGTGACTTTTCTTGGCCCAACTGGGACCCTCCTTCAGCACTGGTGCTGCCAAACTGTCTGGTCAGGACAGAGATTCCCCCAACCGACCGCAGCTTGTCACGTCCTGCTCGTGTCCTCCTGGATGCCACATCTCCACTCTCCCATCAGTCCATCTCCCATACTCTTCCTTCCACGCTGCCCTTCTGCAGTGCTGGGTACAGGCTGACCCCAGGCCTCGCGGGCAGTTGCAGGGAAGGAGACGGACGTGGCACTGGCCCGTCTTGGCACCACAGCTGCCCCCACATCCTGCTGTGCCTGCGCCAGGCCGGGGGTGCTGAGGGCTGGGGGAGCTGAGGGCTGGGGGAGCGCTGTGGAGGGTGTAACAGCAGGGGCTGACACCACTGCTCCAGTCAGCCAGGCAGGGGAAGGGACTGACTGCCTGTGTCCATGCTCATGCCCAAAGGCTGCTCTTGCCTTTGCTCAGCAGCTGAGAGAGATTTGAAGTTTTTCCCTCAGTGTGATCCTCTGGGGGTACTTGTGCTAACACCATTTCCAAGGGACATTCTTGAGGAGCTTCTGCTCATTTTGCCTTTTTCTCTGAATTCTTTTGGCTTTCCCTTTTTAAGGCCAGTTGATGACTGCTTTGCCCCTGCACCGCACTGCAAACCAGTGGCCACCTCTTGCCCCTTCAGGGAGCAGCTGTCCTGGCTGCTGCTCTGCCCATGACCAGTGCCTGTGCTTTATTCCTCTTTCCTGGAATGCAGCAGCCCCAGGGCCTTGCTGGGCCAGGGCTGGCTGGCTGTGGAACAGGCTCCATTTCTTCTTGTGCTTCAGACTGTTTTGTCCAGCACGTCTCTGGGAGAAAGGATGCTTGGATAGCTTGTTCCCCTTGCACCTATTAAAGAACCCTCTACAAAGGAACTCGGACCCTCTTTGGTCCTTGTATTAGGAGCAAGGCCCTCTCTAGAGTGGAGACAGCTGCCAAGGACAAAGAAGCACCCATTGCTCCAATAGGCAGATCCACAGTCACTTCTGAAGGCATTTCTGAGTTGGCTGAGTTGGTTCTGCCAAGCTGCCTTCTCCCCCCTTTTTGTCCTCACAAGGCACCCAGGTTTTGCTGTCTGAAGAGCAGGATCTTCTGCTGTCCCTGGATCCCTTACCTGCAGAGCTAAAAGAAATCCAGCACTTACCTGGTTTGTTTCTGTCTGCTTCAGAACATAGCACTTTTCCAACAGGCCGCAGGCACTTTGGGAATGCTCCTGTAACACTGTCCCTTGTAACGGAGGAGGGAACGAAGGGCTGCAGAGCCAGAAAAGCCAACATGCCTGGGGGTCCTGGCAGAGTCCCAGCAGCTTCTGATAGACCCCTGTGTCTCCTGGCAGTTCCCACACTGCTCTCCATGGTCCATCACCTTGGCATGCCTGCTGTGGGAGCTGTTGCAGCAGGGGGTGGCTGTGCAATGCTGGAGGATGGCCGCCTGCCCAGGGGCTCTCCATAGGCTGCAGCGATGTGATCCCAGTCCCAGGTCCTCTTCTTTTCCCATTCCCAACCATGACATACCAGTAACAAAACAATTTTCCCCCTTTCCAGTGCCCAAAGACAGGGATGCAGAGATGTGTGCAAGTGCACCAGCAATGTGTCCTGGAGCAGCGCTGCCTTGGGAGCCGCTGTCACATCTGGGTCAACCTGTTTGAGGCTTCCCATGGAAATGTAGCATTTTGACTCTTTGTTATTGAATATTTGGGGTCACGTTTGACCTGCTCTTGAAACGTCTGCCGCTTGCTCTTCACGCAGGACTTGCAACTTGTCCATGTCTTTGTTTTGTCAATGCTTGGGTTTGATTTAGGCAGCTTTCCCCCTCCTTTCCTTTTTTATGTCCTTGCATCTCTTCAAGCACTGCAGTGTGGCCAGCTGTGGAGAGAGGGAGTGGGAAGGAACAGCAGTGTCCCTGGGTCCCAGAGTCACTCCCCGAGCCACCCTTGATCTGCAGGAAATGGTGTGGAAGTTGGTCTCTTCAGCTGATGGAGAGTCTCTTTCTGGGCCACTGTGTGCTGGGAGAGAAGAGGAGGAGCCCTGGGACCTTCAGCCTAGGTTGTGAATGGTGCTGAGACCTTTCCAGGTGTGATCTGGAATGAAAAGACTCCCTCACACTGGACACAGCCCTTGAGCTTGCAAGGACCCATCTTAGGAAAGCATCCTGTTCTCATCTGCTGAATTCCCACGTGTGAAGTCATTTCTCCTGCTGGGGAAGGGACTGAGCACCATACCAGGGTGCTGGGAGAGGAGCTGCTACTCAGGCATCAGATCTGAAACTAGCGTGAAGGAGGGAGAGCCTTGTGTCTCACAGGGCTGCCTGGGAGAGCAGAGGTGGTGAGGAGCTCAGAAGATCCTGCTGAAGGGGAAGAGGAGCCACGAGCCAAGGCCTGGCTGCCCCTAGGGCTGGGTACAACCAGCACCACCGGCTCTTGCTCTGCTGTCGGGTGCAGCCAAGCCATGCTCTGCCTGGGCACCAGCCACACAGGCAGAGATGCCTCCCCACACTGCCAGCCACGGCACCGCCTGCCCTGGGCTCTCCTCACCTCCTTCTTAGAGAGCAGACACGACCTGGACAGGACTGCCAGGGTGCTGCCCCTTGCCTGGGGGGTCTGGCTGCAGAGCTGGAGCCCAGGTGCCCACTGGGTCTGAGCTCTGTGCTGGGAGCAGCTATCAGGAACACCAGTCCTACTGGAAGGGGGATGGGAGATGAGAGGCTCTGTGTCACACACCTGCAGAACTGAGCATCGCTTCCTCAGCTTCTTGGGCTGATGTACCTGTTGGGGTACAAAGCTGCTGGATTTGTCTGGGTGAGGGAGTTACAGGGTCTGTAGGTGGTCAAGGGCTATTTACTGTTAAAACTTATAACCTTCTGTGTCCTTTAAAACCAAACCCAAAGCATCGTGTACGTGTGGATGGGTGATTGTGGGAGTACCACGACGCCATTCCCCTGCTGTTGGTGTGTCACTGTTTTAGGGTGGGGGTCTCTGGGGCTGTGGAGGCAGCAGACGCCCATCCCAGGGTCTCGGGTGATGTGTCCTCTGTGAGCAGTTGTCCCTGGTCCCAGCAGGGAGGCCAAGAGAAGGAAGGTTTGCTGCACCCCTCGCCTTGGCAGGTCCTCCATCCTCACAGAGCATTGCGTGGGAGTCCCCCCTCAGGGACCGTCAAGGACAGCTGTGACCAAGGCAGAAGCACCAAAGTTTTCTGTGCTTCCCCTGTTGCCTGACCAGATTCCTCACAGGGACGTTCACTGCCATGTCACTAAGAAGCCAGAGAGGACTGTGGGGCTAGGTCTGGCCCACAGGTTCCCCTCTGGGGCCTTTCTGAGAGATGTGACTGCAGCCAGAATTTCTAAGTCAATGAAGAATTCTTCAAGTCAAATGTTCTTCTGAGTGGAGGTCCCCAAGTCTCTGTTTCTGCCATTCCTGCCCTGCAGCTGGTGTTGGCAGGGCTTAGCTGGAGCCATAGGAGAAGTCCCACTATGTGCTCCAGCCTCATCTATGGGGTGTCTTCTGGGGGGGCTGGTCTGCGGCTGACTATGAGTGCGTGGGAGCAGTTGGAGCCTCCTGGGAAAGTGTTTCCTCTTCCTCGTGGAAATGGGCAGCACTAGGACAGTGCAAGCCAAGGTCTCCGTTTCCATAGAGCAGCCAGCCTGGAGCTCAGCAGGGAGGGCAGCCGTGCCTGCCCCACCAGAGCACAGCCACCTGCCCTCGCCTCCCTCCGCTGCTTTCCATGGCGATCACAAGCACTTTCAGAAGAGAAAAGCACCCTGCGAATGGCCTAGAAGGGCTGGGGGCTTAGGGCAGCTGCTGCCCACAGGGGCACATCTGGGCCTGTGGGTGCAATGAGGGTGTTGGAGAAGGGAGCTGGGGGAGGGATGTGACTTGGCCGCTCGAGTTCCTCACTCCTCACCCTCCAGGAGAGCTCCTCGGTGCAGACAGGGAAAGACAGGAGAGCTGCAGCTTGACTCCCTTCCTCCAGCCCAGCCCTTCCCTCTGGGGCCTGAGGCTTGCTCGTCCTTGGAGGGGGGAATGGGGACCATATTGTGGAGGGAGTGTGATTATGATAACAAAAGCTTTTTTGCACTTTCATTCATTTTGCACTCTTTCTTAATTTCTTTTTTTCTGTGTTTTTGATATCGGCGCCTCCTCTCTGTGTTTTCATAATGAAAATCCTTCTGTTGTAACCAGTGCAGCTATTCCGGAACTGTGTGTCCTGAACGTACAGAGATTTAAAGGCTCTATATATATAAATTTATAGTGGTACAAAAGTAAATTTATATATATAGATGATGGTGTGATGTGTTTTGTCAGTGTTTTAAAATAATAAACGAATGTGAGCAACAGAGGCCTGTGAAGCAGGAGTGATCACTGCACTGCGTGAGCGGTCACTGCAGGGCTGGAGCGGTCACTGTGCTGTAGGGCAGTGGGAGCAATCACTGTGCGGGTAGCAGGAGTAGGCACTGCGTGGTGGGAGAGGTCAGTGCAGTGGTCACTGTGTGGGAGCAGTCACTGCGTGGCCAGCATGGTCACTGTGCAGCAGGTGAGGTCAGTGGAGTGGTCAATGTGCAGCAGGAGCAGTCACTGTGCAGGAGCAGGCACAACATGGCTGGAGTGGTTGCTGCATGGCAGGAGTGGTCAGCAGAGTGGTCCGTTTAGTGGTCAGTGCAGCGGTCACGGCGTGGCCGGGGGATCAGCGCAGCGGTCAGTGCAGCGGTCACTGCGTGGCCGGGGGATCAGCGCAGCGGTCAGTGCAGCGGTCACTGCG
>VZTA01009868.1:0-13324 GCA_013398855.1 Mohoua ochrocephala
GTCCGGCTCTCACCCACAGCACCTTTTCCTTTCTCCCAGGGCTGCTCTCAGTGCGTTCTCCAGCCAGTCCGTGTTTGTGCCTGCGATTACTGTAACCCACATGTAGGACCTTGCATTTGGCTGGGTTGAATTTCATGAGGTTTGCACAGGCCCGGTTCTCGAGCTTGCCAAGGTCCCTGTGCATGGCAGATAAACCAAGCGTTTCTACATAAACACACAAAATTCTGAGACAAGAAATATGGAAACCAGAATTTAAGCACCTTATAAACATCCCTCTAGCCCGCTGGATCCCTTCAGCCCCGGTGCTCAAAGCCACCCAGAAATGTTCCTACAAGCAATTTAAACCACTTTCTACTTACCACATCAGGCTCTCATAAAACACCCACCCAATAATCATCCCCCTTTTCTTGTGGTTTGGGTTGTATTCAAGAGGTTAACTTTATTTCTAACCATGGATTCTTTGTTGCTCCCTGTCTGGTTCTGCCGTCACACTCCTCCGGATAAATGGATCACGTTAATGAACATCAGCGGAAGGACCGCAGCCATAAATTCACCAGAAATGCTGGCCTCTGAAGAAACCTTAATTCTACTTTGACAGCAAAATCGGATTCCAAAGATCTCTCTCCCTGCTGTGCTTTATTTTGGGCCGTATCGTTTGCTGGGCAGGTTGTCATGACAACCTGATATTCACCGGAGGGTGGCTGTAATTGGGAGAGCACATTGTTAATTTAGCTCCAGATTCTTTTTATTTTGTTGTATTTTAAGCAAAGGGGGACTGCCTAGATTTTCATATCTTTATCTGTGATCATACTATGGTTTAATTATTAATCCGAGTGCCAATAGCATCTCTCCAGTGACGGCTGAGCTGCAGAGCTCACCAGGGCACAAAACGGCTCTGCCCACATCCCTTTTTCCCTGCTCATCTCCTCACGCAGCCTCTCCACATCCCCTCCAGCCCCCAAGCCCCTAAACCGAGAGCCCCCAGACCCAGGATTTCACAGGGATGCACCTGGTGCACGGCAGCAGGAATGGGGGAAAAAAAGGTGGGACCCACTCTTGCTCTAATGATAATCTTTTAGGAATATCACTGTCAGCTTTAACCTGAAAACAATTCATCTCACACAGTTATTTAGAGCAACTCGCTCGCTGTGGAGAACACCAGCCCATAATATTAACGTGTGAACACGCTGGCACGTGTAAATCCAGCTCCTGGGTGGGCACGGCAGGTCCTGGCCCCACATGCCCCACATGCCGGGACCTCTCTGTGCACCCCACTCCTGCCCCAACCTGCTTATGGCATCCTTGGCCTGGAGACATCACAAAATGTCACAAAATGCCACCGAGCACTCGCCTGAATCCTTGCTGGAAGCTGAAAGGTGGCAGGGCTGGGGGCTCTGGTTCAGGAACTCGGATGGATGCTGGATCAGGGCACACGACTTCCAGCCTGAGATTTTTGGGAAGTGACCCATCCGGCAGAGCACAGTGTCTGTGGGAGTGTGAGAGGGAGCTGGGCTCATTTTTCCAGTCGGTGCGGGGGGGATGTGGACAGGGTGACAGCAGGGTGGCAGCAGGGTGGCAGCAGGGTGGCAGCGGGGTGGCAGCAGGGTGACTGAAGGTAAACCCACAGGTGGGTGCCACACTCCGGAGAAGGTGCCGCGTCTGTCACCTCACTGCAGCGCTCCCACCCTCACGTGGGCTTGCAGCTCCGCGGCCACGCTGCTCATGGCGTTCGTCCCTCACGTGTCCCAGCAGGAAGAAAAGGCAGCTTTCCGGTGGCTGGGGACTTTTCTCCAGGAGCTGGCGCAGCTCCAGGTCCAAAGAGCAAAGTGGAGCTGCCGATCCCGTCCCCTGTGCAGGAGCAACCCGGCTCTCCTCAGCCCCTCTGAGTTGCACATCCCAACCTCCTCCTTTCGTTCCTGCTTCTGGCTTAATCCCATCATAGCTTAGAAAGGAGGGAAGTTGGGAAGGGAGAGGATTTCTGCTTAAGAGGGAAAAAAGGAGAGGAGTTGTAAAAGCCGGGAATGGAGGAGGGAACAGAAACATCCTTCTTTCAAGGAAAAGATGCTGTGGCTGCTGTTCTGGATACCATATGCCAGGTAATAACACGAGATGACTCAGTGTTTGGGAAATTAAATTGGCTCTTTATTAAAAGCATGTATTTAGGGAGGTAGTGAGGTGTCAGGGGACTGCCTGCATTGCCTTAGCAGAGGGAATTCAGGCAGGCTGTCTGGCTCCTGATGCTGCCGAGCACGGAGTTCACAAGGTGCTGGGACACGTATCCAGCCTCAGCATCCTCCCAGGGCTGCTCCCGGGGAAGCAGTGAGCATCTCCGGGAAGATCTTAGGAGCTCTTCCTAAGCTCTCTCCTACCTAATTCAGTGGAAACTGTTGGGTGTCTGCCAGTGGGAAGCGCTCCAGCCTCAAGACTTTTGTCCCAGGAAAATAACAAGAGGCGGAAAGAGCAGCCGGGGACACGAAGATATTTGAGAGCACAAGCTGCAGCTCAAAAAAATCCTGTGCCAAACTCTAGTCTTGCCCTGGCAATAGCCTTTAAAATGCCTTAGCAATGGTGGGAATCAGGTGATTCAGAGGGGAAACACAGAATATTTACAAAGCACCTTGCTGGTAGCTGCGGTGTGCTGGTAGCTTGGTGCTCCCTCTCTTGCTCGTAGCAAATCCTGGGCTCAGAGAGAGTAGCTGAAGGCAAAATTCAGTGTACTGTGTTCTGCTCAAATCATACATCCCCTCCATGGAATTCTCGGTTATACGTACAGACAGGTGCTGAAAAATTAAACTAAAGATGAGAATTCCTTTTTTCTTCCCCAGGTCCTTCCAGCATAGGTGGGATGACGGAGGTGTCCGCCAGGAGGGAGGCAGAGTGATGACCTCAGTGGGTTTCTAAGAAGTGGCCGTGGCCATTAAGTGCTCAGATGCTCCCTCAGAGACTTCTGCAGGAAAATAAACACTTAAAATAGTCGGTCAACAATCTTCCTGCCAGAATCAGACTGATCATTATTATGGTCGGTCTGCAGTTGAATTGAAAGCAAATAGACCTCCTTTAAAAACACAGATAATAGACCCACTGTAGGAGCGCAGCACTGGAGACAGACAAGGTCTTTATTCCCATCCTGACAGAGCCTGAGTGAGTGGCTCTGCCCTCCTTCCCAAGCATCTGTCCCCCTTCCCAAGGCTCTGTCTGTGCCTGGGGTCCGGGGCCGTCGGATGTGGGGTTCCAGCAGTTCCTGCTCCATCCAAACCTTATGGTGTGAGACAGCCTGGCTGGAAAACCTAGAGAGAAACAGAGGTGACGGGGTGTGGAGGTGGCCAGACAGGGTGTTCATGACAAAAGAGACAGCACTAAGATGTCAATACTCTCTCCTACATATATACACATATATATATATATATAAAAAAATATATATATATATATATAAAACTCAGATTTCGGAGCAGGGTACCCACGGGTGAAGCAATGCTTGGCTGTGGTGGGAGGAGAAGCTGGTGTTGAAATGCTGAGTGTGGGGACAGGCTCCTTCCCCCACTTCCCAGTTATTTTTAGAAGGGCATTTTTATCCAGCACAGCCACGGGTGCCAAGGCTGTTTGCAAGTCAAGGCTAAATTCACTGGTATTTGGAAGAGGTCTGAAACGGGGACGGCCCGGGCTCCTGGAGAGCTGGGTTTGTGAGCACTCAATTGCTCCAGAAGGCTTGAAATCCTGCTCTCATGCTGCTTTCCGTACTACAGGTGAGAAGATGCAACTCAGAACAGCTGGATTTTCTCCTTGACCTCCCATGTAGCTTAAAATAATAGCCTTAATTTCCCATATTTCACATAATTCAGTTGAATAATGAGACTACCTGGACATAATTAATTACTTTCCTCCACCGATTTAATTCACAGCCACATCTTTGGATTAAAGAGGCCTTAGAAATACAAAGTATGATTATCCAGGTGAGAACAAATTACCAATTTAAAGGATCACCACGATTCTAGCCCTGAGGATTTGCAAAGGTCAAACTGCTGAGGAGGCTGAGCCGAGAGCTGGCAGAGGCAGCGCAGGGGCTTGGGATGGTGATGAAGGATGTCCTTCCACACCAGGCAAGATGGATCCTGTCAGATACCTCTGCAGGGTGACAGAAAACATCTCTGACAGGGACATTAATAACTCCAGTTTTGCTGGAGTTTGAATTAAACATTGACAAGCATGTTTTGCAGCGGCATGGATGGCCGGGAAATATCACAGTAACCCAGAAATCTCCCTCTTCCTCTGGCTGCAAATGGGATTTTTTTTCCATAATCCCTTACTGTGGATATTAATTGCATCAAAGGATTGTGATGCTGCTTAAAGGGGTGCAGTGGGAAGGAATTGCTAATAGTTGGGGTGGGAGAAGAAGCAGGGGAATTTCGTTGGGTGAGGGATGTGGAAAACCAGAACACTGGATGGAGGACGACAGCAAAACGTTTTTCTAATTTGATTTTCCAGGGAGAAATTATTGCAATCTTTCAGTAAAGGGGCCTCAGAAGAAAGGTGAGGGCAGACATTTTAGTAAGGCCTGTAGTGACAGGGCAAGGGGTGAAGGCTTTAAACTAAAAAGGTGTGGATTTAGATTATACATAAAGAAGAAGTTTTTCACAATGAGAGTGGGGAGACCCTGGCACAGGGTGCCCAGAGCAGCTGTGGCTGCCCCATCCCTGGCAGTGTCCAAGGCCAGGTTGGATGGGGCTTGGAGCAACCTGGGACAGTGGAAGGTGTCCCTGCCCATGGCAGGGGGTGGAACTGGATGAGCTTTACAGGTCCCTTCTGACCTGAACCACTCCATGATTCTGTGGGTCTCTGCCTTGGCCATTTCATAGCTCAGTATCATGCTGTGTACAGGCAGTTCTATTGGCACTGTTGATTTTTAAGCAAATTGTAGCCTCAAAAGTCTGCCTGGAATGATGTAGCAGCGAGAAAGCCAAGCTTTGGGCAAGCACTCTGGTCCTGGGCACACTTTTCATCATGAACAAGGCTGAGGAGAGCAGGCTGGGCACCACAGAGAGCTGGGATGGCTGCACCATCTGAGCTGGCTCTGCCAGAGCCAGGGCTGGTAGCCCAACCATGGGGCTGGTAGCCCAACCCTTGGCTGGAGAGGGAGGAAGGCAGGATGGCTCAGCGGGCTTGGGTTCGGATGGCCTGGGCTACTGGTGATGGCAGATGGAAGCCTTCAGTTCTCAGCTTCAGCTTTCCTGCTCTGAAGTGGGTACAGCTCTACTTGTGCTGCTGGTAAAGCACCTCGAGAGTCAGCTTTCAACATCGACACAGTGTTTGTAGAGATAACAGCAGCCCCGGGTCAGCAAGGACCCTTTGAACATCTGCTTGTGGTCCTTAGGACATGTCCTAGGAGAAAATCTGCTTTGGGAAAACGAGAATTGTCTCAGACTGTGCACCACAGCCTTGTGCCTCCTCTCCTTCAGGGCTGTGGCAGCTCCCTTGCCTGCTCTTGGGTTAATCCAGAACCTGGTGGGGAAGAGCCCATGAAGGAGGCCTTCACCACACACCTGCTGATGGCAGCAGCCCAGGTTCTAGCTTCTCCGGCTCCTGGGAGCCCACATCCTCTGCAGTCACCTGCCTGCACCCTCTGTTATCTCTCACACACCTTCTAATGCTGCCTTCCCTGGCCCTGACTCACCTGCTGATATGGACATCCTCCTTTCCGGCCACATCCTCTCTCCCCCTACCAGCAGAGCCACCAAAAAGAAAGGAGACTTGGCAGCAAACAGCACTCCAGCACCCATCAGCCGTGGGGGAGCTTAGAAAAATCTGTATTTCTGTCAGATAAGTAGTTTATGTTTTATGTGCAATGGAGAAACCATCAGGGCTGCTCAGACTCTGCTCCTCCGAGGAGGACTCACACCCCTCCTTCCACCAGTGGGATGTGATGCCTCAGAGCACCCGAGTCTCTCATCCTCTTTTCCCCACTGGGCATCTCCACGCTGCGAAATGATAGTCCTTAACCACATAAACTTGTGGTTTGCACATGCCAGCAGCTCAGGCTGAGCAATGACAAGGGCCCAGGATTTATCCTTTGTCCGCTAATAGAACAAGCGAGCTTATCTTCACGCGGGCTTTGCTTCTTATCACCTTGCTTTGGTAAAAATACACCCTGCTGGAGTCCTGCCCTCCTTTCCTCAGCAGCTGCCGAGGGCTGGCACCCCAGTTCCGACCCCATTGCCTTCCCAGGGAGGCGACTGGGGAGGAAAGGGAAATATTTTCATTCCCTGCTTGCTGCAAAAGCTGTTAGGAAAAAAAGGGGTTTGACGCGCTCTCGCTTTTGATAGGAGAAGAAAAGAGATAACAATATCAAACCACAGGCACGTCAGGCACACGGCAGGTATTTCATCATGTT
Organism: Mohoua ochrocephala; assembly: GCA_013398855.1. Lineage (NCBI taxonomy): Eukaryota > Metazoa > Chordata > Aves > Passeriformes > Acanthizidae > Mohoua > Mohoua ochrocephala. Next base: position 6,386 of record VZTA01009868.1, read on the forward strand.
CTGGCCTCTGGGAATCAGAGTAGGGCAGGTTTATATTAACCATGCTGGGACAAAATAGAGACATGCTGATACCCTCATATCTACACGCAGGGTAGCAGGCACACGTCAGATGGAAATTTGCAGCTGCCCAAATAACCAGCAACGTGAAGGTACCAGCTGACCTGCCCAACACGAGTTATCCCCTCTAGCACGGGCACTGCTTAAAGATTTGGCTGCTTGAAAGCAAAACTTCTATTTGTTTGCCCCCAAAATGCTCGGTGTGTGACATCAGAAATGACAGAAATAACAAAAGATCTTTTCACCTTGCTCTGAGTGATGCTTTTCACCCCCATGAGCTGGAGCGTGTCCCTGCAGCTCAGGGCACTGAGGAACCAGAGGGGCTGGGGGAGCCTGGCCTTGAAGGTTTCCAGGGATGGGGCACCTGCCTCCTCTCTGGGCAACCTGTGCCAGGGCCTCACCACCCTCATTGTAAAAAACATCTTTATATCTAATCTAAATCCATCCTCTTTTAGTTTGAAACCTTTACCCCTCATCCTGTTGCAACAGGCCCTGCTGAAAGGTTTGTCCCCAGTGCTAAACACGAGTTTGCTGATGGCTCTCATATTTTCCATGGCTTTTCTTACAGAATCCTTTAAATACTATAAAAAAAGAGGCAGGCTTTTTTTTTTCCCCCAGAGCTTTCTCCATAAAATAAACTTGCATTTCTAATATGTCACTATAGTATGACTGTGCCCTACCCCAGCTAGGGACCCCCAGGCAGGGATGACCCCACACCACCCTGGCTTTCCTGTGTAGCAGGACTCAACTGCTTTTCCCCAGGGATAGGACAGAGGGAGATGGTTTCCTCCCTGCATCGAGTGAGGAAATTTCCCTTGTTTCAGAAGTGACAGTAAAACCTGGGAAGATGCTGAGTTCACCTCTGCTTAGCTTTGCTCCTATGAATAATTATTAGCAGGTCTTTGGAGCTAGACCAGGAGTGAACAGGCACGGCCCTTCAGTCAGCAGATATTCCAGTGTCCCTTCTTCTGCTGCTGAAGTAAAATGTCTAATTTAACACTGTTTCTAAATTATACTAATTAAAAAGTACTAGCAGCACAATTAAGTGCGCTCCGCGGAGAGAAAATGCTTTTCATGGAAGGCCTGCTTTTGGGTTCCAGATAATATAGTTTCCAGCAGATGATGTTTAATTTCTGTATAATAATCCCATATTCCCCAGCTGGACTTCGTTCACAGGGGTTGAAGTGCAGGCAGTTAGAGCAATAGCAGACTCAAACCTTCCTTCCATCATCCATCCAGGTCCTGGAGCTCAGAAAATCCATGATATTGGCAAGGTGTGGGGATGGGAAATTATTTTCTACAGTTTTAAAGAACAAAAAAACCTGGTCCCCTCTCCCAAGTAAGGTGTGTTCTCCCAAGAAGGATTTGGCTTCAGAAAGGAATGAACTTTGCTACAAAAGCAGCCCTGAATAAATCTTCTTGTATTTGTTCTCTCCAGGACACAGCAATTTTAATTGAACGAGGAATTATCAAGAAATACAGGTCTGCATGGCAGGACATGAAAGATGGACAAATTTAGTTGCGAGCATTTTAAGAGCAAAGGAAATTAAGGGTGTGGGACCTGGGGCTGTGGTGGATTCCTCATCATCTGGAGTCTTTAATCAAGTCGTTTCTCTTTTTTTTTTTTTTNTTTTTTTTTTTTTGGGTGCATTTAATAGAGGCTTCTAAAAGAGTGTGCTGGGGCTTTAGTGAACCGGTGGGCATTGTGTGGGGATTACAGGGTGGGGCTCTGTGGGCTGTGGCAGAGGAGACATCAGAGGAGACCATCCCTCCTGGCTTTGACTCAGCAAGCCTGTTCCTGCTCACCTTGGGAAGGATCCACCTGCAAACATCGCCTCGGAAATCCTGGATAAATTATCTGGGTGTGCTCGGATGCAGAGGGAAGCGTCGAGCCTGGTGGCATCCCTGTCTGTGGCGGGGCTGTGACCACCCTGCAAGGGCACTGTCCCACTGAAGGGACTGGGGAGAAAACATGCATGAAAAATGAAAAAAATTCTGTTAAAAAAAAAAATCATAGATTCCCAGAATGGTTCAGGTTAGAAAGGACCTTAAAGGTCCTCTAGTCCAACCCCCTGTCATGGGCAGGGGCACCCTTCACTAGACCAGGTTGCTCCAAGTCCTGTCCAACCTGGCCTTGGACACTTCCAGGGATTCTGTGTGGAGAGACAAGAGTTTTGGGTTTTAATAGATTTGGGTTTGTATGAACGAATGTTTCTTTTGCCAAGAAAGTTTGGGCCACGTGATCCTTGGGGTCTCTTCCAGACTGGAATTCCGTGACCCCTCACAGCGCTGCAAGCCCAAAGACCAGATAAGGCATACAGAGGCCACAAGCAGCCAAGACACTTCCAACATGTGTGAGGAGGTCTCTGTTTCCCATTTTCAGCATTGCATTGTAGTTTCTCTTTGTGTTCCTTCTGCTGCCTGACTCCTGTGGGGTCACAGGGCATGGCAGAGGAACTGGTACACCACATCCATGAAATAGATGGGAATGTACTATGAAGAAATACGGGAAGGATCCACATAATATGAGGGAAAATATACAGGAAGGAATTCCTGGCTGTGAGGGTGGGCAGGCCGTGGCACAAGGTGCTCAGAGCAGCTGTGGCTGCCCCTGGATCCCTGGCAGTGTCCAAGGTGAGGTTGGATGGGTCTTGGAGCACCCTGGGACAGTGGGAGGGGTTCCTGCCCATGGCACAGGGTGGAATGAGATGAGGTTTAAGGTCCCTTCCCACCCAAACCATTCTGAGATTCTCTGATTCTCTGGTGTTACTCCCCATAAAAATGGCAATACAAAAACCCTCAGAGCAGCAGAAGCCCTTTCTGTCGCTGGGAGAACACCACCTCCTCTGGACTCAGTAACTCCGTGTGGAGCACATGTCCTTGAGACCCAGAGCCCGTCCTTCCCCATCCCCTTCACTCCTCTTAACACCACAACCTGTTTGAGACAAGAGAAGGGAACTGGCTGCCCCTCCTGCCCCAGCAGCACCACATCCCACACCCCATCCGAGGGCACCTTCAGCTTTGAACACAGCAGGCATCACCCTTTGAAACCGCCCCGGGCTCCTGCTGCAGTTCATGGCAGGTGAAACGTGGCAGCAAAGTTTACACAAAGCACAGCCAAACAGAGCTGCATTTCTGCCTCTGAGCCATCAGCTGTAGCAGCTGGTACTTTCTTGGCTTTCTACAGGTTTTGTGCCATAGTTTGTCACACAGAGAATAAATTCTAGGAATCCTTGTATCGATATCGATGAGAACAGGTTCTCAGCACCGTGACCCTGGTACACCAGTTGCCTCCTCTTCCAGCCCTTTTCCCACATCTGAGCCTTTGCTGGCAGCAGCCAAGCCTCAGAGACACCTGAGTCAGGTCCTGAGTAAGCACTCAGAGGAGCTGGTCTTGCTCCCCTCACTCGCAGCACTCAGCTTGTTCCAGCCTTGGCCGTGTTTGCTCACACAGGTTATTCCCGTTCAACGTCTGACCCGAGGACACCCAGCTGAAACAATTCCTGCTGTGTTCACCTGCGTGTTCAGAAAACTAACCCGGAGCCACATTTCTCCACGAGTGTAGCTGAAACTCAATTTATTAGACCATTTTTCCTAGACCATTGGACTGTGTCTCTGCAAGGCCAGGCTGGACGGGGCCTGGAGCAACCTGGGATAGTGGAAGCTGTCCCTGCCCATGGCAGGGGGTGGAACAAGGTGAACTTTAGGGTCCCTTCCAACCCAAACCATTCTGGGATTCTCTGATTCGTAGAGACCATAACCCTCAGCATTCCCAGCCACGCAGTAACCATATTCCTGCCATGTTCCAGTGCCATATTCCTGCCTGGAACACTTTTCCCATACTGGTGCTGTTACCATCATTCCCATCCCCATCCTCTCTCTGGCAGCAGTCACATGCAGAATGGACATCAGGATATTTTTCCCGTGGATTTGGAAGAGAGGGGAGAGAAATTTCATTTTGTTTTAAAAAAAAAAGCAAACAAAACAAAAAAAAAGAGTTTTTTGGTCTGTCTTGTGTATAAACCTTTTCCTCCCAGTCAGAGCTAAGTCTGGTGGAATGCCCCTGTATTGACTTGCTCTTTGGTTAAGCACAAACCCAAACATTGCTGTGCTGCAGAATGGCATTTGCTGTTCCAATGTGAGTCCTGGGGATGCTGGTTTGTATCCAAAATGGCACCAACGTCACAAACAGAAAGGGCTCTGCTTAGCTGCCCAAACACTGATGTTTTATGCCACGTTTATGTTTATGTTTGATTTGTTTTACACGCTAAGGCCTTTGCCTGGGCACATGGATGACACAGGACCTCCAGGACCTCCACTGGAGGGGAGATCTTAGAGAGATCTCTAAAATACCTCAGTTTCTAAACCAAAATCAAACTGTACAAGCCCAAACCAGACGTCTGGGCACAGCATAATCCAAGGAAACGTTGGAAAGTCACGCTCAATCCACACTGAGGTTCATTTTCCCTCTCCACCCTCACCTATCGCAGCCCCCCTGGTTTTCCCCCACCTCCCCCACGTGGCCTTCCTGAAAGGAGGGAGGGAAGAGGTCTCTGCTGCACATCCCAACTCCAGCCTGCAGCCGTGGGTGTGGCAGGAACCGTCCTTGGGAGATGCCCAACCTCTGCTTTGAGCACAAGGGGTGGTGGAGAGGAGCAAACTCCTGCTTCGGCAGGAAGGAGCCTCTCCCTGCGGAGACCCGGGAGGGGACTGGATGCCTGTGAACCTTCTCTGTTGTTTGCCTGCCAGGGAGCTCCCTGCCCCTTTGACCTCATCGAGCTTTAGGATTTGAGATACTCCCAGTCAGCTGAATCCTTTCACATCCCACAAGCCCGGACCCCTTGGCTGTGTTAACAAAAGCACTATTGCACAATTGGTTCCCAACGCTTTACAGTCACATCAAGCCCAAAGCCCAAGGTTTAAAGTTTACCCTGCCTGTGAGTTAGGTGGATAGAAAAACAGGAAGGGGGAAAAAAAGAAATAAACAAGGTTCGGTACTCAGGTGTTTAAAATGGAATAGGGAATAGAGCGGCAAAAAGCATATTTTATGTTAAGCAAAAAATCCTGCTTCTCCACCAGCCTGCCCATGAGAAGACAGGATTAAAAATGCCATTAAAGGTAGAACTGACATATCTATGAGATCATATTTGACGCACATTCTAGATAGAAGAATAAAAAAAAAAATCCCTGCAAGCAAACCAACGCCATCAGAAGCGGTTGCCATTAACTACAGCATTGAACCGAATGGTCTTTGAATGGTCTTGAATGAGCATGTCCTTCAGGGATTCAGGACAGCCAGATCTCGGGCTCAAACCACTCAACCTTGAGGCTGAAGCCCCTCTGCTCTGCAGCCAGCCTGGGACAGCTGGGGGTGCTCACCTGCACAAGAGAAGGCTCCAGGGAGAGCTCAGAGCCCCTGGCAGTGCCTAAAGGGGCTCCAGGAGAGCTGCAGAGGGACTGGGGACAAGGCCTGGAGGGACAGGGGCCAGGGAATGGCTTCCCAGTGCCAGAGGGCAGGGCTGGATGGGATATTGGGAAGGAATTCCTGGCTATGGGGGTGGGGAGGGGCTGGAATGGATTTTCCAGAGAAGCTGTGGCTGCCCCTGGATCCCTGGCAGTGTCCAAGGCCAGGTTGGACGGGGCTTGGAGCAACCTGGGATAGTGGAAGGTGTCCCTGCCCATGGCAGGGGTTGAGCTAGGTGGTCTTTGGAGCTCTTTTCCAACCCAAACCGTTCTGTGATTCTTTGATTCTGTCAGTTCCTGCTCTAACAGGGGCTCAACAGCTCCAAGGGAGGATTTTATCTATTAAACAACAGAGCTGGAAGCAAACAACTTGCTCCCCAAGGGCCTCTGGTGCTGCAATCCCTGTGAGGGGCCAAAACAGATGATTGCTCCCTAAAAATTAGACTTAACTCTCAGCATACGCCCTACAAATACCCCATCCAGGACAGCCTTCATCCTGCAGGTTCTCCTGGGCAAACCCAGTGCAGCTGAGGCGAGTGCTCTGTGCATGGGTGGGCAGAGGAGGAGAGCTGCCTCCCTCGTAAGCGGAGAGACAGGACAAGAGGGACAAGAAAAAGTTGTTAAATCAGTGTATTTGGTATTTTCTGCCCTCTGAGCAGAGCCTTTGGTACCTCACAGAGGCAGCTGGGTACCACAGGGTCATCACCGGGGCCCTGACCCCACAGCAGACCTCACAAAGCCCATCCCTGTGTCCTGCACCAGCTATTCCATCTGCAGTAGATGGATTGCAAGTGGGCTTGTGCCTGGTGCTTCTCCAACTCAGTGCTCCCCCACCCACATTTTCCTGCATCCCAGCAGCCTCCCCATCCTGACGCTCCACATCCTGGTGCCCTGTAATCCCCCCCATCCCAGTGTTCCTGCATCCCAGTGCATTAGCATCCCAATCCCTTTCCCTGTCTTGGTGCTCCTTCATCCTGGTACTCACCCCATTCCAGAACTCCCATCTCAGCACACCCATCCCAGTACCTCCATTCCAGACCATATCCCAGTGTTCCTGCATCCCAGAGCACTTGCATCCCAGTACCTTCCTCCATCCTGGTTCTCCTCCATCCTGGTACTCACCTCATACTGGTCCCCCCATCCCAGTACCCCCATCCCAATACCGTCATCCCAGTACTCCCACTGCAGTTCCCCATCCCAGTTTCCCCATATTAATACCCCCATCCAGTTCCCCCATCCCAGTACTCCTATCCCGGTTCCCCATCCCAGTTCTCCCATCCCTGTACGCCTGTCCCAGTTCTCCCATCCTTGTATTCCCTTCCTGGTTCCCCTATCCTGGTATCCCCATTCCAATACCCCTATTCCATTTCCCCATCCCTGTACCCCATCCCTGTTCCCCCATCCTTATACCCCCATCCC
>VZTA01009869.1:0-22743 GCA_013398855.1 Mohoua ochrocephala
GGAAAGGAAAAAGAAAAGAAAGAAAAATTGTTTTTTCCTTTTCAGCGTTAAATTAATTACATGTGAAGATGAACCTGAGATTCACGCAGAGAAATCTCTTCAAGAAATTTCTGAAAAAAATATCTATTAGGTCTTCCCTGTGTGAATTTTATAGAAATGAGCCACTGAAATATTTGTCTATTAGGTCCTGAAAATGGACAAGTTAGCACCACTATATGCTTAATTTTAGAATATTTCTTTTTGATCCTTTCTTTACACAATGTTTCCCAGATGTCAGAAGTAAGTTAGAGAAGTAAAAATACTGTTTTCTACTTAAGCAAAGAAAATCATCTGTATTGATGTCTGAAACCTTAAATGCCAGAAAATAACCCTTAAGGAATTTTGTTCTTAAGGTTCTTGTTTTAATATCCCAAAATATGGGACACCATTTAGACACCAGTTGTGTGAACACTCTTCCCTCTCTATAACTTTATTATTACTTTATTATCTATAACTTTATTATCTTTTGCTGTTGCCAATTGCTTCTAGACAAAAATGTGTTCTTGAATGCAGTAATGATGGGGTTGAAAGCAAGGACATACTTACTGTCTTGAAACGCATTCAGCCACTACCATTGTGGGATGGAAATGTTACAGACTGCACATTGCTTAGATAAATTTCAAGGATCAGATGAAAAAAAAAGGTTAATGAGATAAAGTAACAGATTCATATGTAAACAAAAATCCATAAACTGTTACAGGATGTAAAGAACTACTAAAGAAATATAACTCATATGCATTTGAAGAATTTAGTTTAGTGGGTTTGTTTATAATATGGCTATAAAACCCAACATAAAATCTAATCTTTTCACCTCTGTCTAAAGAGAGCTTTTGTTTTCAATATTTTGTTTATATAATAAATACGGCATTATGATATATGTTAGAATGTTCGCAGTGTATATGTCAGCTATACGTAAAGTGCAACATAATATTTAAATCATGACACTATGAATTTTGCAGACTATGGTAAAAATTACAATTAGTGAATGACAAGTATTTTTAATCTTCGAGGAAACATCTTCTTTTCCCCTACTTTCTACTATTTCTCCCTTTTTCACTCATCTCAGTCCGAGGATGTCCAGTTCTCTGTAGACTGGGATAAGCGTCAAGATCCATTGGGCTGTTTTTTTCTAAAACCCGGAAAATATATGAATACACCCTTTTATCCCATCCTTTTCTTTTTTGTCCAAAAACAAGAAGGTGAAATTTTACACACATTTTATTGACTAGTGACTTCAAAGAAATTAACTGTATATCATTCTCTGAAGCAATATATTTGGAGTAGCCTGCCTTACACTGTGTTTTCCTTAAATGCAATTTTAGTTAGACATAAATTATTTTTTATAAGTCATTCCATTAAACTTGAAGTTGTTGTAAGTTTTGTTTACTGTATAAATCCTCAAGCAAACTACATTTACAAAAGTCTACCCTAAAGTTCAGTTTTCATCCTGAACAGAATAGAGGGTTGGTAGAGAATTTCAAATCCATTTCAGACTTTAATTGCATTGCCTTTTAATGTCAAGTTGAACCCTAAACCAGATGACCATTTGATTGCAACATTGTGATCAACTTTCCCATTTTTAAGTCATTTACAAATAACCCAGAGATATAATTCTTATAATTAAATCTTCTAGCTCAACATTCTTGCTTTTTAAGGAGAAGGCCTGCCTGTCCAAATGTAAGGAGGTTTGGGAATATGAGCCTCTGCCTAGAGCCATTCACACACTTGTCAGAAGCAAGCTCCTCTTCCAAGCAAAGAAGCCTGGCAGCAATATTTCTGCTATCAAACATACCATTTTCAAACTGAATCACAAGTCATCTGAAGCTTTCTGAGAATTTTTAATAGCTGTATTGTCAACCAAAATGTTACCCGTGTTGCATTAAACATCACTTTGCAAGGTAGCTACAAGCAGGGCAGTTAGCTTCTCCTTCAGATTTTTTTTTTTAGTGATAAGCAGTTAGAATTGAAAGCTGTTGCCTTTGTCATTATAAGCACGAACATTTCCACCATTTTGCCAGCTTTTAGTTTCAATGGTATTTTCACACAGGGTAATAACTAGCAACTCCTATCTGGTATTTCCTTTAAAGATAGCAAAGCTCATTTTTCCTTTATTATCAGGAGGCCTTTCAAGCAACTTCTACTAATGCAATTTTTCTATTACACATGCATTATTTTGTCTTTCCTTTCTGCTCACGTTTCATCACGCAAACAACTCCCAATACTGACAAAAATAATGCCTCATTTAGGCTCAGGTTAAACTGGAATTTTTCTATTGGGTCTAATATCCTATTCTACTCTAAGTGAAAAAAAAAAAAAAATTGTACAATTACTGACCACATTCATCATTATGAGAAGATAGCCCTTATAACTTACCATTCTCATTAGGGATATGCTTGGAAGGACTTACATTGTTTTTTTCAGTTAATTTGTGCAATTTCATTAACTATATTTGTGCTGATGACATAAAACTGGAGGAGAGGCTCATACACCAGAAGTCTGTGCTTCCATCCAGAAGGACCTGGTCAGGCTGGAGAAATGGGCTTATGGGAATAGCATGAAATTCAACAAAGGGAAGTGTGGAATCTGTACCTGGGAAGGAAAAGATCCATGCAACAGTGTATGCTAAGGGATATCCAGCTAGAAAGCAGCTTGGCAGAAAAATCCTGGTGGATGCCCAAGCTGAATACAAGTCACAAAGATGCTCTTGTGGCAAAGGCTGCTGATGGTGTCGTCAGCTGCATGAATAGAAGTGTTGCCAGAAGCTCAGGGGAGGGGATACTTCCTCTCTATTCAGCAGTGATGGGGCAGTGTCCAGTTCTGGGCTCCTCAGCATGGGAGGGACATGGACATACTGGTACAGCAAAGAGCCAGGAAGGTGATGGACTGAAACATTCCCCATATGAGGAGAGGCTGAGAGAATTGCGACTGTCCAACCTGGAGAAGAGAGGTCTCTGGAGGGATCTTTTCACTGTACAAAAATACCTGAAGGCAGGGCAGAAATGGGACAGAATCAGGCTATTTTCAGTGACAGGATCTGAATCAGTAGGAATAAACTCAAACACAGGAGGTTCCTTATGAACATCAGGGGACACCTTGCTACTGTGAGGATGAGTGAACACTGGTACAGTTTTCCCAGGCAGGTTGTGGAGTCTCCATCCTTGAAGAGTGACTGGACTGTTCATCAAAAGATGTCTGGACATGATCCTGGGTATCCAGGTCTATGTAACTCTGATTGAACAGGAAGAGGTTGGGCCAGATAACCGCTAGAGTTCCCTTTCAAACACAACTATTCCACAATTTCATTTGGAGATAGGAGATCAATGAATTCTTCTGTCTAGATTTTGAGACCAAATGTATCACTCCTAAGGGATTTAGCATTATAAGTGATTATTAATTGCCAGTTATTAGAAACTATCAGCTTATTCAGAAGCCTCACCAGCCAATAAATTATTATATCAGCATTATCATATTCAATTTTGTTCCAAATAGCTATCAGCTTTCACTAAATACTATCTTGAACTTTCTTCACTATTATAAATGAAAAAATATAAATAGTAACAACATCACTCTTTAGGCTTTCCACAAGCTTTGGTTGCATATAGCAATAAAATAGATTCTTGAGTAGATGTTTACTTGGGTTTCTTTAGTGTAAAGGTGGACAGTTCAAATACATGGAGGCATCTTTATTTGGTCATATGTCTGACCAGATATCAGCTTATAAATTAGGTAAGCAAGAACATATATCCACTACAGACTTTGAGTTTAGTCTTAAAACCCCCTTATTTTTACCTATTAACAACTTTACTATGTGCTTATTAGCCCCTAGGAACACTGAATTTCAGCCATTTGTATGAACTAACAGTGGTTCTGTCCTTTAGCTTAGCCCAGAACCTGTCTTCAGAAACAAAAGAGGTGTGCGGATTGCCTCAGCGCTGTCTGAACAATCCTTTCCAAAGCAAGACGTTTTCTCACAGTTGACTCAGATGCACTGGAACAAATCCCAGGGCACACCAGCACAAAGCAGCAGGGCTTTGCTCTCCTGGGCACACACGTGCATTGGTTTGGGGACAGCAACACACAGAAGGCCTTGCTGTGGGAATACTTATGCTCAGGTTAGGCTAACTGGAACACTCTGATCCCAGTACTAATTAGCTCAGATGAGCCTTCAATGGAGAAATTCCCTTTGTAGATGATCGCACCATCAATGCCTTCCAAGCACTTTTTATATTTCCTCTCAGGCTCTAATGGGTATTGGATGGCTGATGGTCACAAAACTAATTCTGACTGCTGAGAATGAAACATTACAGAACATAAAAGTATGAATGGAATTGCATGAGGGAATAGAGTTTGAATGGAAAAAATAATGACAAAAATATTAGCTGTTCACCTCTGGCTATCAAGAAGGACAGAATACATGAACAGAGGAAGTAGAAAATTCACTACAAAGAATGAAGGGGCCAGCAAGTACCTACCCAGAGCACTCAAAAAGATAACATAGGCAGTAGAGAAAAGATTGCTTTCTGTCCTAAGATATCAGAAGAATATTCTACTGAAGCTCATACTAGAAAATGTCTGTTACCTATGTTGTCTTTTAGGGTTGAATCCCTCTTGCTGTTCTTTGAGCCATATCAGATGATTTGAAGTACAAACCCACAGCATTGAAGTTATTAATTCAGTCTTGTATCAGAGTTTTTCTGAAAAAATGGTAAAAAAGGATATTGGCTCCATAAGAGATATTACGGACACTGCTTTTCTTTCAGAGGCATCCTATTTTGCTCTATAATTTTGTTCTCCATTTATCACATCAACTGGAGAGATAGGACTCCCGGCAGAGCCCTACCAAACATTGTGTCATATTGTATTGGAGTGGCCCTGACTGGAGGCCAGGTACCCTCCAAAGCTGCTCTATCGCTCCCTTTCTCTGCTGAGCAAGGAATCAAAAGTATAACAAAAAGCTCATGGGTCAGGATAGACAGGGAGAGATCACTCAACAACTGCTGTGACTGCAAAAGAGACTCAACTTGAGGAAATTAGTTTAACTTATCACCAACCAAATCAGAGTAGAATAATGAGAAATAAACCCACATCTTAAAAACACCTTCCGCCCACTGCTCCATCCTTTCTGGGCTTGACTTCACTCCAGAATTGTCAACCTCCTCCCCCTGTAATGGCACTGAGCGTCAGGGAATGGGGGCTGCAGTCAGTTCTACATACATTGTCTCTGCCTGTCCTTACTACTGAGAGGGACACCTCCGCACACTCTTCCCCTGCTCCGCCATGGGGCCTCTCCTATGGGAGCTGTTCATGAACTTCTAGAGTGTGAGTGCTTTCTGTGGGCTGCAGTTCTTCACAAACTGCTCCAGAGTGGGTCCTTTCAGCAGGGTGCAGTCCTTCAGAAACAGGCTGCTCCAGAGTGGGATCCTCTCTCCACAGAGCCTCATGTCCTGCCAGGAGCTTGCTCTATCATGGGCTTCCGGTGGGATCACAGCCTACTCTTGGCATATCAGCCCGCTACAGTGTGGGGCCCTCCATGGGCTGCAGGTGGATCTCTGCTCAACCACGGGCCCCCATGAGTTGCAGGGGGACAGTTTTCCTCACTGTGGGCTGCAGGGGCGTCTCTGCTTTAGCACTTGGAGCACCTCCTCTCTCTCCTTCTTTACTGACCTTGGTGTCTGTGGGGCTGTTCCTCTCACTCTCCTCTCCCAGCTGCTTATGTGCAGTGTATTTTTTTCCCCTTCTTAAAACCTTTATCCCAGAGGTGTTACCACGGTCTCTGGTGGGCTTGGCTTTGGCCAGTGGAGGGCCTATCTTGGATCCACCTGGCATGGGCTCTGTGGGACTTAAGGGAAGTTTCCAGCAGCTTCTCACAGAAGTCACACCTGTAGTACCCACCACTACCAAAACCTGGCCATGCAAACCCAATTCACGGACCCATATGGCAGTCAGTTTAAGCACGATCTCCTCTCATCATCTAATTTCCACGCAGGTCAAAGCCTGTACAGGCTCTCTGCTCAACAAGAAATTTATTCAGTCATATGGGCTTGGACCCTTCAGCCAGGAGTCTCAGATGTGCTAAGGAAACAATTCTCTACTAAATCTCACTGTACATAAAAGCTGTTGTTGTGGAAAATGAACTTGCTTGTGCTGGCCAAGCATATATATTTTCCATTATATAAATTAAAATCTTTCATTGTCTGACACCAAATATTTTGTTGGTAAATTGTGCTTACCTTTACCTTATCTGATAATTTATTCTGATAAAACCAGGTAATTCTCCACCTTTCATTTCAAGCTCTAGAATGATGCTATGTTTTCCATTCACATTGTTTGTAGACACCTTGTCAAAAAAACAAAACAAAACAAAACAAAAATTTCAATCATGTCCTATTCAATTTAAGTACTATTTGTTTTCTGCTTGCTTAGTCATCTACTATGTACTGTCCTTGATGACTTTGCACATTTAGAGGTACTATGGCAGGATTCTTTGCAATTACAGAATAAGGTTTGTGACCTCTTTTGTCAACATACTATGGAATGAGATTCGGAAATAAAATAATGCACTTCAGTGCAAGCGGTAGAAGTTTAAGGAAACAACCACGAAAATGTCAATCTAAAACACGGATCCAGGCTCAGATTTCTTCTGTTTTAATTTACCGCTTCAAGCTAATTATTGTATCTTTCAGTACATTCTCTACGTCCTATTAGAACACTAATTTGGAAACAAAAGGAAAGCAAACAGCAAAACAGTGGTTATGTTGAAGACATGAACACCTGCTTTAAAATTAGCCTCACAAGTCTCAATTGCCTGGAATAACATCACTTTTGATTAGTGCATATAGTCAAGGGTGACTCACTTTAAGCTTTATTGTGAGCATTCCAGTGGGTAATAGAGAAATGAGACTAATTCTCCATTTTGAAGGACAGATTTTACTTACGTGGCACCCAGATGCAGAAACAGATTGCTATTTGATGAACACAGCTAGATTAGTTAGGAATGAGAACATAACCTGAATATGAGAAAACCACTGCCGTGGTTTCACACAGTAATACTGAGTCTTTGAAAAGATCCTGCAGTCATTCTGAGCCCACTGAAAGGTGAAGCTGCATGCTGTCACTGAACAATGGGACTACCATAATGAACAAACATATTACTGTTCTAATTTAATGGAGATGGGAAAAGAATAAAAGCCTCAGCACATTGCACTCTTTTATAGATTGTGCTCTGCTTCCTGAATATTATTCGTTCGGCACAACACAGAATCTGATCTCGATAGACCTTGATTGCATTAATGGAGGCTTATACCTCTATTACTAATGGCAATAGAAACTCCTCAGGCAAAGTTCTGCATTACTGAAGTTAATGGAAATTTTGTCACTGTATTCAACTGGACCAGGATTGCACTACCAGAATTTAAGCCAAAAAAAAGAGGTCTTGCTCCAATCGCAATGGTTACAATTAATATCTTTGTTATGTATTTGGTATCAGAGCATTGATGAAGCCATTCTTCAAATTTCAAATTGTCAATGAATGCTAAAACTGTTACTCCAAAATGTTTTAGAGAGTCGGGGATTTTTCTTTTCAGGAAGGTATGCAAATGAGTCAGAAAAAACAAGAACGCTGAGCAGTCTGTTTTACTGCAGAATTCCAATTACCTTTTCAAGAAAGAACTCAAAGAACAGAAACAGTCTTAACTGCCCTTTTTATCAATGGTCAGCCATTGTTTAGCTCCTCTACAAATAAATGCAAAGGAAAATGTAGCAAATGTGGCAGGGAACTTGACTTGTTTTTCACTCCTCCATAAAGCAGGATTGGATTCCTGGGAAAGAACTCCAGAATACGAAAAGGAATTTAGAAATTTAATACCTGAAAATATTGCCTGATGGTTCTCGAAGGGCAACACAGTTTCTTCCACCTGACCACAATTCAGCTGGCTATGGGATTTGTAAGGGGTAAGCGCTTTAAATCTGCAAATACATCTCCAATTTGTCCTTCTGCTGATTATTTCTCGAAGGGAAAAACGTGACCACTGTTGGAGTAAGCATTAAAGCCAATGTTAATAGTATAATTTCAGTACTGTTCAGGACCCAGAGGCAGTTACTGATTTGAGTGTTATCACCAACTGAGCAATTCTATTAACCTTTACACCCAGATTTCTGCATAAAGTAATACCAGCAGTGGAGGGTAGAATAAGAGAAGTTAAGTTTGTAGAAAACTGTTCTAGGCAGAGCCAGAAAAAATTCTCAGGGCTTAAAAAATTTCAGCAAGAAAAGTGCATTTGAGCATCATATGCACTTTGTTCTGCTTTCCTGTGTTTGTGGATTTTGCTTTGGTGTCCGCCCCGCTTTCCTCAACAGCTCTCATTAAAAAGGAAGGTCTCTACTTAACTAGAGTTTTAAGCATATAGAGAAATATGAATTTTTTACTAAGGCATGCTTGAACTTTTTTCTGCAAAGATTTGCTTAACAATATGTTTAGTTTCATCCATAGTGAATAAATCTCACACCTAAATCTTTCAAAGACTCCAGTCTCACACTCAAGTCTGAAGGAAAGTGAGTGACAAGAGATCAAAAGTTAATCTGAAAACCTTTACCCAAAAATAAACTCCTGCCCACTTTGCACTAAATAGTGAGCAAATTGCAGGATACTTTCCACACTTAAACAAATTAAAAACCTAAATGTGGTGTAAAGAGGAGGAGAAAGTGGCAATTATTTACTAATTACTGTGTGGAAAATCTGACCATTTTACACTATGCTGTCGTGTTAATCCCAGTGACAAAGACGCACGTATATTTCAAATTGCAACTTCAGTCTAATGTGTATTTATATAGACAGATATTTCTTTATTCCTTTTCATGCTGTAGCACTCTCATGGGCGAACCCCAACAGGCCACTGAGCTCCACTCGCTCCCCCGCAGCTGGATCAGGAAGAGAATGGGAAGGATAACAGTGAGAATCTTGCAAGTTGAGATAAAAACAATTTTATAGGGAAAGCAAAAGCTGCACACAGAAGCAAAGCAAAATAAGGAATTAATCCACTAATTCCTGGTGGCTGGCAGGTGGTTGGTCATCTCCATGAAAAAAGGGGTCCATCACAAGTAATGGTTACTTGGGAAGACACATACTGTAATTCTATGAGTGTATCATCCTCCTCCTTTCCACTAGACTTTATTTCTGAGCATGATTTCCACATCATATGATGTGGAATATCCCTTTGTTTGGTGGAGGTCAACTGTTCTGTTCGTGTCCTTTCGCAGCTTCTTGTGCACTCCCTGCTCCGTGGTCAGGTGCCATGAGAAACAGAAAAGGCCTTGACACCATTTAAACACTTTTCAGAGTGTTTGCATTCCTATGTTAACAATACTGTTTTGGTCGCAGATTCATAACACGGCACTACTGCAGCTACTATGAAGTAAATTGAAGTAAATTATCTCTGTTCCAGGCAATCCCAGTACAAGCCCCATAGCTGTTACAGGGAATTTTAAAATTTCCAACAAATAGTTCCAGTTTGGTTAAAAAGACTGAGTATTGACAGAGGAATCATGTGAAAGGTTAAGACATAGATCCTGGAACTTTAATTGGTTAGTAATTCAATTTGCTTTCTCTGTAGCCATTAGCAACCAGCCTACTTCAGGGCACTGACAGTCTATGCCACTCCTACTGCTGTGGAATCGCCTCTGGACAGCTCAGGGATGGAGGAGATCAACAGCAAACCAGTTCAGTCTTTTAGCCCAGCTGCCTACAAAGTCACACTGCTGCCTCCCTGGCTGTGTGCATGAGATTATTTGGTTCTTAGTTCTCTGCTGGCCATAATAATGTGCCTACAAAAGGAGGGGGCGATGATTTGTTTGTTAGACCTGTAGGAAGAACAGATACTGTTAATAGTTCCCTTCTCAGTGTCTGCAAACACTGTCTGCAGGAGAGGAAGGAAATATAGAAAGGGACTGTTTTCACTATCGTACTGGCTGGCAACTTTCAGCTCATTCTTTCTTTACGCAATGCTTTTTCCCCTCAAAAACAAAAGAATAAAAGAAACTTGGCTACACACTGAATTACACACTTAGGAGAAGAAGAGCACACTTCTAGGATTATTTCACTTAGAAGAATATAGTCATTGTTTTCTTGCATTTGATGCAATGCAGTTGGGAGGCAGCAATTGGTTTATAAGGTGAAATGCATATGATGTATATTCTGATCAGCAGTATTAACAAGTTCTTTGTAGAATAAACTAATCTATGATCTGAGAAATAAAAATGCAGCATAAAGGAAAGGATAACAGCAGGGACTTTGAAAGACAGGCACAAAGAGCCAGGGCTGTAAACAACCCTCCAATGACTAATTACCAGTGACTAAAGGCATGCATCTTTGAGAGCTGGAGCTTGTTTGGGGTGTAAGAATGGAACAAAGTGATAATCAAAGGAAGAAAACAGTATTCATTCATTCATTCCTTCATTCAAACAAGACAATTGAATCAGCTCAGCTAAAAAGGAGGTTCTTGTTACCTGATCCGAGATTTAAACCACTGGAGATTAGTACAGTCTGTGGACCTCCCCCTTGCACCCCCAGGCAGCACAGACACCCACTGCTGGGCAGGGATTGCTGCTCCTTCATGCTGAGCTACCTATGCCCATACCACAGCTTCTCCAAAGCAGGAAAAGCAAGACAGGCATTATGAAAAAGCGCAGGACTGAATGAAACTCTCTATCCTCCACATACACTTTTATGGGTTGAACATCGCATTTTAAGCGAGTCTGGGTCTGAGAAGCAACAAAGTGGCAACACTTTTCTCTTGTACTTCTCGAATACTCACTTCCCTAAAGCTCACTTCTCTTGTACTTTTTAGCAGCTAGTAATCCCTCTAAAAAAGATGGTTGGGGGACAGCACTTCTCTCTCAAAGCCATCGAGTGAAACATCAGCATTCAGATAGTTCCACAGGCACTCGTTAAGATATCATAATATTAATAGTACTACGCAAAGACCTGCTTTTGGCTTAATTTACTGAAAGAGGTAGTTTGGTACTAAATAGATATCATTTCATCCTGTGAATCTTTGTACTAGGTCATTATTAAGTGAAAGGAGAAAAGTGGATTTCTTGAACCCTGCAGCCTATGACAAGGATTACAAAATAAACCAACAGAAGAAAGAGTAGAGGCACCGCCAGTGAAAACTCATACGTATTCACACTGAGTTCTGTAAGTTTATTCCAGCTGTGACTTTCTACAACACCTGGCAGCTCTCATGCTGTTACATAAACATGGTGAGCAACAGAAGTGGGTGTGTGGGGAAAAAAACAGAAATAGAGTTTATTATCTTGAATTGTTGTGCAAAGCCTTAAATCTCTTGGTAGCTGATTTCCTGGATTTCCCACATTCCTTCACAATTATTTCTGCTTCTCCTTCCACATGTATTTGAATGGACAATGCTTTCAGCCAGAGCTTTGATTGAGCACACAGGACAGAAGTACACCTCTGAAGTTCACATCCCAGGAGTGTCAATATTTTTGTCTTGACAGCTGCATTCAAATTTCCTCTCAATTATTACTTCCACTGTCTATTAAAATATGATATCTGTTTAAAAACTGGTTGTAGTGGCGGGTTACAGATTTTACTTTAGTATTGCACAATTTTCCAGCTGAGTTTGCTCTGTGTGAGACAAGGGTTTTAATAAAGTCTCTTTCACTAAGAGCACCTGAAGTTTTTAAAGACTTATTAACCGAATCTTAATAAAACACATAAAAGACAATTACAATTATTAAACATAAAGTGTTTAAAATGTTATTTCATGAGGAAATATAAGAGAGAGTAGAATTAAAACACTGAAGTAACAGATCTGATTCCTGCAGATTTTAACATTTATGAAAAAAAATCCAGTACTTTAATACAGCAATGTGAGATATTCATAGAAACATCAGCACTGCATTCTTCAAGTACTCATATAGCACTTTAATAGACAGACAAAACATGCAGAAGCCCATAAATGTGGTTTTATTTTCCTTGTTTGCACTTATTTCCATGCTTGAGATATGATGTCAAAAGATAACTAGGAATTTAAATTAGGAAAATAAATCAGAAAAAGTCTAAAATTGTAGAAAAACCACAGCCTTTTGGGTGGAATTTCCTCCAACTTTTACTTCATTCCTTCTTTTTCTTGTTTTAAGATCATCAGTCTCATCTCCTACATCATTCTAAAGCATCTCTTCAGCTAGCCGTAACTTGAAAAGATAAGTTAGTAAAACAAATTTAAAGAACAGCAAAGTAGCTAAAGAATTTTTTTGGATTTACTATATAGCTAGTGGGCATTTTGGCTGTTCTAATCTCTATTATTTTTGCTGGTTTATTGTGTAGTACAAATACGAAATCCTGGGTACCACAAGAAGTTGTAACATTGTGGCAAGTCCTGTAGCCAGGACATCCCTCATAACTTGCTCCAAATCTTATCCTATTGCAATCTATACAAAGAAAAATGGTGTTAAAAATAAGAAAAAAGTTTACCTTTTTAGCTATCCAGAACTGTACTACTGGAATTTCTGTTTAAAATATTTAAATCCAATTGTACTCTGCGATTTGTAGATCTTATTATAGCTGAAGTTGCTTAAAAATACCTAATTGACGCTCAGAATTTGGGGGTTTGGGGTTCATGCGTTTCAAGGTGGTGGGTTTTTTACAAGTGAGATCGCTGTGTCCCTGCCATGCTTTGCAAATCTTTACCACTCTGTCTTGAAGTCACACAACAGTTACATGAATCAAGTGAGTTATCACAGCTACACACCTCCTGCAAGTAACCATTATAGAAAGGGATTGCCTCTTCCTGCTTTGTTTTCTTACTTCAAAGTCACTGCCTGTGGTTGTTTTACTTGCTGCAAGAGCAGAGGGGGGAAGATACACAATTCCATAGAGAAAAGTCATAGAAAAAGCAGCTTAGATGACAAGCACCCGACTCTAAATTTGGGGTTGAAGACTCCTTTATTCAAATACAAGTAAACAAGCAAACCCATACAGATGGAACTCCAGTTCCTTTGTTAATAAGTTTCTGCTCTCACTTATTTGAGAAGCTATTTCTAGAATTCAATTCTAAGTGATCAAGTTACCATCGCAGCTATTTTCTATGCAAAATTTAAAAGTTAATAATTCCTCCATAAATAAATATTTATCAGCAGAAACTATAGGTGCGAACTACAGCCCTGAAGGGGACAATCTATGGGCAATGCCATGATTACTTAGCACAGTACCACTGCCTAGTAACTGCCAAAGCCAAGTAATTTCCTTGCAACCATTTGACACTGTCTGATTTGGGGTACTGCCATATGAATGTATCTTCATTCTAACAGGTGGAATGATACCACAATTTTAAGAGAATACGTTCCTTGGTGGATAGAGTTGTGTCCGCTATTGTGCATGTCTGTAGGGGAGTTCAATCTAAAAGGGTTTTTTTTGGTTTGAGTTTTTGGGTAAGCATTATATGAATAAGTATGTAATGTTTTGGAATTTACGTATAAAATTCTAATTAATGCAGGATAAAAATCTCCTGTTGAAAATTGTCACAACAGTGTTTTCCAAACTTTACGTTAGTGTTTACTAGCAATGGCTAATAAGGATACTTTAATCAACACCAAAAATTCTAACTGCAGACTTATAAAGATTAATTCAAATAACGCGGGTATACAGCTCAGTGATCATATATTATGGATGTCTCAGCAGTGATCTGATGGTTCCAACTCCACATATTTTAGGTATTAATTCAGAAATACCTCGTGAGTGTTCAGACATAAATCAATATTTGTTTTAAACAGAACACCAATTTTAAAAGTAAAGTGTAACGCTTGCACCTATAAATGTCAGAATCTCAAGTAAAAGTTGATGTCTAACTTTATCAATTACTACGTACAGAATTTCTGAGATCCTTATTCAAAAGGTGCTAAGAAAACCCTGGATTAGCTTCAGAAGCAAGCTGGAAGAATTATCAATTATTTGCAATAGTTAACCTTTGGTTAGACAAAAATAAAACTCTGTTCATTTTAGTAAAGATATTTTCCCAGCCAAAATTTACACAAGAATACTTTAATAGAGGACCAAATAATCGGACAGATGAAGACATAATGAGACACAGCAGTAGAAAGCTGGGGAGACATCATTACATAAAATTACCTACATTTCTTTTTGTCTTTTCAGGTTACAATAAATCCTTGGAGCTATTTACCTGGAATTTTGTGGATTCTCTGGTACTGCAAGCCCAAGACAGAACATGGATCAGAAACACAGGCCCTACATTCAGGTTGCCACAGACCAGATAATCCAGAGGCTCCCCAATGCTCTACCATTTTGTAGACTATTTAGTCTGTTTTTCTGCAAAATTTAAGAACTATGTCATTTCAACTGGATAAGCAATCTTTTGAGGACACTTTTATTTATGAGTTTCCTAATGCTTTTTGTCTCCAATAAATGGCATAATGTCATACTATTCCTAAACATGTTTAGGTGTTTGCTGAATCTTATGTGTATTTTCTCTTAAAATGCAATGCTACCCTCTGAAGACCCAAGCTGTGTAGGTAATATTCACGTTAAAACTTAGAATTTCTTCATCAGAAGTACAATCAAAACATGGATTTTTAAATTGTTCAGAATTTGTACAAGAAAGATGTGAGGGTTTGTTTTTCTCTTGAAGAGGAAGATGCAGTATGGCAGTTAAGACAATGGTCTTTAAAATGCTTTTAGAAATATGATGATCTGGAATAATCTTGTTCCCTTCCTCCTTCCACATCGAAAAAAAAAAAAAAAAAGAAANGGAAGCATCAGTGAATTCTAAGCAGTGAATTTATTACTCTCATATCCAAACCCTTCAGACCCCTCAAAACTAAAAACAAAAGAGCAAAATCTCTGAAATTAGCCCTTTTATAAAAGGTCTTGCATAGTCTGCTGCTAAAATGTCTAAATTGTATTTAAATTTTACAATATCAGCCTTAAGGCATTTTATTTTTACTAAATTTGGAGGTTTACAGAGAAGTTCAATACCTCAAAGTGATTTGAGAGAGAACCAGATCCAATTTCACATTTCTGATTATTTTTGTCTGTGTTTTAGAAATCTGGATCACTTTAAAAACAGTCACAGCATACTCTTTTCACTTGGTCAGCTGAAAATAAAAGTGTTTAAATGAAATTATAGATGTTAAAAGGGTCAGAATATGGTAGAAGAGTTGGATAACTCTGAGAACTCGTGTAACACAAATCATGTTTGAATGTAATCTTTCAGACTAACTCCAGACACCTTGTGTAGTGTAGTCCTAGAATATACTGGGTAAATATATTTTAAGCAGAGAAGATATATGTTGCCATATCTCAAAAGGGATATGGAAATAAGCATGAAAGGAATTATTAAAAGGGAAAAGGAAATAATTCTAAAATATATTTTTTATATAGCCTTTCAAATGACAATTGAGTGATCTGTATGATATCAACTGAAATAACTCCAAAACCAGCACCTAGTAGCCCTACGTTTAAGGCTCATCCCAAGCCTCATTACCCTTTTGTAAAAGCTGCAAACAATCCATTTTCCCAGTTTCAAGGCGGAGTGCCAAAAACTAATCCTAAAAAGGAAATTCTCATAGGCCCACAGCTTATTCGGGTGTTTCATCTCCCAGAAACATGAGGAGCTGTAAGTGGCATCTGTAACTGTCTAACATCTAATTAAACAGATATAAGTCTGTTGGAACTTATGTGAGATGCTAATTTATTAGAAAATTAATAGAAGCAGCTCTAGAGAGCTGTGGCCAGAGATATGACTGATTTATTTGACTAAAAATCTACACTAAGCACCTTTTTCACTGGAAGTAAAGACACACATTGCAGTTAAAAAAAAAAACAAAAGAAATAAAAGAATGAGATTATGGTGGAAAGTAGAGACTAAAGAAAAGAACTTAATAATAAAAAAGACATGTAAGAAAAAGTACAGCATAGTTCTCTCCTCACCTTCATAGATTTTAATCTGTTCTTTGAATATTTATTAATTTTTGCTATAAACCAATATACAGTTTCTGCGAACATCTTGGACGTGAAAGTGCTCAACAGCAGCAACTTTTTCAATAAACTAGATGTCTTCATTGAAATAAAACACTGACAAATACTAAAGCCAAGACATTTCTTGTTATACCACTAGCTCCATATAAAACCTAAAATTCTGATTGTATTCAGCACAAGAATGTACAAACTCCAAATAGTAGGTGAAATCTACATGTCAATTTTTATCCTCTAAAGTAAAGTCCTGTGAGATGTAAAGTGTTCATGTCAATATTTCTCTTTATTTTTGCATCCTTTGAGAAATTTTAGGAGAAGTGTTACTATTGTGATGGTGAAATTTCTACCGCAACATGGAATTCATAGTTGCTAGGTGGCAGGACCATATGATCTAATGCAGTAACAGTAATGAATGACAAAACTGCTAAAAGTTTCTGAAAAAAAGATAGTTGTCTGATATTCAGATTTATTACTGCATTGGCAATTACTCTCATAAGTATTTACAAAAGTTTGTAACAAAAGAATGTCATCACAATCCCTGAATCGATATTTTATATTCAGTGGAAAGTCTGCAGAATGAGCCGTGACTATCACTGGCAATTTGACTGTGTTTTAACCCTGCTGATTAAAGCACTTCGAACCGAGTTGTGCTGGCTCACCAGCAAAAATGCGAAACTGTTTGCTGATGCATCCCCTAAGCCCAAAGGGAACACTGGCAGCACTTTGGGCATAATGCTGTAACCCCCATCCATGCATGGGATAGGAATTCCTTGCAGGACAGATTATGATTATTTACGTGCAATAAGAACTGAACCTACAACACTTAGGTATTCCATACAGAGACTCCAGATCTAGATTTCTTGCTTTAAACAGCAATAGAAGTAACACAGTTCTGTAGACAGTGCAGGAACATAAATGAACAAAATACATATATGAGATATATTGTCCTCTAGGAAGTGTGCATTTTTGCATCTTTGCCATAGAAAGAGCTTTCTTTTCTATGGCACGACTTAAGGCCATGAAGTTGATTAAAGTCTTGGAGCATCTATCATACAGAGAGAGGTTGTGAGATCTGGGACTGATTAGTATCTGAAAGAGAAAGTTGAAAGAGGATCTCTGTGTATTCATGCACTGCAGTATGGAGAGAGACTGATTTGTCTCATTGGTACCCAGTGAAAGGACAAGAGGTGACAGACACAAACTGAAATAACAGAGAACTGCATCTAAAAACAGAAGAATAAAAAGAAAGAAACACCTTTTGTCATTATGATGACCAACTACTGGAACAGGTTGCCCAGAGAATTTGTGACGTCACTGTCCTTAGAAATATTAAAAACCTGACTAGAAAAAGTTCAACTGACTCTAGCTGACCCTGCCTTGAAGCAGGGGCAAGAATTAGATGAGGTGTCCTCCAGAGATCCCTGCATACCTCAGCTGTTTTGTGACTTTGCAAAATGTGTTTGAAAGTGCTTCCAGAGGAGCAACTCATAAATGAAAAAACAAACTAAATAAATAAAGTTGCAGAAGGCTGGTATAATTTCTGTGTTTTTCTGTCAAAAATATGTTCAGTACATTCCAAAATATGCTTTATAAATATTTCATCATACAATACAGTATTACTTTGTTCATTGTACCAACAGTGTTGAGAGAAAGAACTGGCTGGTTATAGTCACATTCTTGTGTAACTTCTTAAATTATAGAACCACCAACATCTATGTAAGAGTGCAGAAATACTGCACAGCAGTGAAGAAAACAATGTTTGTTTTCTTTTGATAATCCAAAAAGGCATTTGAAAAGGTCTAGCCAGTTCAATGGGAAAAGAAAAGTAAGGCACAATGAAATTACATTTCTGCTTTTGTTTGTACATGGAAAAAGTAAAAATGTCACTTTGGCTAAGTTAAAAATGATTTCGCGTATTGTAAAAATGTTATCAAACCAGAAGAATAAAAAAAAGGTCAAGTTCATGACTGGATGCTTCACTGCATCTGTTTCCACATGGACTTGCCATTTTATTGAAAATATCAAGCACATAGATCAAGGTTCCATAGAAGTGAATTACTAGACCTGATAAGAAAAGAAAACATCTTAAAAAGTTTGAAGGTTGTTGCAGCACAGGTTAATTGTTTCATTACCCATGAAAAAGGGCAAAAACATCCCAAGCATTTTCCCCTCAAAAAGCATTATTGACAGCACCGAACAAAAAGGTGACTTGAAAGCCACACAGGAATATAGAGAAACAATCAGAAAAACAATAATAAAATAGAGCAGTGTCAAATACAACAGTTGTTTATAAATATCAACCCTTTGGCTTAGGATGTTTAATTAGTGTATTCAGATCTCATTAGATTTTGCTTCTTTGGCTTTTTTTTTCCCAGCAATATGGCCTGAAGTCAGTGCAAATTAAGTACTCTGAGCGCCCCATGAGATTGGACTCATAATTATTTCTCACCTTAACATCATCTAGTTCAGCTCAAAACAACTGAAACATGAGAAAGAGAAGAACATGTTTTAAACAGTCCCATTTGAATGCATTAAAAGTTGTTTATAGGAATGCCTAAAGTGTCAGGCATCTGGCTCACAAGTTTTCTCTAACGTATGCTCGCTATGCACCGCATCAGAAGCTCAATTTGAGATAAGGCAGAGAAAAGAAAATGTAGTTTGTCAAGGGGTTTTGTGTATACCAAGACTCAGACTGTGCAAATATTTAGGGAATATTAGGGAATTTAGGGAAAATAGAGTTGTGCTTCACCCACTTTTTTTGTTTTGTTTTTTTTGGTGGGGGGCAGTATTTTTATCATTATATTATTAGTATTGGTATGTGTTAGTATTAGCATTACTATTCATTTGTATTAGTATTACCTGCAACAATTTATCCTGCAGCCCAGAATTTAGTAAAGGCTAAATGCATATGAGGGAAGTTCAAGTCAGGCATTTCTGCTTCCTAGATCACTAGATCTTGTAAGTAGTGCTTTGTGCATATCTTACCCTTTTGGTACATGAATGACGTTACAGTATTTCTTATAGTTTTAGTTGTGCATGTTCTGCTACAGCCACTATAAATTTAAACACATTTTATATTCCTTTTTCCTTCAAAAAGTATATATCTAATGCATAATGCTTGGTACACTACCAAGATTGAACATGTATATGAGACATTAACCTTGTCTGTTGTAGAAGGGAAGAAAATAAACTTTGAGTTTGCTTCATGAACAGAACTTCAAAAGGCTATTCCACTCCGAGTTATTCTAAATGGGAATGGCCTAGGATTTCTCTCTTGGGAATAAGAAGGCCAGAACAGCAAAAGGATGCTATGCCCACTTAAACAAGATGCATGAACAACAGCAGGATATGGGAGTGAAGTTTAATTCATCTTTTAAGTTGTCTCTAAAACGGATATATCTACATCAGATACTGTGCTTGGAAAAGAAGCAGAAGAAATGCATTGTGTTAGATGCTGACATTTATTCTCTGCAAGGACATCCTAGTCAAATTGTTAGCAATCATATGCTGCTGTCTGTTGCTGTTTTGCAAGATAGTACAGAAAGCCACGCTACATCATCACACACATGCACAGACTGCATCTGAGGTCCACAAAACAGCATCTAAAGACTAGCAGCAGGATTTTCCCACCCCAACAGTTTTTCCCAGTTGATGGAGAACACCTTGATTTGCTAAATCTTATTTTGAAAACCTGAATAAAAATGTGCCAACAACAACTATTTTACAGGAAGAGAATAGAGGGGGTTTTTATACCTGTGTTTCTCATAATGGGACAAAACCATGGGAAAAGCAAAGTTCTTTCTCCAAGAATAGAATATAATTCAAGTTTCAGAAAACTTGTCAAGAGAATTACAGATGCATCTCATGCCTGTATCAGTCACAGAAGCATGTGCCTTGATGACAGAAGTTTGCATTGCTTAAATATTTAAGGTAGGATAAGAAGGATCTAATACTGAGAGATTAAGGTCCACTAAATTCATCAGGAATTTAAGCCAGAACAGTTTACAGGATCAACTCACCACATGAATTGCAAGTGTCAATGACAACACTACTGGTCACCTTTACATCTTCTCCAGTTGAGATCGGTCACCACAGCAGAGGGATGCACTAATACACAAGTTTAGATGATTAATGGACACTTATTATTTCTTGCCCATAAGGTTTCAACAGCACAGTACAAAGACTTAATGGTCACACAGTTTTGCTAAAGTTGCTGAGCTGGAAAGCTGCCAGCCTGGAGAGCTGCTGAAAAACAATTAACAAAACCTTTATTTAATAAGCGCTACAAAATTAGAAAATAAAAAAAAAAACCCAACAGCCACACACTTTCACAGAACAAAGCTGTAAGCAAGCTCAGGCCATGCAGTTGAAAAGCTCTGCTGAAGAATTAGCTAAACCAAGGTCAGACCACTAACTAGTTTCTCCTGTGCATGCATGTGGGCACACGCAAGCACACACGCAATTAAAAGAACAATGTTGCTTTCTGAAAATAGGGAAGTGCTTCCCTGAGACTCTCTCAAATTAGTGTGATGAAAAAAGCAGTGGATAGCATACTGAAACCATTTTGAAAATACAAATAATGGCTTTGTTTGCCACTATATATAATTCTTTCTGCATACCAGACTGCAGAAAAAATTAGCTGCTTTTTATTGCAGAAAACATAACAAGGTGAGGAAGGGAGAAGGAAAATTCTTCACCATTATTTTTTCTTTTCCTAAAGAAACAATGAACAAAATCTCAAAAATCTTGTCTATCATTTAAGCTAGAACTTTGCCAGCACTTTTTCTGAGGAAAACCCTAATACCTACCCCAAATTAGCAGAAAATCCTCAATACACAGCATACAGTTTATCCCAGCTTTACTGGTTTCTGTCAAAATGTGTGATATATTTCTTATATTATGGAGACTAGTGTATGTACAGAAAATTGCTTAGATTTCATTTTTACCTCCGTCAACATTAATCACTAACGTCTCTGTATAAATCAATAATGGATTGTTATTAGCATCAAAATTTCTCAGGTTGTTAGATGCAAAGTTTTGTAAGAAATAAAAGACTTTTTTTTTTTGATAGAAATAAAAAGAAGCAAAAATAAGTTACATGACCATATTATAAATCAATGTGAATGAGTAGATTAAGACTATCTAAAATATTTTAACTCAATCATTGTTCACAAAGTCTTTCTTGTACTGACAGCACTGACAACTTAACCTTTACTTCAGAATATCACTCCAGAATAAACGTTCTAACATTTTCATATATACCAAAAAAATGAACAATTTTTTCTTGAATTCAACAGTAAAAATAAATCAGATGGATGGACCTTTCCATGACATATAACCCAAAATTAATGGAGACCACCAACACTATACCTAAGAATCAAGTGAAAAGAAAATTAGGAATTTTCTTGTTTCACATTTAAACTCTCAGCTCATTTCTGATATTCAGTTTTTCTGTGAGCGGCATCCTATACTGAGTTAATAATGAACCTTAAGATTGTCTACTAAATATAATCTTCCCTATGAAAAGATATAACATAAATACAAATTATAGGGCTAAATTAAGTATGTCTAATGTAAGGGTAGGGGGTGGGGGAACAAGCAAAGAAAACAAAAACCAAACCAAAAAAATCAGGATAAATTAAAGAAGAAGTTTAGTGGTTTCATTTGCACTGCTTTGAAGGAATAGTTCCTAGTCCAGGCTGGAGGCCAAACTTATCATCCATTCACATCAGCACCTGGGCAGGAGAAACGGCAGATCTGAATTTAATATCGTTATCATGAAACATAGACACAAGCATAATCCCTATGGATGTACATCCTACACTGGACAACTTGGCAACCTGGGCCTGGTCCAGTACAGCAACCTACCCGGTAGCACTACCTGTACCTCATACGAGAAAGACAGGATTGGGCAAGACCTTACAAGTACTAGGCCCTTTATGGCTTGCTGTAAAGAAAGATGGAATTTCTGAGTGAGTCAGACTCAGCCTGGGTCAGGTCCTCAGCAGAATTAACTGAAAAGGAAAAAAAAATTAGAAAATATCAGTATATAAGACAATATTCTTTTATTCACCTCTGAATTTTAACAAATATCTTCAGTGATAATAACAAGTTTTCTATATTTATAGACAAACAGCACTCCATAAATATTCAATTTTACTATTTAGCATATGTATCCCTAGTTCATATACAATACATGTAGAAGTCTGGTAATCACTAGACTATTTTACAGTCAAAAATGTTCAGAGATGCAGTTATCAACCCATTAAAATGCAAATAGCTAAACCTCTTTACATTTCATTCTTTACATCCTTCTAACATGTGAATAAAAGAACAAAAATTATTGGTTAATTCCAGTGCTAACTGGAGAATCAGATCATATTTAATGGCAATAAAAATAGTTTTATTTACATTTCTCCATCACAAATTAGCAGCAAGAGATTACCAGTCTCTTAAAATGAGAGAGTAATTCAGTAAGAGACTGCCAGTTTCACTATTTCATAATTAAGAAAAATTAAGATAGCTTTTGCTGTATGGTATCCAAGGGGGAAAGCTGGAGTCCCTTTACAGTGAAGGAATGTCAGATCCTCTGCAGGATACCTCAGACCCTCAAGCCAGAAAACTGCCTCCCTCACCACCAACAGCACAGGAAGCTCTGCTGCCTCCTTTAGGCTCCTACATGGGATAGAGAAAAAGAC
>VZTA01009874.1:3258-56138 GCA_013398855.1 Mohoua ochrocephala
CGCGCCGCCGCCGACACCAGCACCGGCCGGGTAGGTCTGCCAGCGGGGCCGGGCGGGGCCGCGGCTGCCACCGGCGTCCCGGGGCCGCGATGTGCGCAAGGTGTCTCGGGGTGGGCCGGAAAGCCGGGCGGGCAGCGGTTCCTCCGCCTCCTCCGCCAGAAGCCTTCCATCATCTCCCGCAGCGCCGGGCTGAGCTCGGTTGTGCGAGCACATCTCCTCCGGCCGCCCCTCGGCAAGTTGGGGACCGGCCGGAGAAGCAGCCGTGCCCCTCCTGTGTGATCATGAGCATCAGTCTCCGGGAGGAGCTTCTCGGAGTGTCTCGGTGGCCATCGTGTGGTGTCCCTTTCCCGCTGCCGCCTCCGAGTGCGGCCGGGAGGGAAGGGCGATACGCGAGGGCAGCCCCAGTCCGAGTCCTTTTGGTTACTGTGCTCTGCCCTCGCTGCTCAAGGGCAGCTAATGTTGGTCATAATGAAGTGTCTCAGCATTGCTGTGCTTGTCAGATGCCGAGGCAGGGGCAGCAAATGGTCTTGGAGCAGTTTTGCAGCTTGGCTTTGTCTGGAGCCATTGGTAATGTCCGTGTTTAGTAGCACTGTATGTGCCCTTACTTGGTGAACTTTGGCGTGCCCAACCCATGCTCTCGTGTCACTTCCCTACCCCACCTGGAGCTCTGGCTCTGGCTCTGGGGCTCTCAACACGAGGCCAACAAGGAGCTGCTGGCACAAGGCCAGAGGAGACCACAGAGATGCTCTGAGAGCTGGAGCTCCACTGCTCTGAGCCAGGCTGGGAGAGCTGGGGGTGTTCACCTGGAGAAGAGGAGGCTCCGGGGACACCTCGGAGCCCCTTCCAGTGCCTAAAGAGATGGAGAGGGACTTGGGACAAGGGCCTGGGGGGACAGGACAAGGAGGAATGGCTTTCTACTGCCAGAGGGCAGGGTTAGATGGGATATTGGGAAGGAATGTGATGCCATGGTACAGGTTGCCCAGAGAAGCTGTGGCTGCCCTGGATCCCTGGAAGTGTCCAAGGCCAGGTTGGATGAGGCTTGGAGCAACCAACTGGACTGTAGTGGAAGGTGTGCCTGCCCATGGCAGGGGAGTGGAATGAGATGGGCTTCCAACCCTTCTATGATTCTTTATCCTGCTTTGGAAGCAAGGCCTTTCTCTCTCCCTAATGGCTTCTGGCATCTTCTTGTTGCCACAAAGAAACTGGGATTGTTCTCCCACTTGTGCTTCTCCTGACCTAAGCCCCTTTCCTACTGCTGTGTTAAGGGAGAGCAAGCCTCTTCTCTCTCCCTTCCCTGAGTGATCATGCTGTCAGTGGGAGAACAGTGCATGCAGATGATTTATCTGTGCTTATGTGGTGAGGATTGTCCTGTGGTCAGATGGATTGGGAAAAAGCTTATGGGATATATGTTGGTCTCATCATAATCCTGGTCTAAGTATCGAATCAACCAGAAGAATGAAGCACTAGGGGGTGTGCATGAAAAGTTATGGGGAAAGATTTATGAAAACAAGTTTTTATTCTATTATTATTATTATTATTATTATTATTACTACTACTACTACTACTACTATTATATATTCTGTTTTCTCTTTGTATCAATGTGAGGGAGGGGAAGAGAGGAGAGGAAAAAAATCCTGAATTAATGTGTGGTTTTGAAAATGCTGTCTTTAGCATTTTGACAAGTTTGACATGTGGTTTTATCTAAGGCTGCGTTTTAGGGTGGAGGCAGGGAAAAGGGACACAACTCCTTGAGGAGAGTTGGCTGTTTTCCTGTTCTGGCAGTTTGCTGGTATTAGCTGTTGGTAGAGGAAACACCCACCTCATCAGAGTCTTCAAACTTTTTGAGCGTGGCTTTTTTTGTTGTTTATTTGTTTGTTTTAGTTCGTTTGAGTTTTTTTAGAATTACTCCTGTGCTCATTGCAAGTGCAAAGCTGAACTTGTGTTTTCAGGGAATTCTCAGGGCTGTTAAGCTGTTTTCTTGGAATGATGGTCCAGAGGCAGCAGTGGGTGGTGGGCAGTGGGCTCTCGGGAGCTTGCTGCTGTGGGGACTGAGGAGTCTCATGATGGCAAGGGGACAGGGTGCACAGGAAGTCCCTGGAACAAGAACAAAACTTCTTGG
This sequence comes from Mohoua ochrocephala, assembly GCA_013398855.1. Taxonomy (NCBI): domain Eukaryota; kingdom Metazoa; phylum Chordata; class Aves; order Passeriformes; family Acanthizidae; genus Mohoua; species Mohoua ochrocephala. Next base: position 5,378 of record VZTA01009874.1, read on the forward strand.
CCATTTCTGGTGCTCCAAAGAGCTAAGTCTGCCCCAGTTGCTCAGTAGGGATGATGTTCATTTTTAATTGGTGGGTCTGCCTTGTCCCGTCAGGACAGGTGATACTAAGCTGGGTCTTCGGCCCTTCCTAGGAATCAGCTGATATTACCAAACCTAACCAAAAAAAGAGAGATGGCTGAATTTTTTGGGCTAGTTTGTCGCTTTTTCTTTTCAGGAAATGTTCTGAACTGTTATATTGAAAACTTACTGTGGCATCTTACCATCTGTTTCTTTCTTTTTCAGGGTTGGTTAAAAACTTACGGCTACTTACTTCCATCTGACAGCCAAATGTCTGCCTTGCAGTCGGGAAAAGCTGTGCAGTCCGCAGTTGCCACTATGCAACAGTTTTATGGAATCCCAGTAACAGGAGTTTTGGACCAGACAACTATTGAGTAAGATTAATATAGGCTACTTTTGTCTTTGTCTTTCTTAATGCATTGTCGTATTTCTCGGGTAATTATTCCAGATGCAAGAAGTCCTCAAAAGGGATGGATTTGCCTGACTGACCGTGCCAGAGTCTTGATTATTAGAAGGTGTCTCTAACAAAAACATGTGGACAATTCCACTTTTCTTTTTGCCAACAGTATTTTTTGTGAGTGTGAGGAGAAGCTCTTGTTACTGTTGTTCTTTGAACACAGATCCCCATTGCTGGTGTACAATCAAAGCGTGAATCCCGTGAGCTTCTGAAAATGGAGAACATCGAGGGTTTCATTCATTTCCATCTCTGTCTGAATTTAGGCTAAAATTCTGGCTCCAGAAACGGCTTCTAATCTATTTCTTAATTATTTGGATTTATGTATCTCCATAGATGCTATTTGTGGAGATCCATAGTTTGAACTGAAGTGAGTTATTGTAGTCTGATGACGATAGTCAGGGCTACTTAGCTGCCCATAGTTGCCATTTGTTGGACATTAGTAGTTCTCTGCTGTATGTTGACCACGTGTTGTTGTTTGGGATCAGAGTTTTGGCAGCTCAGCAGCATTGGTGTAAATCACCAGGGCTGGAGGGACTTTGTTCTTTAGTCTTCTCTTCAATGTGGGCTGCAAAGGGTGGTGGTGGAAGTGGCTCCTTGTCTGGTTGCCTGGTTGTCGTGTAGTGGCTGGATCCATCTGCTGTTGGTCTGGGGAGCATCTGCTGACTAAAGCAGAATGCAGAGAAGGTTTTCCTAAGGCTTTATGGGGGAAAAAGCATCTCATGGTGAGCAAAAAGAGAAAGCCCAATGGAACTTGCTTAGGCCCTGCCTAGTTGTCCCTTCCCCTTGCTACATTAGCAGACCCTTTCAGAGCATGCTCTGCCTGGTTCTTCATCTCTCCTCTTAGGGCACACTGCTGGCAAAAGGGACATAGTAGAACAAAAGAAAGGGCCACGAAGTAACCAAATAACGTAAAGAACAAAGGGGTTTGGTTTTATGCCTTCCAGACTGCAAGAAGAGAGAGAAACAGAAGAAAATAGTGAATTGGACAGGAGGGGATTATCCTGGGCTGAGACTACCTCTCCAGTGAACGTAACATTCCCTCCGTTAGGTAACAGGAAGAGCTCCTTGTTCTCCATTGAAGGACGGAGAAAATCCTATTTGCTTTTCAAATGAGTTGAAAACAAAATGCTTTTTAAAGGTGGGAATTTTCCATCTGAGATCTCTTTGCCATTAATAACATGGTTTGTAGGTGAATGCGAAGCAGAGCCATCGAGCAAGGCTCTGTGTGTGCAGTTGGTGTGTAGAAGCTTGGATTTGGGATGCTGATGATTTGGAAGGGGATGGGGAAAGAAGGGGCTGTGATATTGGGGTGCTAGTTTGGAAAGTTAAGGAGCTGCTTCTGCTGCCATGTGGGTGACAGGGGAAAGAAGCAAACTGCATGTGGGAGTACCTGCTTTAGTAAGTAAAAGTTTTTCTGAAGGAAAGGAAGGTGTTGCCCACATTTTACTGAGTTTGTATTTATGGGCAGGGGTTGATCAGTGCATGAACACCCAAAGGCTGATGAGTGAAAAACCTGGATGGTTCCCTCTTCTGAAACTCAAGTCTCCAAAAACTTGAGACCTCAGCTGCAACCAAGCTCTAGTGTGCTTTGGAGGCATGTTTGGTTGCTCTGCCTCCATCTGTCCTGAGTCAATGGGTCCATATGTTTTATGGCAGGGTGGAATTTGCCTAGAAATTGCATGAATGGAAAAAGGGGTCCAGATGGCTGTTAGCTGTGAGCCTGTCGTTTGAGCTGGCGGGGCATCTGCCTGGGCCATGTTGGGCTGTCACTTCCTCAGACCTGGTTGTGGAAGCTGAGCAGAAGGAAAAGAGCTGGCAAGGCAGGCTGCCTCCAAGGGCTCTGAATTACTCAAGCATTTACTAAGCCGTTGTTTCAGTCTGTGTTATGAGTTTTGAGACTGCAGTTATGAATTTTTCTGTCACGTCCATCAGCGTCATAAGTTCTGTCTCTTTAAAGTGCCTGTAAGAATCAGAGTTGTGGAAAGTTATTATTTTCTGTGGTTTCTTTGTTAGGCAACAAATTCTGCATATTCTGCATATTCTATTTACACTTACTATGGAAGCCTAAAGTTTCTCCTTTCCCACATGCCCTCAAATCCTGAGCTTGTTTTTTCCTCCAAGACAGGTACCCAAGCATGTGGTAGCCACCATGCAGGTGCTGCTAGTGGGAGATGGAAAGAAACGCCACCACTGGTGATGCTTTTTGGTACCCAAAAGGAAAGTTGGGTGGGGGTCCATTCAGCAGAGGGTCTGTCTTGAGGCTGTGTAGTTTCCTGTAAAGAGAGCAGGGAGAATATATAGAACAGTCTCCTCAGCCCCTGCAACTGATGGTGCCTCAGCAGATTCTGTCTGCCTGCAGCTGGTGGGCTGAACTGTGGTTTTGCTGAGCAGCTGGGCAAGGATATAGTCCTGGAGCATGCTGGAGAGAAGGCACACTAGTGCTGAACAAAAGTGGTGATTTGTCTTTGTCATGGTCAATCACATGGCCTTGAAGGGAACCAAGAAATGATCTTACTTGTATTGGAAGTGTCTTGTGCTTTGTCTTGAGCCCGTTGTGCAGGTCTCTCACCTTGGGGTGCACCAGAGCTATTTAAAGATACCACTCCCACCAGCTCAAGAGTAGGGGATTGAAAGTGACGGCTTCCTCTCTTTAGGAGAGTCTTGTGAAGGGCTTGGAGCCTGAGCTGGGGAAAGCAGCTGTATCTGGACAAGAACTGGATGTCACTGCTTTTGGAAATTGCCTGTTTTCTGATGCCAAGCAGCTGGAGGAATGCAATAGTCTGTGCCTCAAGAGTGCCAAGTATAAATTTTGATGATCCAGTGTTCCCATTTGAAAAAACAAGGAGGGGGGGAAGCAACCATAAGTATCTGAATCTTGCTTCAAGTAATTGTCTTTTGTTGTTTCTGATGTGATGATTTCCCCTGGAACACAGAGAGGGTTATCCAAACTGCTTAGTAGAGAATGACTGTCATAAAGCTCAGCTACAGATGATTAACAGCAGCAAGCTACAGCTTTGTGGATATTTTGCCACAGCCCTGCCCTGGCTGAGAGGAGGAGAGATGGCTGGATTTGTACCCTGGGCAAATCCATGTGATTAGACCAGGGTCCATATGTGTGGGAAGTAAGTTGAATCAGGGAACTGATCCAGATAAACATTCTCGGCTTGACATTAGCTCAGGCTATCGACAGCTCGGGTACTGCTGAGCTCCAACCAGGTAGCTGGGCTCTGTTACTTGGCTTCAGACAGGCAGTAGCTGAGCTCTGGAACAAACGGTGGTAGAATATGGCGGTTCAGACAGCCCTAAGTGAAATGGAATTGAGAGAGGAGTTAGGGGTCATGGGCAGCATGAGTCTCTCAGCAGCTCTACCTTGGAAGCTTTGGCTCAAGAAGTCCTTGAAGCCTCAGGTGTCGGTACTGCAGCTTTCTCTGGAACAGCCCCATGCCCTATGCCTGTACCTGGAGCTGGCAAAGGGGCAGGGAATTTGACTGTTGGAGGGAATTCACTTTCTGTGGGGTCTCTGTGCAGCTCTGGCTTTGATAACAGGGGGCTGAGCTGTGTGGAGGTGAATTCCTGTGGCCAGCTGGGCCAGGGCAAGTGTTGGGAACTTGGCAAGGTGTTCTTACAGGAAACAAATGCTGAGGTGTGACGTCCTGCTGGTGTGTCAGCACTGCCCTGCACAGCCCCAGTGACTTCTGTACACATGCAGGCTGGTTTGGTAGTACTGCTCTGTTAATTTTTTGTCTTCTAGATGATACTAGTAAGGATAAAGCAGAAGGCTTTTTTCTGGCTATAGTCAAGGCCTGATGATAGTGATGTTCAGACTACTGGAATTCCCATGAAGCTCAAGAGGTGAAAACCTGATTCACACTATGGCTTGTGTAAGGTTATAATGAAAACATTGTATCATAACATATGACTGGAATTAAAAAAAACCCCTCAAACTGAAAACTCAGGAAATATCTGGGAGAATACAGGTGACAGTAAGTGTGAGGTCTCTCTAGGAAAGTGCTAGAAGCAATGCAAAAGAGCACAAATAAAGGACACTTACAGTGTGTTCAGGTTGAATTGCTATTTCTAAAAGCAAATCTTAGATGTACTGCTTTTCTTTGAAGGTGGCAGCAGTTGTGTGGGCAAGACAGATCCGATTTCCACAGGTTGCCTGGATTTCTGAAAGATGTACAGTGCTGAAAAATGTGAGGTGATGTAAGTGGGGAAGATCTGTGCTGCCTTTGTATACACAGCTTGGGTTCTTGTCAGGTACAGTGCAATGTGTATAACAACTCTCATTTGCTCTGTTCTTGGTGGGGAGACAATGACAGATGACTGCACTGAAATTTTTAAGCAGCCAGAGTTACATATAGGAAGTGGAATCAGGAAAGGGCTGTGTGGCTGCCTGAATTGGGAGCAGGTGTGTGTGGTCTGAAAGAGTGTTCTGGTGAGGCGCAGTGTTTGTCTGGTTGGTTTTAATTTAAAAGGTGTCCTGGCAAAACATCTTGTTAACCATCTGCTGGTGATGGGAGACTCTCCTGAAGGTCTGGGGCTAATATTTTTTGGTGAATAAGATGCACATTGTTTAGGCACAGGCACGGACTACTTGCCATTGGCTGGCTGCAGTTGATGGAGGAATGTCTGCATTTGGAGGCCAAAAGTTGTCCCCTGGGTGGCCAAGGATGTGGGAGAAACCTTACTGAGGAGGGGGGAGAGAATTTGGTGTCCTGTGTGAGAAATGGGCCGGGACTGGCTACAACGCTTTTCTTGTGTGTAATGAGGCAGTGGCGTGTCCTGCAGAGTGTTCTTAAGGGCTTTGTGTCACAGTGGACACTTGCCTTTGCCATCAGAGTAAGTGGATCAAATGCATGAAATGCCTGAAGAATTCCAGTGGCTGAGGCAGTGCCTTAGGGAGGCTGTGGCCAGAGACTGCTTGCGTTATTCCTGGGCTCTGCTCTCCTGTCTTGGGCTGCACTGCAAAACCTTAAAGGATGTGACTGGGGACCTATGGAGACCAGTACCTGTAGTTCCTCAGTCTCTGTCCTTGTCTCTTTCTTCCCCAGCTGCCACATGTGGTGATGGGCAGATTTGTTCCTCCATAAGCCACTTCTGGCTTCTCTGGAGTGTGCCCACACGAGCAAGTGTATTTTGAGGAACAGTCTATTTCTCCTTGATTCTCTGTCAGAGAATCGTTGAGGTTGGAAGGAACGTCTTGAGATCATCTACTCCAACCCTCTGCTAAAACAGGGGCATCTAGAGCAGGTTGCCCAGGACCATTTCCAGTTGGGTTTTGAATATCTCCGAGGATGGAGATTCTGCCACTTCTCTGGGCGACCTCTGGCAGTGTTTGACCACCCCCAAGCTGCTGCAAGAAAGAAACAAAAGATCTGTCAAGGCTGGAGGTAAAGGAGGTAGGGAAGGAGAGTGGACTTCTCTGATAATATTGCCTGGATCCCTGTGCAAGGGACAGCATCCTTTGCTCTTCCAGTTCACTTGGCAATAGAGACTAGAGTTTCCTACATCATGAGTGACATCGAGAGTCAAGGATTATGGGGAGAACCTAATGGAATTTGGTGTTTGTGACCCAGAGACTGGAGGGATCTGTTCTGGTCATTCCAGGTGAAAGCCTTAGTTATTATCTGGGAGGGTTGTGTTTGCACTTGTTCAGTTTTACCTAGTGAGGTATGAATTGGATTTTTTTTTCAGTGGCACAGGAGCACTTTACCAAATGGAGAGTGGATCCAGTAGGTGATAGGTGAGTTTGATCCCAGGGCACACCCACCTGTGATTTTGATTTGGGTCTCTTGTGCTCTTGTCAAGCATAGGGGCTACCTGATCTGGAATCTGTGTTTCCAGAAGGAAAAATGAAGTGGTTTTGGTGTGCTGAGGTGTGTGGATTGCCAGCAGAGGTGGGGTGCACAGCCCTGTACAAAGAGGATAAACCTGACAGAGGGAGGACTGAACCCTTCTTGGGGTCAGCACTGGCCATTTCTCAGAGGTCTTCCAGTCACCCCTGAGTTCTTTGGAATCTCTTTTCCAAACTCTTTGTGTAGCTTGCTTTTTTTTTTTTTTTTCCTTTACTTGCAGGTGGATGAAGAAGCCTCGGTGTGGAGTTCCGGATCATCCCCACCTGCGTCACAGCAGGAGGAAAAAGCGGTATGCGCTCACTGGCCAGAAGTGGAGACAGAAGCACATAACCTACAGGTACAGCCCCCTCCCTCCCCCTTTTCGATGGGGAAAAAATGGTCTGTACTTCTTTGGCATGCAGAATTTGTAAGTACTTTTAAATTGAAACTGGATCCTCCCTCTAATATCTAGTCCAGGCTTTCATTCTCAGAATGTGGTGGAAGGGAATACTTTCAGAGCACTGAAGTAACTGAAGAGTCTGTTATCAATTAGAAAATAACCGATCAGTAAAGGCGCCTAAATCCCAGCCATCAGTTGTGTAATTTTGGCAGGAAAATCTTAGTAAAAGGCCCTTTTTCTTCCATTAGAAATCTAAGGCTTTAGCCTTTAGATCATGTGTCACCTTTAACAAACCGTTAAAGCAGAAGGAACATCACTGTTGGGGGGCGAGATGCTTTCTCCTTCTATGATTGCAACAAATGATTTGCAACATTTATTTTTGCAGAGGTTTTACTTTTGCTCCTGTAGTAGACCCCTTGCTTTTGTCCAGGCTTAGGCCAGCTGAGGTTAGGCCAGCTGGAGTGAGCTACAGGTGTCAAGAGAGTGTTGCAGAGGGGCGACAGAGACATGTTCTGAGTCAGTCAGGCCATGAGCTTTTGAAAGGCAATTGCTGAAAAATTTTAAAGTGGAGGTTTCTGGCAATAAGAATTTCACTTCAAAATAAAATTAACCCACCCTCTAGTTGAAATTACAGCCTTTTAAATTTTTTAGAGGGGGAAAGGAGCTTGCAAAGGAGTGAAATTTAGGGATGTAGGCATTAGAGAGAAGATCTGGGTAAGACTAAGACAGAAAGAAAGTCTGCGGTGAAGAGGTAGAAATGTGAGTGACCAGCATGGGGAAAGTGCCACAATGTGTAGGAAAGGACATGATGGTGTGAAGGGAAAGAGGATCAGGGACTGGGGCGCTCTGTCGCTTCTGCCAAGAATTCTGAGAAAGGAGGAGGATGCTTCAAGTAATGGTGAGGGACTGCAGAGACTGGTAGGAGGGACTTGTTCTGGTGACTAGTTCAAAGCTTCCAGCAATAATCATTATTTTTAACTCAAATTGTAAAGGGACACCTTCCGTATGCAAAGGTCTGAGAGTCAGATCTTTTTTCTGACCTTTTCTAGACCTTAGGGAAAAGTGGTATGGAATCATATAAATAAAATATGTCTTAAGCATATGCATAAGCAAGAGAAGCAGATTGGCAGATGGCTGCACTGCTGCCTTTGTCAAACCAGTAGTGGTTTAGCTTTCCAATTTCAGTATTTGTAGTGTGCATTCAAGTGATGGGTGTCTTGATTCACCACTGAATGTGTTACAGTGTGTTTATATCAAATTGAGCCAGCTTCTTTAAAGACTGAAACTTGTTCCCATGACATAGATTTTTCATATTCCCTAAGTTTAATAGATCATGAAGCTATTATATGCACATGCACAAAACACCTCATGAACAGCATTTTTAAGATAAAGTTGAGAATTACGGGAAATTTATGTGCAGTTAAATGCCCCTTAATCTCCCCAAACTCTCTATCTTTAGCTGTCATGGACTGGGCTGCACAAAACTGGCAGATCCATCACTCTTATGAGCTCTAAAATATTTTAAGTAGTTTGGAGAATGAAGCAGGTCATATAAGTAAGGTTGTGTAGTTTACTGGAAGTTTGTTTCGCAAAATGAATTTTAGTGATCAGGTTTTTTTTCATGTAGTGGAGTCCATCTGAGCATAACTTCAGACAAAATCTGAAGTAATTTACATTTTTTAAAAAGTTACTCAACTGTCTACAGCCAGATTTGAAAGTTTGCCAGGTTTTTAGGAAGTGATCTAAAATCAACCAAAGCATTATGAAGATTCTTGTTAATAAATGTAGACTTCAGATCAGGGTGGTAGTTTTGTTGGTACCTTTCTTTGTAACAATAAAACTTTGTATGCACAGAGTAGTGCCTGCAAAAAACTTCCCTTTGGAAGTTGAAACTGTGTGGCTATATATTGGTAAGTCTCAAATGTATTCTGCAAGTTGAAACATCCCTTCTTTCTCATTCCCACAGTGTACACAACTACACCCCCAAGGTTGGCGAGATTGATACAAGGAGAGCCATTCGTCAGGCCTTTGATGTTTGGCAGAGAGTGACACCACTTACCTTTGAAGAAGTCCCTTACCATGAAATTAAAAATGACAGAAAGGAGGCAGATATTATGATATTTTTTGCTTCTGGTTTCCATGGAGACAGTTCTCCGTTTGATGGAGAAGGTGGATTCCTGGCTCACGCTTACTTTCCTGGACCGGGAATTGGAGGAGACACTCACTTTGACTCAGATGAGCCATGGACCCTGGGAAATTCTAATCATGATGGTAAGAGTGCAGGTCGTCTTTCCCAACAAGGATAAGTTGGATGCAGACACACTGACAGGCTTTCAACCAGAAAGTATTTGCTTGGTGGAGCTTTCACCTCCCATACAGTGATTCAGATGCTTTCTAAACATGTGTTCTATCTTAAATGGGAAAAGAATGTTATTAGTTTGTTTGTGGCTGTGCACGGTGTGAATTTTAGGAGTGAACAGAAGAATGTGTCTGCTGGCTTCTTACATCTCTCAAGATTTGGGCCTTAATTGCTACAAAAAACATGACTCTCGGAGGGAAAAGATGAACAAAAGAGTGTTGAAATTGTATCAAATGGAATACTTATCAAGGGCAATTAGAGTCAGTTGTAATGGTGAATAGAAAGTTGAGATGAAGACATTTGAATGTTGTTTTGATCCATATTTGTTTTCTCACACTCTGGAATTCCTTTCAGAGGTTGGGGCTGGCTGATTAGTTAAGGGAGACTGATGATTGGGGCAACTGTTTTTATTTTATTAAGCATGGAGAGTTTCTGCATCTTCCTAGCTTTATCTCACTGTCTAAAGGCAATGAGCCCTTTCTGTTCTGTTTTCAAACCTTTAATTGAGGATAGTGACACCTTGTAAAAAGTTTAGGCTGATAATCAGAATTTGACAGTGGCCTCACAAAATATCTCTCCAGTTTCCACAGCCATAATAGTTTGGGAAGTATGACGTGTCTTTAAGTCTTTAGAGATTCAAAAATGTTTTGATGTTTTGATAAGGATTAAAAGTTTACTTGGACTGTATATATATATATGAAGTATATATGTCTTGATTTTTAAACTGTATAAAACCAGCAGTGTTGTTGTGCCCATGATGCCTAAGGACATATGCAGAGGTGATGTCTTTCATTAGACCAAACACTGTCGTTTGAAAAGAAGAAAAGCTTTTGGGCACACAAGGCACCTTCAGGCCTGGCCTGAAGGTGACAGCTTGCTTTCAGTCTGAATTGCAAATGGGGAAAATCCCTCAGAGTTGTGACTCGGTATCAGATCATCTTTGACAGGAAATGGAGCTGTCAGGTTCAGCGAGGGAGTGCTAATTTGTAGGAAAGCAGAAATGATACGGTACTTGTCTTTGTAGGGAAAAAGAAGTAATGTTTCCTGGCATGTGTAAATGACTAGAGGAGGTGTAGGCTGAGAAAGAGAGAGCTAGGGTGTGGAGAGGGGGAGAGTGTGGAGGCTATGGGAGGTTATAGTGTGACAGAGAAGCAGTGTTTTGCTGTCTTGAAATGGTAGAAATTTTTATTCCTAAGTTTGTGGCTGGAGGGCTCCCTCCGGGATCAGGAGTGACAGACAGTCAGAGACTGAGTGGTTACCTTGTGAGAGCTGCAGCAGGGAGGTGTGTTTGTGTGTGTCAGTGCTCTGTGCCACTTCAGTCTGGTCTCAGGAGTTATTTGAGCTCAACTGTGGGAGTGTGGGAGGCCCAGGTATTGGATATGACTTCCCAGGAAAGCCCACGTATGAGACCTGGGAGTGCTGGTGCCTGGGGTAAAGGTCCTTACAGGAAGGCAGAAGGGAAGGTTTTGACAAGTTGTACTTGGTTTTTTCTATTCTCATTTTCTGCACAAAAGGCTTCCTTCTGAGATAAGCTTAGCAAGGTTGGGAGCCAGCTTAAAGACTGGCAGGGATGGCTCTGCAGAAAATTTTCCATCCTTTGGTAGGATGTTCTACCATAGGTGATCACTTTTTTGAGGATTTTTTTGGATGCAGTTTTTAGGATGGTGTTTGAGAGCGATGCATGCAATGAGTAGAGGGTCTCTCTTTTTACAACAGCTATTCTTTATGCTATTCTTACCCATGTGGCTCTTTCAAAAACATGATGTATCTTTCTGGCGTGCTGAGTGACTGTCATGAGTGGTGTCCTCAAAGCGCATGAATTGATATTTGAGGGGCTGGTGTGCACTTTGTATAAGAATTAATAGAAAAATGGAGATTTCCTTTTCAGAGGATGTCACCTGTGTGTTTGCTTTTAGATAACCGTGCTGCATAGACTGGGCTGCACAGGCTCTTTTAAAAAGTGACCAGTGAGGATGTTGAGAATGGTGGGGTTGTATTTGTCCCTTCCATCTGGGGGAAAATGTTGATGGTAGAAGGGGAATTGGACGTTTTGACGGTGACAGGGGTAAGGCTGTAGTCAGAGCATTATAGATGTGTTGTGTGAGGAATTTGGTTTTGCCTGCATCCTTATCTTTAGTGTGCAGTTGTGAAGATGTCCTGCTTCCTCATAGGATGATCCAGACCTCTTTAGGGAGGGGTTTCCTTCTGTTTCACTATTCCTTGTCACTGGAGCACTCACTAGCTTCAGGTTCTCACCCCTGATGCGTTCTATTTGAAATGCTTTTAGCAGGGCTTGTAGAGTTTCTTCCTGGTCAGAAGTTTCCTGCTCAGTTCACTGCCTATTTTCATTATTTCAAATAAGGTATTAGTGGGGACAATATCATCCATTTAATAGGAAGTATTTCTTCAAACATGATCTTGCTTGTCCTTAAGATATGTATTTTGTGGCAATGGGGTTGATCAGTCTGGAACTGAACAAGCCTCAGTGAAAGAATAAAAAAGCTCTACCAGTAAGTCATTAGCAAAGCTCTCATTTATTCACATGCAAAAGAGGAACTGGTTTGGCCATTCAGTATCTGTTCAATGATTATAAGAATCTTGAAGTAAGATTGAAGTAACAATGGTATCTTTACATGAACCCACAAAATATCACAGTGTAAAATGTTCCGTTCCTGACAAGAATGTGTATTAGTTGAAGTGAAAATTTGGGCAATCTGCCTTGGAGCTCTCTTAGCCTCGCAAGTGTGAAGGTAAATCTCCTGTCAACAGAGCAGAATGCTGAAACTGGTGCCTTAGAATATTTGGCTGAACTCTTACCCATATAGTTTTATTACAATTATTACAGTCTGATCTGAAGCTTTGCTTTCGTGGGTCTGCATTTGTTACACCGTATTGTGGCACCTGCAGAGGTCCAGTCTGTCTGTGTTTGGAAACAGCTGTCACCCCACAGAAGAGCTGCTCTGCAGTCTTCACTAGCAGTACAAATTATATGGATAAAAGTGAAACGTTTCACATGAAATTTTATCCAGTCAGGAAAAATAAGAATGATTTGAGCAAATCTTTCTATGCAAACAGCCATCTCCAATTTGTGCATGGAGAATGTGGTGTATCCTGTTGATGAAAGCTTCTGCCTTGTGGTAATCCACTGGAGTTATTGGCAACTTTATCATCCCGGCTAGGGGATAGTTAGTTGGGATTTATATACTCATTATCATTTTGCATTGTCATTATTATACTGATTTTGCCCTTGTGGACAGCATGGCCACTACCATGTCCCTTAAAATTATCGGTGTAATCATAATAGCTGTGATGCTGGTGGTTGTCCTCTTGAGCCCTTGGAAATAGGGGCACATGCACCAATCCTTCTATTTTCTTCTGCTGTGAAGAATGATCCCTGCATAGGCTTTCAAGGTGAATGCAAAGTTTCCTTCCCCCTGGATATTAGTTACAGTTCCACTCAGGCATTCAGTTTCTTTAGCCAAGTAAGACTGTACTTTCAATCTATGATTGCTGATTTATCTTCATAATTGTACTGCCTTGTCTGGCATTCTCATAAGCAAGCTGTGGAAGATTAATTTAGATAATCTTATGATGAGGATGGGCAAAAGGTAGGAAGTTGAACTCCTGGAGCAGTTCTTATTAACTGGGATCATGGGATACAGAATGAATTTGTTTTCCTTTGATAATGTCGATGGGAGCAGCTGGGAGCATGAAGCAGAACATTGGAATTTAGAGGAACCAAGGCAAATCAGAGAAGTGATGTGGCAAACAAGATGCAACTGAAAAAGAGGGGGAGTGTGTTTTTTACATTTAGTGATAAATCATCTACACAACCACACATGAGGAGCAGCTGGCATGGTCACGGTGTTGGATCTTGTGTTTTTCCTGGAAGGTGCTCTTCAACAGGAATGAAAGCAGCTCTTGGCCTTTAGCTGGTCCCAAACTTGTTAGGCTTTGATGCCTGGCACATGGAGGCAGGTGAAGCCGTGTTTGGAGTCCCTGTCTTTTAGCAGGACCTGGGGTGTAGCTGCTCCCTGGCCACGGGGCCCCTCTTGGCGGCTCAGATGCATCATTTGGTCACCTGCACGTGTCAGCACAGTCTCAGTGTCCCAACTGCTGGTTTTATCAGAAAGGACACCAGACTTTCCTCTACTTTCTTGAAGTTTTGGGCATTTTTTACTTGAAATGTGCTGTAGAAACAGCCAAGCAGGCTTTGAACTGCCCATCACAAGACTCATGATGCTGACACGTTGCTCAGGCAGCAAAAGCCTGAAAGCGGGTGAACAGACTTGACAGTGCTGGCATCTCTCCCTTGGCACCTAACTTGGCTCAAGCATAGAGGTGGTGCATGAAATCCATTATTGACTGGTCAAATCAAGTATTTCCTGGCCTTTATATGGAAATAATAATTATAGATGTACGTAAACTCCAAAAACAAGTTGGAAAGGAATCCTGAGTGACTGAAAGTTAGTTCTGTCAGTTTAAATATCCACATGACACATAACAGCTCTTACACACCTCTGACAACTCAAACATTTGTTTAATCCAGGTTAATTACAGAAAGTAAATTTTTATCTCCAGTTTAACATTACAAATATTATTAATAATAATCCCAGGCAAATCTTCCTCCTTGTGGTTTAAAAGCAAAAATAAATTGCTGCTATGCATGTCGCTAACACCGTACCACTAAATCTGTAGTGTCTGCCAACCCCCTGCAGTTAGATGAGAGAATCTTTTTAATACTAAAGTGAGGTAAGACCTGGGGTATCCATGCTCTGCCAGGGATCACCAGATTTTATTTCTTTCACTATGCCCAGAGTTGGCCTCTAAGACCCTCCCTATCATCTGTTGTCATGTAGCACTGTAGGTGGGAGTGTGCCCAGGGCAGCCACTTCAGCTCCTTCAAGAAACACCCGCAGCTTATGAGTTATTTCTGTACCAACTCCGGTGTGGCTCAACTTCACATCGTGTGATCATTGTGCAGATCACAGGGTTCATCCTTCACTGCCTCTCTTCCACACCTGTACCAAGTTCTCTCTGTAAATGTAGGATGACCACTGTGGCAGCTTTTTAGATGTCAGCAAGAAATGCTGAGCTTTGCTAACAGCAAGTATACAAATTTTATAATTGTTACAACTGAGTGTGTCCCCCACAGATCCCAGTGGGTTCCTGCAGAGGCTTCTTTGGAAAGCTTCCTGTTCAGGGCTTCTGAAAAAAAGCCAACCAAAAATAGTGCCAGAGTTTGCAAGACACTGCCAGAACCGGTACGGGAGATGAGTTCTCACGGGTCACCTTCAGTGCTAATTCAGTGCAGGAGCTTCTGCAAAAACTCTGGAGGAAAAGGGCCTGAACTGCCTTTGGGAAGGTTCTGTCAGCCACAGAGGAGAGGAATTGGACAGGTTTTTCCCTGTGATTCTACCACAAGAACTAGAATTGTTTCAGTGGACATCTACCTGCACAGCAGAGCAAGCACTCCTGGAGTCACCATCTGGACATGGCATATGTTCAGGAACCTGAGCAGCTTTTTCAGGACAGCCAAATGCTGTCTAGGCTGACGAATGTGAATATTCAGCAAGGATCTCAAGGAGAAAATTTTGATTGGGGTAGCTAATTTTGGAGCTTACTGACAGCCAGTGATCATGACAGGCCTGCTTGGGGGAATGCAGAGCTTTGAACCGACGTTTAATCTGCTCATCAGTGTGTTCAAAGCAGTGTCTTCACTGGAGATCTGCTGTTTTCTGTCCTGGTAGTGTTAACATCACAAACCTTCTTGATTCTTTGGACGTTTGTATCCCTGTAAGCAAGATGAAACCAGGGGAATTGGGCTTGGTCAGCCTAGTGAGGAGGAGGAGGAGGATGGGGAGGAAGCATCTAGTAGCAGTCTTCCACCTGAGGAGATATTAGAGAGACGACAGAGGCACATGAGGTGGAGGAACAGAAAAAGGAACAAAAGGCAAGGGGCACAAGCTGCAACAAGAAAAACCCCACCTGGGTGTAAGGTAAAAACTTCTTCACCAACAGAGTGGTAGAACTCAGAGGCTGCACCTGGAGAGGTTGTGGGGACTGCATCCTTTGAGACTTTTGGAAAGTGGCTGGATGATGTCCTGAGCAACCTGATGTAGTTTTGAGATCAGCCCTGCTTGAAGCAGAAAGTTAAACTTGGTGTCTTCTAGCCATGCCTTTCAATCTACAGTTTTCCATAATTCTTTAGCACTGCCATAGACAGAATTGGAGTTCCTAGAACTTAAAAGCAAATTGCAGTTATTTCTCGTGGCAACTCTGAGCCATAACAAGGTATTCAGCTCATAAAATTCTCTATCACCAGGTTCCCTTCTAAAAACAGGACTGTTTAATATTGAAATCTTTCATGAGGGAGGACTGGTGATGCTCACAGGTGCATGAAAAGGTAGCTGGCAATATTTTTTGCCAGATGTTTGATCCTTTTGAAGAAGCACCTCTGACCGTTCCTTTTTTTTTTTTTTTTAATGCCTGAATGTACAAAGTTTCTGGAGCATTGACTAGACTAATCCTATAAACATAGAATGTATGTTAGAATATCCAACAGATTCCCTGGTATTTAGGGGGATGTATCAGTAGGTTCGTCTTTTTCTTTTTACCTAGTCATATAGTTCTTTATTATCAAAGACTTCCAGGTGTTTCCAGTCACTTTGGAAACGTTGCTGGCTAAATGTTCTTTATCCTATTTGTTTTGTTTGATTACAGTTGTGATATTTTATGTGGAGGGAGGGAACTAATAGGAATGCAGAGTATTCAGCTGTTGCTTTCTTTTTTTCTTTGAGATTTGTATTGGCATCCACTTTCCTAGATTGACTCTCTACTCTCTGCTTGCTCCCCGCTTACCTGCCTTGTGCAAGTGCAGTGCCTGCTTGGAAAAGAAAATGCACCTTAACCCCTGTACCTTCACCCAGCAAATTGCCAGAACTTGGTAGTCTTTTCTCCTCAATTAATTCCTGTTTCCTCTGCATCTTGCCTTGCTTTGTCTCATTTCTTTCTTATGTTACCACTTTTTCTCATGTTCATTTTCTATGGAAGTACTGAAGCCGGCAATCTACAGAGTGTGAATACAATGAGTAACTCACAACAGAGAACACGCCTAATTTTTGTGCTGTTTGGCTTCTAAGTAGATTTTTAATTTTCTTTCTCTGATTTCTCAGGTACAGAACATCTCCACACCTAAAGAGTTTTGTTCTAACAAATGGCGTTTTGAATCCATCATTATTTTTCAGGCTTTTGACACTGTTGTTGAAAATGAGCATCAGCGTTTTCCAGAGCGAAAACCAGAGCTGCTTTGAAGTTACTCACGTGTCCTTTAACGCAGAAGACCTGGAAGACTTTGATATACACATTGGAAGTCAAGTGGGGCATAAATTGTATTAAAATTTCAATTTATTCTCTTGGGCCTTTTGATGATACATCACTAGGTCGTGCTGTTGCTCAGTGCTTTGTTCATTGAAGACCAGTTCAGTGTTTAGTCTCCAGGACATACCTACTTAACACTGGTTTCATCCTGTAGCTGCTTAGAGAGAGACTCATTCCCGTAAGCCAGAGCTCTCTCACATCCTATGCTAATGTTGGACAAATTTGAGCAAGGATATAGACACACGATTTCAAGACAGCCAGCCACAGTAAAAAGAAATCAAATCAGGCAGCTTAAATCAGCAGCAGTTTGAGATTACACCCCTGTCCTGTCAACCTAAAGGAGAAGAGAGGAAGCCCATCAGCACACGGGGAAGATTTCAGTCTTCAGGTTCTCTTCTCCGCCCCTGGACAGCCTCTCTGTAAGTAGTGCTTTCATTTGGTGTGTTTGCTGTCATTCTACAAACACAGCAGTGTACTTCACAGTGCAGGCTGGATTTTAAAGCTTGGCAGTGCTAGTTATTGATTACAGCTGAAATTCATTAATAGGGGTCATCTCCAAATTCCATTTTCAAAACACTGTACTTCTAAGTACACCTGATGGTACTTGTCAATATACCTGATGTTCCTGATGTTCTCTAAAGAAAAATGTTATCCCATTGCTTTTGTCAGTAGTCATTCAATACACAGGGTATGAATATAGTTATGTAGGTATTTGGAATCCTATTGATTTCTGTATAGTCAAAGTAAAGTACTTTACTTCTTTCCACAGAGAAGGAAGTACTCTGGGGTTCGCAGGAAAGAGCCAGTAAGGACCAAAATGATGTGTCATTCCCTTAAAAAGGAAGAAAAAAAAAAACAACTGTGAAAAAAACCAGGTCGCGAGAATCAAGGTGAGCCAAAAAGTCTCTTTTTGTCACTTTCCTTTTGTAAAGCCGAAACTGATGATGTGAAATGAGCCAAAACGGAGCAGTGTCTTTAATAAACTTGCTGCATTCCGCTTGCTGAAGGGGGGAGGAGAAAAACAACAGGCCATCAGGAAGAAAAAAAAAAAGAAAAATAGAGGAATTCTCGAAGAGTTTGCAGGTCATCACAGGCAGAGGTGGATTGTAGCATCAGCAGGGAAATGACACCCAATACTCTGGATTTTGACATCACACACAAGCAGCAAACTTGGGATTTGTTTAAATTACTTTTTTCTTTTCGCTCCTGTTTCTGAAGAAGAGCTCAAGGTTTGAAAACAGTTTGACTGCTATTGCTTTCTGTACCCAAATCCACCAAGAATATGACTCTGCCATTCCAGCTCTCTTGTGTCTCAGTCCTACTCATTCTTTACAGCCCTGTCAGGAACTTCTGTGTCAGGGGAGCACAAAGACAGAAAGTCTCCTGTTTTAGAGAACACCCTCTCTGTGGCACAGAGCTACTCTGACAGCTTCCAGAACAATACTTGCTCTGTTGCCAGCATCAGGAATTAAATATAATTTCAACCTGATGGGCAGAAAAGGATTCCAAATAGCACAGACTGCTTTGTCCATACTGCTTATGGCAGGACCTGGGGTTTTTTAGTTACCGTCCGGTGTTTCCACAGCTGGGTCAGGATTGAATTCTGTCTGTAGACCCTGCTGTATTTAAATACTTTTAAAATATAAATAATAGCTCCTTTTCAAGACTGATGGAATGAAAGTCATATCTACATTTTTCGTGTTTCTGTGATTTTTTTTTCTTTGCTGCTTTACCATCTATTGTACTAAATTCTATGCTGGTATAGGCAAATAGGAATTTTCATTTAGGGATTAGTAATTCTTTGATATTTAATTGTTTATGGAATTACAACCTACATTTGTGAAAGGTGGGATTAATTTTCCAGCAGAACACTCTTCCTCCACTGCCTGTCAGGCTGCTGAGCTAGATGAAGTGGCCCAACTGCCCCTCTCGCTGGCTGCCCACTCTGTCACTTTTGGTCTCACCATTGCAGACCATTAGTTTGTATTTTTCCTCTGAATTTCTGCAGGAGGTTGTCCTCATAGTGCCCTCTGTGCATGTCAGATAAAGCACAGCTTGCACCATTAATGAGGTGTATAGCACAGCTACCAGCCCTGATTTGCATGCTACCTTTTGGGCAATAAAGGCAAATTACCTTTCACGTTGGTAACATAATGTGGTTCCTTGTCCTTCTGCAGTCACTTGGTCTCGTGGGGATCAGTTTAACGTGGCTGTGGTACAGTTGCTGTTAAAACTGCAGATCACTCCTCCTTTGTCCAGTGAAGCTGTTGAGACACTCTTCAGAGTTTTCATTAATTCCTTAAGAAGCAACACGTTCATTGCTACATGCAACAATGATTGCTTATGAACCTGTATTTCTTTTTAACATGTATTTTCTTCCTTTTTAGATAGAAAAGCTGTTTTCTACAGAATTCCACAGAGCAGTATCACCCCTTCTTCAGGGTCTTCAGAAGACTGAAAAGCTTTCCTTGAGCAGAGCATGTTGTGGAGGTGAATGGAGGAGCACAGACAAATCACATGTTCTTCTGTTGGACAGGTCAGACCTACCAGGTCTGAAGATGCAAGAGCCAAGGCATAGCTTAGAGTAGCCCTAAAGCTTCTTTAAGTTGTGCTTGGGAAACAGTTGTCTCTATGTTGCTGTTGAGGTGGAAGGACTCATTTCAGTGTATTTAAAGCATGTTTAGTTCACACCATCTCTTCTGTAATTACTCCAGGCATGCTATTGTGACACACAATCAATCATCTGACTTCTTCAGTATCATTCTTATTTTAATAAAATTTCAAAATATAACCTTCATATGTCTTCTTAATTGTGTCTGAGTACACTGCAATATGTAGATATGTTGGCAGAGTGATACAGTTAATAAAGTATAGAACTAATATGACAAAGAGCAGAGATTCAGTCTCTTTCCTCCTGTTAATCAGATATTCAATATTATTTGTACTTCTGTTATCTTAGAAGGTGTGTCCTGGATTTACAGTCCCCAGTGCTGTGTGCTCTCCAGAGCCTACCTGCATGCACAGCTGTGCTCAGGGGTGAACACTGATGGCACTAACTGATAGCACTGCCACGATGGAGTCCCTGTGTGAACTGACAGGCATTTCAGCAAGTGGTTTCGCTGACCTACAGCAATTATTCAGTGAGTTACTTAGCCAAATAAAGTGTTTTGATACTGATTTTCATAGTTAAAAGGAATGAAACTGTACAAGAAGGCATGTGCTGGCAACTTCACAAAGAAAAGCTGTCTCAAGATGTCTTGTTACCTATTGAATGGTTTTCCAGAGGAAGATTAAAATCAAAGAATCAAGAGGGATGGAGTTTGAGAGTTGAAGGAAGTTCATACATAAATCAGTTTATCTATGACTCCAGTGTTCTCTGTGTTGTTGCAATAGAACCATGTGTTTCTTAACTCTGCAGGGAAAGGTAGAATATTACAAACAATTTGAGAGTCCTTTCACCAAAGAGCTGGGTTTGATGTGGGATTATGTTGCAATTTATCTAAAGTAAATTAGCTCAGCTGGGAGCACACCAGCTAATGAGGTTTATACTAAACACAGATTGCTTTTAATTAAGAAAATTCAACTTAAAGCTATGTTTCAAGTTGTATCGAGTCATTGCACTGGATGTAAGGTAAGCAGTGTATTCACCTGGTGTGGCATCATGATAATGGAGGATGCTTTTATAGTGCTATAAGTGTGTCCTCAGTTGTCATTTTCTGTGGTGATAACATTGTTCTGGTAAGGAAAACACATCAGCAACTTCAAAGCTAAATTAACTGTGCTTCTTTATGTTTAGCATAGCAGGTCAAACTATTTTACTCAGTGAGCCAACTTACTCCCCCCAGTTTTACAGGGTCATCCTCTCTCTGGTGCTTATTGGTGGACTTTTGGCTGCCTCCTGAGAATTGGGAAGGAGGAAGCTCAGGCAGGTATCTGACCTCAAATTTTGCAAATGAGCAAAAATTGTTGTATTTCTCTTGGGACTGTTTCCTGCAAATAAAGAGCAAGACTAGTCAGTTCCTTCTTCACCCTACTGTCTTACCCAGGTGGCTGGGATACTCTGAGTGCAAGTTTTTCTTGTTACTTGGTCTTGGGGGAGTGGGTTGAACAGGAAATTAAGGACCTCTATCCCATTGCCTGACCATGTTTCCATAGCAAAGCACCATGCTAGGCTGTTAGTTCTCCATCTGAATCTTGCTCCAAGAAGATGGACACTATGGGGAATGCTGTTTGGACAAGAAATATGGACCACCATGGTGGCTGAGGTACCTCTTCAGGAATGAGCCTTCATCTTCCTGGGCTTGCTGATCATCACAGAACTCTTACTGGTTGTCTCACTGGTGATCAAGGAACGAACAAGGATGATCTGCTGCACCTGCTACCTGAAGAAATGTGGGTATTGTGAAGATGAGTTGCATCCTTAGCTGCAGTAACCGGGAGATGGAGAAGTTCAGGATATGTGTCAGAGGGGTTGCATGAGGTCAGTACTGTCTAATACCTTGATGAAATGACATCAGCGATGCAGCAGAGTGCACATTCAGCAAGTTTGAAGATGACAGGAAGTTTGGAGGAGTGGTTGATAAAACTGCCTGGTGATACTGTTGTTCAGAGACCTCAAGAGGCTGGAGGAACAGGCTGCCAGGAACCTGAGGAAGGTGAGCAAGGGGAAATGCACAGCCCTGCCCCTGGGCTTTGTTGGTGGCCCAGAGACTGGGAAGCAGCTTTGTAGAGAAGGACCTGGGGCTCCTGGTTGACAGCAAGTTGAACATGAGTCAGCAGCACAGAAGGCCAACAGCATCCAGGGCTGCCTCTGGAAGAATGTTGCCAGCAGGTCAATGCCGGCAAGGAGATGATCCTTCCTTTCTGCTTGGCACATCTGGAGTGCCCTGTGCGCAGCTTCCCAGTACAAGAAACTTGACCTTCAAAACCTGACAAGACAACCTGCTTTACTTCACCTTGCTTGAGCTGGGCATTGGACTAGACAATCTCCAGAGGTGCCTTCCAGCCTCAACCATCCTGTGAGTTTGTGGGATTTGTTTTCCACCTGTAAAGTGGGCTAGCATTTATTTTGAGCGGAAACAAGAGATCGAAAGCTATTTTAAACTCATTTAACTTAAGATAGTGCCTGATCTTATGCTTCTGGTAAAGGTTTAGCACATAGAGGCAAGTCACTTCCATAAATTTATATGTAGATTTACATAGAGAAAAGTTCTAGACCTGCTGACAGCACAAATACTGCAGATACTTTAGCGAGGATGAAAATGCCACCAAGGGAAGGTGAGGGAAGATGTCCCTGAGCACGGGTACAGCCCGTGAGCCCATGGTGAGTGATGAGCAGAGTCTCATGAGGTCAGCTCTGAACTGAGTGACCGTTACCGTGGACTTCCACATGTGAGTAGTTGTGGTAGCAGTGAAAATGATGTTTTCATGAGCATTTAGGTGATACAGGAGACTAAGTCCATTCAATTTTGCAAGAGGACATTGAATCTCTGAATCCCATTTGGAATCTGGGTGCATCTTCTAAGCTTGAGTGTTTTTGAAAATCACTGAAGAGTGATCAGTCCTCTGAACTTTACCATAAAACTGCCTCATGCATTTTATACTATGCTACTGGACATTGTCTTGACTTGTTCTGCACACACCACATTTTTCAGCAACAGATGAGAAAAAATTACTAAGTAGGTCTCCATTTGGATTTCCCAAATACAGAAATTCTAAAATTTTACATAAATATGTGGCTAAATTTTAAGCTGTATATGTTTTTGGACGTTTGCATTTGAAAATTTATTTGAAATGCATTTGTATATTTTAAGATGTCTTGCATATTCAGATGCTTTCACCCTCCAACTCAAATGTTTAGAGCATTTAACCGTTTTGGTGTGGTATGTGTGGCTGGGGAAGCACTGTTTGGTACTGACTTTAGGTATCTTCAGATGCTGGCAAAGCTCCCTGCTGTGGACACTCGCAGACCCCTGAAACTGCTTTGTCATGTTTTTATCGGTAACAGTGAAGCAGTAACTATTTAAAAAGTGGAGATGGTTCTATGTGAGTCACTGTTGCAGCTCCTGTCTCAGGGAGAGAGAGCTCAGCTGTGTGCACAGAACTGAGCTTTGGTACCTCCGAGGCAGGGGCAGTTGGAGGTGTGGGGAAGCTCTTTGGAGAGGCTGCAGAGCAGCCACTGAACTGCCACTGACAACTGATTGCAAGTGTCTGATTGCAAGTGCTCTTGGTTTCTGCCTTGCCAAAAAAAACAAAACCAGAGGAGTCCAAATTCAGGCAGAATTGAGGGCTCAGACATTTTACTGCCGCGAGGAGACCCTTACGTCAGTCTTTGTTGGCTGTGTCTTCATCCCTACACAGCATTGCCTGGGTCACTTTCCAGTGCCCTTATGGAGTAGGACATCCAGGGACCACACTAGATCAAAGAGATGAGGGTCCCAGACCCGTGGGACTGAAGAGGAATGTGTGCCTGTAGAGTCGAAGGTACCCCTGCTTCACACTCCTCCCAGCTTCTGCACCAGACAGGGCTCCTCAGCCTTTCCTCTTCCTGTCAGGAAGAGTCCTGACCCTTCTTTCCTCCTTCTTCCTTTGTCTTCCACCACAGGGATCCAACCCAACCTTTTCCCTGTGTGGGAATGTGCTCAGCTCCTGCACACATGGCAGTGCCAGGGGTCCAGCAGAGTAAAAGCACATTGAGGAGCCTGTGCTGGAGGAGATGGGGCTGCCCACATGGGACAATGGGTGTTATCCTGGTCTTCTCTGTCCTTCCTCCTGCCTTGCCAGGTGCCTTCAGACCTCCCCTACGATTTGTTGGTCCAGGGCAGATCAGAGCGTGGCACCAGAGGACCCAGAAGGGGCACAAAGCACCCACCCCACCACTGATTAGTAGACTGTCCGTGCTCTCATCTCTCCTGGCAGCACTCAGATAAGGAGCCAATGGTATCAGTGACCATTATGTTGGCCATTTTCTGTAAATTCTCTACAAAGGACTCTACAGTCAGTGTCCTTTCACTCCAGGCACTGCCTGTTTTACCTGCTCTGGGGCTGGCAGCCTCTGGCCCATTCCGTGACAATGGCTAAAGGCTGTGCAGACTTTTGGGACTAAAACCGTCTCCAGGAGCTGACCCCGGCACTGTGACCTGCTGTGCAGCAGGAGAGCAAAGCATTTGCTTCTGGCTTTATGGGCAAGAGGGGCTTGGGATGGCCTCAGGCCGTGGCTGTGTGCTAACCTGGCTGTGCCTTCCTCCCACAGGGAATGATCTCTTCCTGGTTGCAGTCCACGAGCTGGGGCATGCGCTGGGTCTGGAACACTCCAATGATCCCAGTGCTATCATGGCTCCTTTCTACCAGTACATGGAAACACACAACTTCAAACTGCCCCAGGATGACCTCCAAGGAATTCAGAAAATCTATGGTGAGCAACCCTATCTACTTCTTTACTTACACCAAGTTTGAGCCTAGGGACTATTTTGCAATTAGCTCCCAGATGCCTGCAGATGGTGGGCTGCATTTCCTGCCAGAGCTGAGTGGGGAACTGTTTAAAGCCCTTGATCCAAGACTAAGTACCAGATGACCGCACAAATCAGGATAACTGAACCTCTGTGATCCCACTCCTGCTTCATCCCTCACTGTGTCCCCAAATCAAGGAGCACTGCAAAGAGAAAAACAGACTTTGCTGTACCCAAGGTTTGTCCATTAGGAACAACCAGTGCAAATAAAGGGAAAGAATGCAAAGAGCCTGGAACATCAAGGAAAGGTAAAAAGTATTTATGCACTCGGGTTTTTTTCTCATTTTATATAAGGTAGGGAAAGAAAGTTTGGATCTGCTTAGGAAACACTTTGCTTCTTTTAATCTCCAGCTGAACATGTTGTACAGCGTGTGTCACAAAGATATTTGGCTCAAGGAAAATAGGGAAAAGGAGCAGAGAGATTATGGGAGAAAACCAAGGAGCTGCAGATGATGTGGTGCCATGTGATGGGATCATGGATACCAGGGTGTGAGGACAGGAACTTGCAGACTTATTGGCTGAAGGAGACTGAGACCAAAGAGAAATCCAGGTTTTAGGAGCTCAAAGGGATGCTGAAACTAATGGCCATAGTCTGTGGCAGCCTGCGGAAAACAGGTTTTGTCAAACATCCCTGATTTTGTTCTTTGTGAAAAGTACAAGTTTGACAGAGAGGTCACTTAATAAGTGCAGCACAGAGCAGTTGTGCTTCGTAACTGTGCAGCTGGAGTCAAATATTAGCTCCCAGAAGCAGTAGAGCAGATATGGTATAAATTAAAGGTGAAAAAAATACTTGTAAGGTGGTTGTCAGTGGGAAAGCTGGTGTTTCTCCCGCTTGCTGAAGGGATTGGTGGCAGGCCTGATGCTAGTCAATGTTTGCATCAGTGACCTGCCAGTGAATTTGAAATTGCTGCTAACAGATTTTGTGCCAAGACCTGTGAGACTCTAAAGCAGTGCAGCAAGACTTTAGAGGTCTAAACTGTATCTCAGCTGTTTTGAGTCAGATTTGGTGTTTGTTTTCTGTGACTGGATTGAGATTCATTTGTTTAAGTGCAGATGCCTGGAAAAGTCTCTTTCTGGGCTAATTTCTCTGACGTGTGAGGGCAGTGGGAAAAACCGGGCATTTTTAGAGTGCAGTCCAGCCTCAGTGTGAGGCAGATATCCAAGTAAGGTCCAACATGTAAAATAAAATGGCTTAAAGTACACCCAGGGGAACTGTCTTGTCTCATTGGTACATCTTACTGATCATTACCAGGTTGAAGTTGCATGTTAATTGTCCTATGGTATCGTTGAATTATGAATATTTTAACATAGTACATGTTCTGGGGCTCAGGATAGTGGAGACTCCGGAGAGTTTGGAAATAAAGTGCTGGGGTAGTCAGTGTTAAACTTTCATTAAGTACCAGACCTAAGTGTTAATTTTTGAAAGCTGCCAAAATGTCATTGTGCTGTTTCTGTTTTGAAATGTTGATTTAGTTCCTGTGAACTTTGATTAATCGGAAAGAAAAAAACCCATAATTTATTGCAGACAGTAGAAGTACAGTCAAGAAAAAATGACTGGTTTCTCTGTTTTCAGACATGTTTTTGGAAGGGGAGCAGATAAGGAGCTGACAGCCTTCCTGCTTCACTTTTGGGGTTCAAGCCAAGATCAGCAGGGGCTGATCAGCCCTCCCCGGAATGGGGCTCTGAGGCCTTTGAGCTGGAGTGGGCTGGGGATGGTGTTAGGGATTGCAGAGATAACTCCTCCTGTGGGGAGAGGAAGGAGCAGCTTCTGCAGCAGGAGCTTTGCTTCCCCAAGTAGAGATTTCAGCCCTTAGTACAGAGTTACAGTCCAAAAAAAAAAGTTGAATTTAAAATTAGGTTTTACACTTACGGTTCACAAAGAAAATATGGAAAATGAAGGTGAAGGTTTCTCCCTGGAGCTAATGGTGAAAGAACAGAACCCTTCATCTTATCTTAAAACTGAGAAGGGTCTGCTGAAATATCCTTCTTGTAGCTTTAGCAGGAACATTCATCTAATGCATTTTATTTCCATAGTGCCACTCTGCTTTGTTGTGCCTTGGGAATGCCAAAAGCCCATCTACCAGAGAACCTCTCCAAAACCCAACATCTCCTGCTTTCTTGCTGCTTTTACATTCTCTACAGTGCAGCAGCATGTGCTCAATGTAACTAAACCTGTCTGCAAAGTCAGACACAGAGCCACTGTCTTGCCTGTAGCATCCTTTTAAAAAATAATTATAATTAAAACTTCCAATTTTTCATTCACCAAAGTTTCTAGAACAAAGAACAGAGGCTCTACTAAAGCTGAAGTCCATTTTGTCTCCTTCTTTTGAGAATGATGCATTTCAAATGTGTTTTATGTTGTATCTATGTTTATCCATTAGAAAAGTATGTCCTGATCTGTCATATAATGATTTGTTGAATTTTTAATTTATTTGCTGCTGAATTTAATTCAGAACTCACCCAAAGAGTCAGTAGGTGATGTGAACTCTTGTTTGTGCTTCATGCTGATTTCAATGTTTAAAATATTATTTCCATTTTGAGCTGCTGAGGACAAAGCCAGCAACTCCCTGTGTGACAGAGCTGTAACACAAGTCAGCAATATTCCCATCTCCTGAGAGCTGCTTCCTGTAGCATATTCCTTGACAAAACAAGGAGATACCAAGACTGTTCTTTATGTGTGTTTTTCAGAAGGATATCTCCCTCTGTGCTTATGTGCCCGTGTCACAAGTGACATGCCCAGGAAGGAATTAAACTGGAAATGATACCAGTTTGTAGGCCCCCTGGATATCCTGTTGAGTTGCCTCTTAACTTTGCTAGTGTTGGAGCCAGGGCTGCAGGGAGCTGTACTGCAGGTGGAGAGAGGAGAGATGCTCAGCTGTGGCTGTGTTACAGAGCCTGAACTGGTCACTCTGCAGCACTGGTCACCCTGTCCTGACAGGAAGGTACAGACAGGTGGGACTCCTCAGGGTTCTCCCAGGTAACAAGTGACAGGGCAAAAGGAAAGAGCCTCAAGTTGTGTCAGGGGAGCTTAAGCCTGGGTATTAGGGGAAATTTCTTCACTAAAAGGGTGGTCAGACATTAGAACAGGCTGCCCAGGGCAGTAGTGGAGCCACCATCCCTGGTGGTATTCAAAAAATGTGTGGATGTGGCATTTGGTGACGTGGTTTAGTGGTGGGCTTGGCTGTGCTGGGTTAAGGGTTGGACTTGATCATCTCAGAGGGCTTTTCCAACCTGACTGATCCTGTGATTCCATGATTCTTCACATCCTGCTCTCCGTACTGGTTTGCAGTGGGTGATGAAGCAGCCTCTCATTGGGAGTGAGTCTTGTGACACTGTGTCTGGGGAGCAGAGGGCTTGACATGATTGTGCAGGGAAAACTCATGTCCACAGGCTGGTTAACCAGGCCATTACCTTCAAGGGCCTTTCAAAGCCTAAGGTCACAAAGGGGAGGTCTCCTAATCACTCAAAAGTAGACCAGGTCATTAACCCAGGAGACAATCTCAGAGATCTGGGTCATCCCAAATCTCACCGAGGAAGTCTCAGCCTCAGACATCTTTTGTGCAGCTCAAGAGAAGAGCTCCCAGTCAGTGCCCATGCTGCACCCCTGAGGCCTGAGGTCCAGAGGGGTCATGAAACCACTCCAACCCCCAGCCAAGGAACCGGACAACACCAGCTCTGACATCAGGAACAGGGGATCGGCAGGGCAGTGTCCATGAGCAAACAGGACCTTCTGCTGGCCTCGCCCCTCCAGTGCAGCATGCATGGGTTCCATAACCTCTCTCCCCTTTTCCCAGTGGCAGCCATAGAGATTCTTGTAACCTACAGACTCTTGTGACCATCCCAGATCCTAGGAAACTACACCTATGTGTGAGATGGCTTGTGAGGGAACAGCAGAAAGACCTGGTGGAGAATTTCCAGGTGGTGACACTGCACTGTGATTGGGACCATCAGAGCAAGCTTTGCTGTCATGCAGGACCTGGAAATGTTCTCTGAAAATGTCCTCTTGGACATGAGGAGGAAATAGAGTAACATCCAAGACCTCATCTGCAGAAGCTGCAAGATTTGGGACTTGTGGATCCGTGCCCCGTGGTGCTGTGCTCATAGGAGGAGAGGGGAAGGAAAATGCTTGGTGCTCAGGAATCTGGAGGGATATGCCCTGGTGCCACGTCCCTGGCATGCTGCAGAGATACCAGACCCCCCTCTTTATGTTGCATCACTTCATTTGCACCTTTCCTCCTGTCCACAGACTCTGTTGGACCCAGCAGGAAACACCAGACTCCACCTCTGGTGCATCCACAGAGCCTCACCTGCCATATGCCATTCCTCTGAAACACAGGGAGTAACTGCCTGGTTCCTGGTGCTGTCCTTGGGCTCCCCCTGACACCTGGAGGACTCTGCCAAAGGGGAGGCTGAGAGAGAGCCCATCTCTCTTGGGAGGTTTCTCAGCTGATGGGAAAACACTGGTGTGTGTTATGGCTGGGCGGGAAATACTTTTCTCATCCTACAGGTTCTTCAGAGTGTAGAAAAATGTTCTTGTTTTGCCGTGGAGCAGACGTCAGGCTTCTGAAAGTTTTTTCAGAAGGAAACTGGAAAAGAGCCCCAACCTCTCATCATTTGCCTGCCTAAGCCAGGGAATTTTCGACCCAGTTTTCTGGCACCCAAAGCAGAGAACCCAAGTGCAAGGTGAATCACCTCGTTCCAGAGCCCAGGAGAGCATTCCCTTTGGCTCAGAGCGAAGATGTCTGCTGTGGACACTTGTCTCCCAGGTGAATGCTCTATCACTTGTGGGGCAGTTGTCATTCAGAGGAGAATTTCCATGTGAGAAGGGCTTGAGAAACCCTTCCTGCCACCCAGTGATGATCACAGGGGCCTTGACTGTCCACCCATTGTTCTCTGGGTGCTGGGGCTTGTTCTGCACTGTGGCAAGGACCCAGGCTAACTGGGACATCTTAATTCACTTCAGCCCTGAAGGCTGAGCCCAGAAGTGCAAAGTGCTCTGTGGGTGAGTTTATCAAGTGAGTGAGGGAAAGGAGTCCTTCCTGCACTTGGAGTTTTGTGGACAATCTCTGGCCCTTGAGGTGGCTTGTTGGCAGCTACATAATGTAGTGTGAACAGGGGCTTCTCTGCACTGCCCTGGAGCCTGCAGAGCAGCCAGGTAGGTTTGTCTTGCTCTCCTTAGCTCCCTTGGATGGTAGGCATTGATTTGAAGCTGAGGAGCCTTGCCTGTGTACCTGGACAGCTGGTTCAGTGCTGCAGAAACATGCAGGCAGCTCAGCTTTTTCAAACCAAAACCCTCCTGTGTGTTATTCAAACCATAACTGCAGTCTGGAGGATAGTTTTCTTCTCAGAGTGAATATGAAGAAGATAAGGACAGGCCTTTGTTTGGAAGTGGATGGTTCTCTCCCCTGAGCTGACCCAGAGCCTCCTCTGTGCTGGCAGGCTCGGGGAGCCACTGCCTGGGACAGGCTGAGCTAGGGAGGTGCTAAGCCTCCAGGAGGTGCTGTGCAGTTGAGGGAACACTCTGTCAATAGCCAGGAGGACAGTACAATTATATTTTGTCCTCAACTATCGACACAGTGGCTCCTAAATGCCTCCTCTCTCTGTGTTATCTTCACAGGTCACCTTGGTATTCAGATGGTCTGCGACAGAGGAAGCATGAAGGGAGGAGGCTAAGTGCCAGTGGTGGAAGTCACACTCTGAAGGTGATCTGCTGTGACCCAAAAGCTTTCTGACATTCTTTGCCTTGCTTCTGATAGAGAGGAAGAAACTCTTCTTCTCCACACAGTGTCTGTAAAGTCCCAGCATGTTGCTTCCCTCCAGAATGTAGAGTTTCCAGCTCCAGGAGATTTCTTACCTGCTTCCTGTATGGAAGTGGCTGCAGGATCAGTCCCATGGGTGGACTTGGCTCTGGTGCTGGGATCACACACGATAACTAGGTGACTGGGTTCGAGCCCATTTGCAGACCCATGCAATAACCTCTCTCACTTATTCTAATTAGATATTTTTCCTCTGTCTGTTTCTCTGAAGTTGCTCAGAAGTGTAGTGACAGAGGATGTGGTTTGTGTGCCATGCTGCTGGTCAGTTATAGCCCTGGTGGGTGTGATCAGTCCCTGTATTAAATACCACAGTGTCAGCACGTCTTAAGTGACTCTTTGTTCACACACTCATCTCTGCTGCTGGTAAACCTGTTCCATCCTGCCTTGAGCTGTTTTGGAGGCAGGTTACTGTGATGAAGTCTGGAAATAGGAATGACTAGTGAGCTTTCCTAATGGATGGGGTCTGGTCATTCTGCTTTCGTGCCAGGTTGGGCTCTGCAGTGCCTTAGGTCTTATGAGGGAGCATCTTTCTCCACCAAAGGACAGGCTGTGCTTCCGCTTCCCATCCCCATAACTGTACACCAAATTCTGCCTGAGTAGTACTCGGACCTGAGGATTTCCGTGTTTTCTCTGTGCTCCTCTGCTCTTCACAAGAGTACAGCTGTAGGATCACCTGCCACCTTTAGCCACACTCAGGGACAAAATGGAGGCAGCAATTAAAAATAAAAAGGCAGTCTGTGTAAGAATGAGAGGAGACAAGCCTTCAGTCAGAATAAATTAGAAGGCCTGGGTTATAAAAACAAAAAAAGGAGTGAAAGATAGCAAGAAAACATCTGTGGCTGGCAGGGAAAGACAGTAAGAGGAATATTTGAAATGAAATGACAAAGTCTACATCCAAGCAGGTTGCAGACCACCTGCAGCACGCGTGGGAAGCCTTGCCAGGGCCAGGTCCCTCTCCAGAGCAGTGTGCCAGCTCTGGTTTGGCCATGGCCAGCCGTGAGCACATACAGGGCCAGCTTCCCTTATTGGGCCTGACTTGGGATCTCTCTCCACTGTTCTAGCAAATGTTTTCCTTACTGCAAATCCCGGGTTCATCTGAATCCTTGCTGCTTGGCATCATCCTGACCATGGTGCGTACAACTGCTTCTGCCATGCCACTTCTCTGTGTGTGGCTTCAGTAGCATTTTAGGGCTAATAAAACCTTTACATTGGTCCCCTGGGTTGCAGGTGCTGTTTGAACTTTCCTCTTCTCCACAGATGACTGTGACAGGCCTTGGGTACTGAAGGTGAACGGGGGAGCTGTACAGGACTGCCTGTACAGGGCAGGGCAGGCTGTGACTGGGTACACAAGTGGTCCTCACTTGTGCAGAGACAGTGGATTAGTGACTCCAGTCACGCAGGAGGTGTTAAATTTCCATCATATAAGCATAACACTATAGTGCCTATTCTGCACCTTATGGTCAGATTCTCTGTGTCCAATGGGTCTTTGTCATCAGACACATTCATCTTTTTTACTACTCCTGTCTCACCCTTTTTTTTTCTGTTAAAAGAGAGGAAGAAGGAATTAATGTCATGTCCTCATCTTACTGCTCATGGCCATCTCTGGCAACAGAAATGCCAGTCTCTGGTTTGGTCAGTGCATGGCAGCATTTGCCCCTTGCAAAGAGGAGGGAACAGCAAACGACATCTCCCCTGTGTTCCTGCAGCAATGGGCTATAGCTGACCCTTGTGCCAGGCTGTTGGCAGGAGAATCCTATCAGGTAGGACAGGCATTAAAGGTTTTCCAGTGTTTTTTACCAACCACATCCACTCAAAGCCATGGGGAAGGCAGCACCAGAGGGAAGGGGTCATGCTGTTTAATGAGTGTCTGCAGTGCTCAGTAAATCACCGATTATTGTCCCCTTGCTTAGGTCCCAGTCAAGACTTCTCCTTCCTAATGCAAGCATTTCCATCTTCACTGAGCATGTAAACTGTTGGTTTTCAGACTTCATTTACTTGGGTTTTGTCACTGGCACCAAGTGCCATTTTTGACATCCAAAACTGGTTGTGAACTTCCCGCTCCTTTAGTCGTCCCAGGCAGGAGCTGAACACTGCTGCCCCCTCCCATGTGAACAAACCAGAACCCCGTCTGTCTTTGTGCAGGGTCTGTCTGGGGCCTCTTTCCCCACTCCCAGCCCTTCCTGTGCATGTCCCACTGTACCAGCTCAGTCCTGCCTCCAGGAGCTTTCCAGCCTGTGCCAGACATCCAGCTGGCCTGCTGCCCTTGGGGAGGTGCCTTTGCTTCACACCACAGAAAGGTCCTCGGGGTGTGGGAGCAGACAGTGGCAGTGGCTGCAAGCAAGAATAGCAGCAGTACATGTGGAGATCCAGCAGTGCGCAAGGACGGTGTGAAATAAATAAGATCCTGAGGACTGAGACACCCACTTTGTATATATTTTGAGGAAGGAGGTGGTTTTGTGGGTCAGCTCTTGCTGTGCCCTGTGGTGCCTGTTTGCAGCTGCAGCATCCTGGATGTACTCAAGAAATGCATCTTCAAGTTTAGCTTGGTCCAAATAGGATGTATTTAATGAACTTGAGTGTGACTAAAAGCGCAGCAATTGCAGAGGACCGGGCACGTCTCCAAAAGCACCTCCTGAGCTGCACTGCAGCACTGCTGTGAATGTGCCCACCCTGCCTGGTCCAGCCCTGCTGCTCCTGTCACAGGCACTGTCTGGAGACCTTGGCTGCATCCCATTTGGGGAAAACCCACAGGTCTCTAGCGGTAGCAGTATCAGAGTTTGGAAATTTTATAGTCAGCTAAAATACTGGGCATTGACCAGGTAAGAGTGGAGGGGATGAGAAATACACAATATCAGTATAGTATTTGTATCCATTTCATGTAGACAGCTTTCCAAGGGTAATCATCATCAGTATTTCTGTAAGCAATATTTGATGTCTTTTATTAAAGCTCTGGAATAAAGTAAATACAAATAGTTGCTAATAACTGCACATGGCACAAAGTGTCACATTATGAGGACAAGTTGCCTTGAAGAAATACAGTCATCCATTTGAAAAGCTTTAGGAAAGAGGTGTAAGTCTCGAGATCTTAAAACCAAAAGCCATTGCAGCAACAGACCAAAGGAACTGCTCTATTTAGTTCATTAAGGAGAATTTAAAAAGCATTCCCATCAAGATCTATAAATGATTGAATGTTGAGACACTAGACATAAGAAAGAAAACACTGAATTTAAAGCTGCACAGTCTCAGGCAATGGGTAAGGCAGACTTCGGCCGTGACAGGGCTTAATCATTAGAGCAGTTTACTGTGCATTATAGAGGATTTTCTATGCTTGAAATCTAGAAAATGGGCTGTATCTGCCCTGGAAACACTGGGCTCATCACAGGACTCGCTGGTGGAGGTTTCTGGCGTGGTACTGCAGGAAGTTGGACTTTACCATCCAAGTGGTACTTTCTGAACGTAATATCCATGAAACCTGCACACAAGATCCTTACTGTTACATCCTTATTAACAATTATTGAGGCGGCTTTCTCTGATGGCTTCTTTGTCGTTAGCTGTGAGGATTTTCCTAACCTGGTCACCCTTCCAGGACATGTTAAGCACTCATCCATTTTAGGAACCCTTTGAAAATGAAACATTTAAGAGTTAAGCTGCCGTGAGAACTCGGACACCAAACCATCATTTCAGACTGCGCAGTTCAAAGCGTTTATCTGCAAAAGCTCTCTTCTAACCCCACAGATGTGTGGCCTCCATGGGTACCTCAATCCTTCCCCATAAATCCCTTCCCTGGCTATGGGCAGGTGCCCGGCTCGGGATGACTCTTCCAGGCTGTGAGGATGAGCCTTGTCCAGGGCCAGCGTTCACCCCCAGCTGGGGTGCAGCACTTTGGCCCCAAACAGTGACACTGAAACAGCACCCATGACAGCAGCCCCCATTCTGCCCACAGGTGGGGGTTTGTCCTACAGGCTCAGAATGAAATTGAAACCATTATCCCTGCAAATAAACCATCTTCAGATCTCAAGCTCACCGAAATCCCTTGCTCTAGTGGCCTTCTGTTTATTGCCATATTAACTTGTGGCCTTCTCTGAGAAGGAACAAGAAATCTGTGACACTCTGAGTGAGATTTGGTCCAGGTTTACCTCTTAACTGTTAATGAAAACTGCAGAGGCGGTTTAAGACCTCTGCTCCAGTCTAACTCGCTTGTATTTTTATTTCTCTGTACATTCCTGCGGCCTTGTCACATCCCAGAGCTGAGTTGGGGAAGGATGGAAAGGGAGAGCTGTGCTGGGAGGACATCACTTGAGTGGGATAAGGTTCCTTGCCACAGCTGTTCATCAGGGAGAGCACAGATTGGTAACTGACTGTAATAAAGTACTCCCTGCAGTTCCCCTTACAATGTAGCATTGGTTTTCACACCCTAATTTTTTTTTCTGGTTTTGCTTTGGTTTCTAGGGGTTTTTCGTTGCCTTTTTTTATGGTCTACTAAACATTTCTATTCAAGGGTTACCACCTTTCATTTCAGTTGGGAACGTGACTGGTGTGGCTCCTCCTTCCTTTTAGCTCCAGCCTCCTTGGGAAGACCTACAAAAACACTGGCTCTTCTTCAGTTCTTATCACTCGTCTGTTTTGGGATAGTTTTCACATGTGGATGCATCTCATTCTGCTCCCCATTTCTAGGGAATGAGCATCAGGAGTATGTAAATCCCTGGCAGTGCTGTCCATCCAGCCTGGAGCCTTTTAAAGCTTACAGAAAAACCAAGCTTGTCCACTTTGCTAAATATATTCCTTTTCACTTCTAGGTCCTCCCATTGAGCCCCTGGAGCCAACCAGGCCTTTACCAACTCTTCCTGTTCGCAGAATTCACTCCACTTCGGAAAGAAAACACGAGAGGCAACCACGACCTCCCAGTCCTCCTCTGGGTGATAGGCCAGCTCTCCCTGGCTCCAAACCGAACATCTGTGATGGAAACTTTAACACTGTGGCTCTCTTTAGAGGAGAAATGTTTGTTTTCAAGGTACTAGGAATTCCCGCTTACCCAACCCATGAGCCTTCCCTTCATTTTATTGCTGGAAAAGGTTAATAGAAGTATTTGGTAGTGAGATTTGAAATGTCTGTGAAAATAGCTCTGTTCCTCTGAGGGTGATGACTGAGCAATATTGGAAGGAAGTGTAAGCAGACTTGCTCTGTAATATTTGGAAACAGTGCCTGATGGGATTTACAAAGTGCCCAGGCAGCCTGTGCTCCAAAATGTGAACTGGGTGCATTGGCAGAGAGTTCAGGCACCACCAATCCTGAGAGAAGCCACCTGTAAAGCCAGGAAGCAATACCAGTACCACGGTTAACCATAAAATCCTAGAGTGGTTTGGGTTGGGGGGGACCTTAAAGACCATCTTGTTCCACCCCCTGCCATGGACAGGGACACCTTCCACTAGACCAAGCCCCATCCAAGCTGGCCTGAAACACTTTCAGGGATGAGGCAGCCACAGCTTCTCTGGGAACAAGCCTCATTGTCTCAGAGGTGACATGTGTGGAACTGGGGCTTTGGGAGCACTCAGTCTACCTGGGGAGTTTGAGTCAACCTTCCTTGTAAACTACAGCCAAGGAGGAAGGAGAGGCTTTGTTCAATAATGCATTAGAGTGCATATGGACATCCATGATCCCATTCCCAAAATACCAGTAGCTTTCACTCTGCCCAATGGGTGTGAAGTGTGGAGAGGGATGTATTGAAGGTTATTAAATGGACAAACCACATCAGTTACAGAAGATTCCTGAAATGAAACTAGTTGAAGATTGGGATGGTATCTGGGAGAAGTCTCACAGGTTCTGTCCTGCTCGTGCTCATCCCTGAGCATCCACTGCAGCTTTAACTAATGATCTAATATCTAAAGGGATATTTCATAACTCCTTTGTGCCTTTAGACCTTGTGTGTTTCACACAGTCACCAGGTAATGTTCAGGCTGTCTGGCTCTGCTGGGCTCCGAGAGTTGAGCTTTAACTGTACCAGGACAAGCAGGACACTTCAGTGACAAGACATGGAGAGGTCACAATGCTTATAGCTGTGGACTCGCTTCCCCCTGCTCCTTTTCCCTCTCCTTCTTTCCACCCTTTTTCACAGCACCCTCAATCAACATCTCC
Source organism: Mohoua ochrocephala (assembly GCA_013398855.1). NCBI lineage: Eukaryota > Metazoa > Chordata > Aves > Passeriformes > Acanthizidae > Mohoua > Mohoua ochrocephala. The sequence continues at coordinate 41,324 of VZTA01009874.1, forward strand.
CCCTTTGGGCTGCCATCTTCCCCCCACAGCACTTCCCACACTGGAGACAGTGTTGGGCTGGGTTGGAGCTGTCACCTGAAGCAGGACTTGTGTCTGTAATGGTTGCGGGGCCTAGGCGAAGATTAGCAGTGCTGGATGCTGGGCCCAGCCAGGTCTGACTGCAAGACAAAAGTACTCAGTCTCAAGAGGCTTCTGGTTTCCTCAGGATCGCTGGTTCTGGCGTCTGCGCAACAACCGGGTGCAGGAGGGGTATCCCATGCAGATTGAGCAGTTCTGGAAGGGCCTCCCTGCAAAGATCGACGCAGCCTATGAGCGCTCTGATGGCAAATTCGTTTTCTTCAAAGGTACAGTACAGTTCAGTATGAGCCAACCACTCCTGCCTCACCTCAGGCTGCTTTTATGGCATGAAAATGGTGAAAACAGGTACGCTTGTACCTTACCCTTGTCCTTTTCCAAGAGGGCACTTCAAGCAGCCACTGATCCTTAAAATACAGTTCAGTGTGGGCTGGCCTTGCCAGGACAATCTCTGTATAGAGCTAATATGAATTAGGGGAAGTTGGCTTTCATGTGATAACAAGAAGCAGCTCCTGTTTCCCAGGGAGTGTCAGTCCCCTGCCTATCTCCTTGAACACCTTTCTCCAGGGCACTGAGGCCTCTCCAGGTACAGGGCATTCCCAAACCTCATTTCTGGACAATTGTCTCCTAAAGAGACAAAATGACCAACCTTGTGGTGGGGCCCACTTTAGCTCCTTGTATGGTGACAGTGCCTGAACAGGATCCTGTAACTTGTGAGCAAGGAAGGGTGGCTGGAAAGCATGTGCAGTACAAAACCACAGTACCTGGGCTTCTGAATTTGTGTCTGCAGCTTCAGTACCTCAGCTTTCTAAACTGTATTAAAACTTGAGAAGGCTCAGGGAAAGGCAACAGAAATGTCTGAAAAGCTTGGGCTGACGAACACCTCAGCCTGAGCAAGGGGTGACAGACAGGGGATGAGACAAGTCTTTGAAATCATTACTGGCATGAGAAGGTAAATGGGAAAGGGCTGTTCAACAGCTCTCCCAAAGCAAGAGCTGAGGAGCAGCAGATGAAACAAGGTTTCAGATTCAAAATTAAGTGGAGGAGCAGCTTTTTCACAGATTACAGTTAAGCCTGAAAGCCCTCAACATGCTGTGGTTCACTGCGGTTGGTTTAGGTTCATATAGATTCAACTCCTAACCAGGCCAATCTGTATGTTGTTTGTGTCCCCACTCACCTCTAGGAGATAAGTACTGGGTTTTTAAGGAAGTGACGGCAGAGCCAGGCTACCCTCACAGCCTGGTGGAGCTGGGGAACTGCCTGCCCCGGGAGGGCATCGACACGGCGCTGCGCTGGGAGCCCGTGGGCAAAACGTACTTCTTCAAAGGGGACAGGTACTGGAGGTACAACGAGGACAAGAGAGCAACGGACCCAGGATACCCAAAGCCCATCACCGTGTGGAGAGGAATCCCTCAGGCTCCTCAGGGGGCTTTCATCAGCAAGGAAGGCTGTATGTGTCTGCAGTCATTACAGCTGTTAGATTGGGAAGAGCTGGTCTGTGCTGGGAGCTGGGCGGTTGGATGTGGAGTGTTTTGAGTATTTTCTCATCCAGGAATCGAGTCTCAGAAGCCCTGGGGTCACCTGGGCTTTGTGAGCAGCAGCAGTTTGAGATCCTTCCTGACCCTCATCCCAACCCACACACCTCCTCAGCTGCTAAACCTCACTATGACAATCCAGCTCTGTGGGAATGGGATTTTTTCTGCCACAACAGACCCTACCCAACTTTTCCTGGGCCCTGCTTCTGAGGATGCTGGAACTTGCATTTCCTCCTAATTTACCTATAGTGAGCTCTGGCTCTCTGCTAAAGGCTCCAACCTGTCTAATGCTAGCAGTTAGCCTTGAAGTTATGCTCTTAGTAGGGGCTTGAAGCTCCAGAGGCTCCTTCCAACACATTTTTCTCTGATTTGAAGATCTCCTCCTCCTCCAGTTAGGGAAAGAGCCAACAGAAGGGGCTTGTGCCACTGAGGCTGTTTTCAAATCTGGAGCTGTGGTTTGAGAGGAGGGCTGTAGGGCTGGGCCAGGCTGGAGGATAGCAGTGAGACCAGCCAAGCTGGGGGACAGTGCAGGAGACCAGCACTTTCACCACAGCTCCCTTCTCCTGTTCTCTTTCTTTTTTTTCTAATAACTTGAGAGTCATTAGAAAATGAGTCATCTGGGGAGAGGGAGGTGCTTCAAACAACACATGGCATAAAGCATCACTGTTTTATTAGCAGCAGGACAACACTGCTCCCTAACAGAGGCCAAATCTTTGTGATTCTGTGGCAAAAGGACTCATCTTAGCATTTGCTCCCTCAGGCTGAGTGAACAGAAACCTGGTATTCTTCCAAACAGTCACACCCGGGCACATGCTGGCACCTTGCAGATGATGTTAATTGCTTGGTAATGACGAGCACATCTTTACAGATGCTTTAGTAAAAAATAACTCACTGCAGAACCCTTCCTGTAAAGTTAGTAGGGTTTTCTTTTTTAATTCCCAGCTCGTCTTGGCCAAGGGGAATGTTGAACAGACAAGCCAGGGTTATGGCTTCTCATTTAAATCCCAGCTCCAAAACCACCTTCATTTTCCAATGGCTTGGGAATGCCCTGGATAAATGTGTTTTATTGACTTAGGTAGTGGTTAATTTCAGTTGTCCAGGCTCCCTTAATGTCCTCCCACAAGCACAGCTCATTAACTGGAAATAATGAGAAATACTCTCTGTTTTGTCTCCTAGTTTACACCTACTTTTACAAAGGGAAGGAGTACTGGAAGTTCGATAACCAGAGGCTGAGCGTGGAGCCAGGCTACCCCAGGTCAATCCTCAGGGACTGGATGGGCTGTAACCAGAAGGATGTTGAGCGGAGCAAGGACCGGCGCCTCCCGCACGACGACGTGGATATCATGGTGACAATAAACGATGTGCCCAGCACTGTCAATGCCATCGCAGTGGTGATCCCCTGCATCCTGTCTCTGTGTATCCTTGTCCTGGTATACACAATCTTCCAGTTTAAAAACAAAGAGGTGCAGCAAAATGTTGTGTACTACAAAAGACCTGTCCAGGAATGGGTATGACACAGCCCGCTGCACAATTCAACTCATTGAGCTGATGAGGACTATGGACACACGCAAGAAAGAGAAAAAAATGCATTGAAAAGCCTACCAAACAAAACTACTTCAGTGACCTACAAGTTTTAGACACCCTGGGATGGAAATAAGCAGGAAAACTGGAAAAAATACAGGCAGGCAGCCTTGCAGTGTGGAGCCTCTTTCCTTTGTACTGCTTTGGTCACCTGCCGGTCGCAGTGCCATCCACCGGCTCGCTCTGCCGGCACCAGAGTCTTCGAGACAGGTTTCAGCTGATCTGGGAAACTTCCTTCAGTTCCCTGCACCAGTGCTCCCTGTTAAACCCAGCATTCTCCAGTGTAGCTAAACCACCTCTGAACAGAACCATTTTTTTAATAGCTGTCTCATAAATGAATTAAGATCATGAAATCTATGAACGAGAACAATTTCAGTGTCATAAGCGGAAGACATTCTGATGCTGAATCATTCTAAAAAAATCTTCTTAGTTTATTACAAAATCCAGGGATCTACCTGGATATGATTTTCCAATACCTGCTGGTCAGATGTTTTGTACATTCATAACTAATCAATGCTGCCACTCAGCACAGTGCACGAGCACTCAAAGAGGTACCGGAGTGTGGAGCAGAAGCTCAAGAAGCACCAAACAGACACCTGGCAACATCAAGCCCTAGACTGGGACAATCTGAAGACAAAGTAATTTGGTCTAAAAAAAAAAAAAAAAACCAAAACAATCATGGTTTTTGTTTTGGGAGCCACTCATGAAAGAAATATTTAAATGTCATGTAAGTTGGTTTAAGCTCCCCCCAGCAAGAACCCATGAACCAATGGTTACCGAAATACCGGGAATGTGTATAGACGCAGACTGCACTCTGCCCGTTAAGACGCTGGGAAAAGATGAGTTGTTGTTCCGTGGCATGTGTAACTAGATTGTGGAATTTGTACGTTGGGTTTCAGGAGAATGGAAATGTTTGTTTGGAGTGAGGTTGTCATTATATTTTGCTGAAATAATCAAGGTACAGTAAGAATTAGGCCTGTTTATAAAACTAAATCCAACCCCTGTAGATGTTACAAACATTGTATGCCTTCAAAATTTTGGGGTTTTTTGTTTCGCTCACTTCTTCACAGGCAAATATTTGGCAAGGACCAAAGGAAGCATGCCACACAGTAGAATGAGTTTACCACGTTTGACAGAGCCATAAAAATCAGGTAAAGAAAAATACCTTAACTTTCAGCTAGTGACTTTCCACAGATCTCTTCCTACAACAGTAGCTTCTACTTGTCCCTCTTACAGTTTTGAGTGGTTCAGGACATTGTGCCCTAACCACAAACCTTTGATTTTCATGTTGATGCTGATGCTTTTACCATGTTGAATAAGAGTGGAAGAGTCTCTTGCAGTGCAGTGTAGTGGTGAAGTCCAGCACTGTACAGAAGTGCCATCCATGTCAGCACATGAATTGCTTTGCCCGCTCACCATGGGGAACAGGTTATTAACCTAAGCCCTCTGCCTATAACTGAATTTTATTGAGTGCAATGGAAGTGCAATGCACAGAATGTCCACTTAGTATAGGAAAAGTACAGCTTTATAATGTCAGCTCTGAAAAAAAACCCCAAGGACTACAAACATGCTAAAACTATTCCTAATTAAAATGAGGAACGAAGCAGCAGAGAGATCGTTAGCATTCTGGATTGCTAATTAGTGCTCGAATATTGCTCTGGTGAAGCAGGATAGACACATAGATTCGTCTGGTGAAGCCCACTAGGACTGCATTAATGCGTGGTCTCAGACTGTATTTTGTCCTTCATAACTGATTTCCATAGCCAAGCTGTTTATTGTGTTTAAACATAAACTATTACCAACATATTACAAAGTAAGTGAGAAGCTCGTAGATGCGAAACGTCGAACTGTAGTGACAAAATGTGCTAACGTCTCATGATGGGTGAAGGAGTGCGAAGGACCAAACGAAATCAGAGCTACTGATCAGACACCCCCACGCTACTCCGCGTTGCTCTGTGTACCAGAGGTGTGGTGGGACACACACCATGGACGCCACAGCCACATGGCACCTCGGTCTCATCTGTACGCTGCCATCTCGCCGGGACTGCGACAGCCCAAACCTTTGAGCAACTTCCAACAGCCATCATTAAAAAAATAAAATTTAAAAAAAAAATTTACAATGGAGAGCAGTGTCTGGGTTTGTTTATATTTTCTCCCCCCTGCCCCAAAGGTAGGTTTTTGGCCTGTCCGAGGAACAAGCTGTTCAGGCAAGCGCAGTGCCTGGATGGGTAGGAAGCTGAGCCGCGTGCCTGGGGTGGCTGCAGCAAGACAAGCTGCTGCCCTGGGCTGCCAAAACCCAGCCTCATCTGCTGCTCCACAGAGCCACAGAAATACCCCGGGGCCTTTTCTACCTGCCCTGCACCTGGCTCCTGGGGCAGGTGTTGCATATTGGAGTTTCCAGGGGGTGAGGTATTGCAGGAGGTGTTCAGGGGATGAGAACAGCCCTCTGCAGCCACAGGGGGCTGCAGGGCCGTAAGCAGCTTTCCTCCAGCACAATCCCATTCATTATAATCTCTGTTTTGCTATGATCAGCCCCTGGACAATCCTAGGGTAACTTGGATCTGGGCACAAACATGGTTTTTTGTGTAAGGGAGTTCCCACCCCTGACCTCTTTGCTGGGATCCTGTGCTGTGCTACAGAAACACTGGACTTGCTGCTCATCAGCCTGGCCAAAGCTCTGTGTAGGCAGGGGCTGTGTTCCAGCTCCTGTCCAGCAATGCAGGACACGTTGTTCCCACAGGGGAGCAGGGATCAGCAGTGCTAATTCAGCTCTCATGAGCAAAAGGCTGTTGTGTGTTCCTGTGATCCTGCTGTGCAGCACAGGGGTTTGGACAGCCCAGGGACCCTGGTACACCCTGGACAAGCTGCCAGCACACACACTATACTGCACTCAATATCCTATTTGGTTTTTTCTCCCAGTTTTTGACTACTTTGAATAATTTCATCACCATTCGGGCTCATTGTCTCAGGAAATTTAGACATTTGCTGGGATACATGATCACTACATTCACAAAAGTTGGTTCTCCACTAAAACAGATTAATTATTCCTAACTTATAACTAGTCATTAAGCCTCAAGATCTCCCATCTCACATCGTGAGGACTCAGAGGTTTAAAAACCTCTGTAAAAGATCCTGACAAAAGTTTTTGGCCATTAAAGTGCACACAGCTACTCACCCCAAGACCTTCTCGCTGAACCCAGTTATGAGACTTTCATTTCTTCCTCCTGTCACATTCATCCCATGGCTAGATTCCAGCCCTTCTCATAGTATCCCCTATTTGTCCAGCACACCTTTAGTTCCTCAGATCATTCCTGCAACCCTTCCTAGCACCTGAAGCCACGTGTTGCCTTCCACTGCCTGATGGCAAAGGTGCCAGGTGGCTTTAGCCATGGTATGTAACCCACAGATTTGTAGCTCAGCAATTTCATTTTTAAGAATCCCAAGAACTCGTGGGAACCCAGCTCTGGGGACATAAATTCGATTTTATCAACTATTCCTTAACACCTCTTGGCATCATCACCATGCATGCTGTGCTGCCTTGGAGATGAAAGCACATGAAAAGGGTCAGTCAAGTGCTGCACTGTGCTTGTGCCCCGGGCTGTGATGCCAAGGGCCTGTCACCTGGAATCTTGCTCTTCTGTAACCCTTCACCTGGGCTGTCATTTCAGCCTTGCTGAGGCACATTGCCGTGCTCAGCCTCCTCCTCACCACCCTGCTCCTGCTAGCTCTGGCACTGCAGGGCAGGATCTCAGGGCAAGTAACGGGCAGCGGCATGAGAATTTCACTCCTTTCCCCAGCTTCTTTTGGAGTTTTTGAGACCCAAAATTTAATGCAGATGAGCATTAATCCAAAATATCTATTTGCAGAAACGATTGGCAACCACTGTGCAACATTTGCATCTCATCTACATATAGCGCTCAGGATAAAGATGCATCATGGATTTACAGCTAATGGGCTGTTTGGGCTTTGTTTTCCTAATTAGCTCCAGACATTGTTTGCTTTCTTGACCATTGCTGAAGCCTGAGCACCTCAGTTCCAATATGGACCTTCAGTCAGGAACGTGCTCTTGAACTGCTCAGAGTTCACCAGTATGCGGTAAAACTTGGGATTCTTAACCAAAGGTCCTTCACTTCACACTCAGCTGCACTAAGTTTACCTTTCTATCCAGTCCTCATCCTCACTAGTCAAAGTCAGTATGGCCAAAATTCCCTGCCCTCATCCACTGCCTTTCCTAAACCAGACATGTAAGAGGGGTCCTCATTCCATGGGATCACTCACTCCCTAAATGCCTTTAGCACAAAATCCTGCCAAATGCCTTTTGAAAATAAAACGGACAGTACAAGAGACTGTCCCGGGGTTGCAGTGAATTCTATTACCATTTTCATGAGCTGTTGAAACCAGGTGGGGTGGTGTTCCTTGCCTCCTCCCTCCGGACTATCTTCTGTTAATGGGCCCATCGAGGCCTTTCCGAATGACTCACAGATAACTCCTGACCTATCTCCTGTTAATGGGCCAGCTGTTGAAACCAGGTGGGGCAGGGTTCTTTCTCTCTCCCATGACCCATCCTCCCTCTAGGGGGACATCTTCTGTTAATGGGCCGTCCAGTCTCACCGTATGACTGACAAAATTACAGCATCCCATGGTGAGATGCTCCGCCCAGAGGGAGGAACCAAGCATTCCATCCTGGATAGAAGCTGAGATTTCGAACACCACAGGGAGCCCTCACCTACTGGATTCCCAGAGGAGAAGAGCTACCACTGCACCTTCAGGTGAGGACCAGACCTTTTTTCTACAGGATCACTGCTTCAACAGAACCATCCCTCCAGGAGGACTGCAGCCACCATTTTATTAGACTGCTACCAACACCCTGACTGACAGGGTGTCGGGTTGTATTCTGACTCTGTCCGTGGTTTCTTTTTGTACTATTGTGTTTATTTTTTCCCATTAAATTGTATTTCTGACTTGGAGTCTCTCACTGGTTTGCTTTCAAACCAGCACAGAGACCTTCTCCCTATCCCTATGAACTCTTTAAAGAGCTGCACAGGTCTTCTGAGACACAACTTGCCACTGAAACACCATGTTTATCCTCTCTCATAATCCATGTTTCTAAATCCATTCTTTATTATAATTTGTTTTCCTTGTACACAGGTCCATCTCACTAGTTCAGAACTCCCACAGACCCACGTATCACATTTGCTCCATGTAAGAGCTGAGCCCTGTGAGGTGGCCAAAGGGAAGCAGCTCCTCACTCTAAATACTGAGACAGGTTGAGAGGAGACCTGGAGTCAGTGCCAAGACAGGTGGTGCATGATATCAAAGGGTTGCTATCTGATCAGAGATGATCATGGCAATCTTTACTTTAAAGTTTAAAGAGTAACCTTTTATCAGCCAAATCTTACAAAGCCTTCCCTGAATATCCAGACAGCAAAACAAAAATGGAAATTTACTCAATTTTCTACAAAGCCCAAAGCACCTAGGCTGAAAAGAGCTCTACCCATATGGCACTCAGGTTATCATTCCTCAAGAGAACCCAGCTGAGAGCAAGGCAGCTGTGTGGAGACAAGTGAGAGCTTCCTCTTACCCTCAGGATGGGAAATGGAGGCACTTCTATGCCTTCAGTGCACCCTTAATGGGCAAGCAAGAAAGCAATTGAAATGAGTTATCACTGAGCAACAGCTGTGTATAAAGAAATTACTGTCTTCTGCCCAAAAGTAGCACCTACAGCTGCTTTCCATCTGGTACAGGCAGAGCTCTTCATGAGGAAGCTCCCAAATCTGTAGCCTCCGACGGACTACGTGGCTGTTTAGAACCATATTATTTAACCTTTGTCTTCAAGGTAACTCCAGATGAGGTGGTCCAAATCTATTGGGATTTGCTGACTTCTAAGAGTTTGCCATTGTAGAAGGTGAACTCCTCTAGGCCAAATTAAGTCCACTGGCAACAGTCTGCCTTTTGGGGTCTCTCTTGCAGGTGCCTCAGAAGCAGCACAGGTGACACCAGGTCAAACACTGCTCTAGGGACTCCCACACTGTTGTTGTTAAAAGCCCTTGGATTGACACTGAAAAACTCCAGTTTTTATTCAAGCTGATCACTTCAGAATCACCATCCCATGGGAACAGCTGCAAGTCAGGGCAAAAGAGCAGGTGATGACTTTTGAATTATTTTGTGGCAAGTAAACTACTGTATTTTTGGTATTGGACATACAGAGGGGTCTTACATGTACCTAGAGCAGAAACACCACTTGAGCAGGAGTGTGGAAAGAGAGGGCGGCGCGTATAGTGCCAAAACAAACTGCTGTGCAGCAGGACACTGGTGCAAGACTTAAGGCAAAATAATCTCTAGTGATCAACATCCAAGAGCCACAGGAGTAAATATTGTGGGGTAATTTGACGGGCTCAGTTGGCATCACAAAACCAGAAAGCAGAGCTGAAGAACTGAGCAAAGGGATAGAGAGCATTCCTTATTTGTATCTTACGCATGTTGTCAGTTTTTGTGGTAATAGTTTACAAAAGATGACAAAAATTTGGTTTTGTAGCCTCTCCCTTGGGCCAGGCCTGCAGAAACATCACCAGAAGGTCTGGATGTCTGTGATCCAAAGTGCAGCTCAACACTTCACTCCTTAGGAGCTTTCTGGGAAGTAGGAACCAACACTGCTCATGTCAGGCTAAAAGACAAAACAGAAAGAAGGCTTAGTAGTGCCAGAGTGCAGAAGGCATTGCAAAACACCAGCTTCAGTCAGTTCTCACCTTCCCACTACAAAGCCCCAGAAGAAATTTTCCAAATTTCCCTTCCTAGAAAAGGACCTCTGAAAAGAGGGAAGCAAGATGTTATGGCTGCTAACAGCCAGCCATAGGAACAGACCTCTCAGGCAGGCAAAGGCAAAATGCACATTCAGCCTGGCCCAGGTAATGATCAACAGCTCAGAGCAGGTTTAATTATGGCTCTGATTTGCTCAGAGACATCAAGACTTTGTACCCAAACTGTAACAGGGTACATTCTTTAAAGGGTTCTCCACTGAAGGAATTTCTTATGCCATAAACAGTTCCCAGATTGTGGCTGAGAACTCAGCCACCAAGTTACAATGCTCAGGTAGTTCAGGAGCACATTTTTAGCACCAGTGGTCCTCAGGGTTGTAACTCAAAGCCCAAAACCAAAGCCCAAAAACAGTTCCCACAGGACATTCATCTATGCTTAGACCTAAATGTAAAAACATTTGCACACATTAATGAATGGGGAAGGTCCCATATCATTACCACTCCAGACAGAAAACAACACCTGCCTCACATTAAAAAGTAACTTGGACAAAGCCTTTAACAAAAAGGCTTAAAAAAAATTCAAGTTAGCACTTTTAAATATAAGAGGTTTAAGGCAGCAAGTGACTGTTTAGCTGACAAGTTCCACAGTCTTTTTGCCTCCAGCCATGCTTATAGTAAGCATTTGAAACAACATTTGAATAACTACAGCAATCAAAAGCCAAGATGACAAGCAAAGTCACTGGTATTTTAACTTTTAAAATAAGATTTGTTTTAAAAAAACCCCATTCATGTCATAGCTGAGCACTGAGCAGTTAGGAAAGAAAATCTGACAGCTGAAACAGATGTTATTTCTCACAAAAAGGATTCGCATTGCAATGAAACATTCCATAATCCAATGAGTAATTGCTGCCAGTAACCAACAAAAGGGAAGAGGAAGTGAAAAAATGATAATTAAAAAATACAGATCAACTGTGAAACCAGCTGCTTTTATAATAAAATCTTGTCTGTTTTGACCGTGATTCTGCCTGGAGGTGGATCCTCCCTACCTGTCAATCAGGGAATCCCTCATGTTGGTGGCAATGGTGCTTGGCTGAGCCTCGTTGAGCCTGAAGATGCTCTCGATGACAGAGAGCTCAGTGCTGGTGGTGTCCAGCCCGCAGAAGGCGCACCAGTCGTTGACCACCATCCCTGCTGCAATCACCTCGCTGCCACGGTTCACTGTCCCCGCCTGCCAGGGACACAGCAACAGTGAGCAGGAGCTGGCACAGCACAGCTCCTCACACAGCCCTGGCACAGGGCTTTACTGGAGGGCTCAGCTCACACCGCTGAAAAGATGAGTTCTGCCACCAGTAAAGTTCTGAAGGTGTCAGATTAAATGATGGACAGCCTTTACTCTGGTGAGAAATTGGTGTGGCATTCAGTGAAAGAGAATCCAATAAGCAAGAAGAATAACCGCATTCACACATCCAACTGAGCAGGCACGGGAGTTTCTTACTTAATCTTTTTAAACACTGGCTTCAGCCAAACCACAGACAACCTCACATTCTGTATCTGCACAACTTGCACAATCCCAGCAGAGCAACATTTCAGAAGGCAGCTAAAAGCACTGAGCAGCTTATTCAGACTCAGGAAAGACAGGAAACTGTCTGGAAGACTTGGTTCAAGTCTTCCTCACCTCCCACTCAGAATCACTTCACAGAAAAACAGTATCTGGGAGCCCCTGAGCTGGAGAAACATTGCAACAGAGTTGGGAGGGAATGGGAAGAGCAAACATTCCAAAAATGCCTTACCACGAGCGGGACCTGCAGCAAAGAAGACAGTTCATCCTGGTCATCGATTGAAGTTTTGGGGTGCACGATTCCTCCTTGATTACTAAAAACACAGTAACTTCCTACCAGCACCTGGTCTGCTACCGTTTGTCTGAAAACCTCCACCTTCAGCACATCTGCCAAGATCTCTTCTGTCTCCTGCAAATGGGAGGAGGACAAAGCCTTCAGCTAAAATAGTATTGTGGAGTGGGAAGTCAAGCTACTCCTGCACACGGCCCTCAGCTGGGAGCCTCACGCACTGCACAGCCCATTGCAACCCAGCCAGGGTAACACACAAAGCCAAGCTCCACACTCCACACGTTCCCAGCTTCCTGTGCCACTATAAACACAACCTCGTGCCTTTGCTGAGAAATGCCCAAATCCCCCCTTTCTGTTGGCAGTACATCACTTGTATCAATTCCCAGCAAACCAGTCCTCTTTGGCCCCAAACCACTGGGACAAAAAGGTCTTATCCTTCTCATAACTCTAACAACTTCCTTCCTCTCCAGGTTTCACTGTGAATTATTTTGATTTCTCTCTCTCTGGCCATCTTACTCTACTTTTTACACTTTTAAAAAACACATAGTGCAAAGCCTTCTCCCATCCCCTTATTTTTCCCTTTGCACTCCTGCCACCAAGTCCCATTTCTTCATCACCTCTAGCAGAAGCTGGAAGCAAACGCAGTCAGGACCTGCAGCTACACAACACATCTCTCTCAATGTTGTTAAGATATCAGTTCTCAGACATAAAATAGGAGTGACTTTGTCTCCTCTGCCCTTATTTTAAACTCTCATACAAGAACCTTTTCTTTTTCTTTCAGACCCCTGTAATCATGCACATCCACGGTCTCTTTCAGCTATGACATTCTGTGGTTCACTCAGCTGTAGCTTGTAACTCCTTCTGTGGTCCTCACTGCACTCCTCCTTACGCTCTTTATTAGACCTGTGCACACTCTAATTCACTCAATTTTATGCACACAAGGCAAATTGCACCCAATGATCAATGAATCATAGAATGCTTTGGGTTGGAGGGACCTTAAAACTCATCTCATTCCACCCCCTGCCAATGGGCAGGGACACCTTCCACTAAATCAGGGTGCTCCAAGCCCCGTCCAACCTGGCCTTGGGCACTTCCAGGGATGGGGCTTGGAGCTTCTCTGGGTAACCTGTGCCAGGGCCACACCACCCTCACAGGGAAGAATTTCTTCCCAATATCCCATCTAGCCCTGCCCTCTGGCAGTGGGGAGCCATTCTCCCTTGTCCTGTCCCATGATACACGTGATCCCCCCACTCCTTCCCTTCTCCAAAGCACATTCACCACAGCTGAGACAGAAGGAACAATTCCAGCCACAGCCTGGGCAGCATTTCCCAGCCCCACTCTGAATGTGGAAGTGTCCCAGAGCCCCATACTCTGTCCAGATCTGGGTGAACCAGAGCCACATAGTCATTGCACGTGGTGACATTGCCCAGAGCTGACAGCCGCTCCTCCACACGCTGGATCCGCACGGAATCCGGGAGGCTGTTGCGGATGTGCTGAAGCTCTTGGTCTGTCGTGCTGCTCGGGACCAGCAGCCCATGTCTGTTCCCTAAAATAGCAAAAGAAAGTAGAATAGAATGAAGAGAACGTTTTCACAAGGTGCCCTAGCACTTCCGTGCTGTTCACACATGGCTTGAGCTGCTCTTGTTCTGTGTGTTCCTTCCAAGCCCAGAATTCAGCCCAGGAGATTTAAAAATAACCTGCACCATAGGAAAAGAAAAGCTGAGCTGAAGCACAGAGTGTGGGTGAATGGCACTGTCTTTACTCCCTTCTCTATTCCAACGGGACTAAAGGAAGCCCGAGGCTCTCAGTGAGACACTTTACAAGGAACTCTCCGTGCAGATGCCATTTTCCCGACAAAAGGCCCAGGTGCTACTGTTTGTGCGACTGTGGCAGCACGACTGAAGGGTTAAAGGAACAAATAAGCAAGAAGCTGGACTGACCTAACAGTGTCTCACCAGGCAGAGACACGTGGAAGGCTTTTCCCTGACTTTCATATTCGGTAATGCCTCCCCCTGCCCGGGCTCTGCCGCCTCCCCGGGCCGGCACCGAGGAACAGCGGAGCTTCCCGGGCCCCGAGAGCCAACACTCCCCCCACCCCGGCTCCCGGGCGAGTCTCTGTTTTCCCTCTGTCCTTCACAGAACCAACCAGGTTGGAAAAGAGCTCTGAGATCATCCTTCCTCCTCCTCACACACTCGAGCCATTAAAACAACCCTCGAGGGCGAGGGGCGCTGCCCCACGGGCTCCCCGGCACGGCTCAGCCCCCGGTGCGGCTCCGACCGAACCCGCGACCTTTCCCCGTCCCCGCCGGAGCCTCCCGCGGCTCCTGCCGCCTCACGTACCCACACACATCCTGCCGATGATGCGGCAGCCGGCGATGGAGGCATGAACCACCGGGATGGTCCCGAAGAGCTCCCCCTCGAACACGCTGCAAAGACAAAGCGCCGCGTCAGGGCCCCGCGGGGCCGCGGGAAGGACCGGGCGGGGCCGGGCCCCCCCCTCACCTGTAGAAGTTCTCGGAGCCGCCGATGGCCACGAGGCAATAGGCGTTGGTGAGCTTGGCGAAACAGCCCAGCTCGTTGTTGTTCTCAAAGCTGGCGCGGACCGCCATGGCAGGAACGGGAATGCGAGCGGGGCCGGGAATGGAGCCGGGAACGGGGGAGGAAATGGGAACGGGAATGGAGCCGGGAACGGAACTAAGAATGAGGCCGAGAACGGGAATGGGAACGGAGCTGGGTCCGGGAAGGAAGCCGAAACGGGGCCAAGAATGGGCCGAGAACGGGAATTGAGCGGGGTCGGGCTCGGGGCCGGGAAGGAGGCTGAGACGGGAATGGAGCCGGGAACAGGAACGGGCCGCGGTAGCTCCGAGCGCCGCCTCCTCGGCCGGAACCACGAGGCGCCGCCGCTTCCGCTTCCGGCGGGGGCGCAGCGGGGCAGAGCGGCGCCGGCCGCGCTTGTTGGGGACAACGCCCCCAAGCGGCCGGGAGGTGAGAGCTCCCAGGGCGCGCCGCCATGGCGGGGAGC